>CM022399.1:29663877-30258759 GCA_011833715.1 Carcinoscorpius rotundicauda | reverse complement strand
ATCATTTACATAACTTATTGTAATTTATTTTGCATCTGTTTCAAAGTTTTGTATTTTTTGTGTTCATTTGTGCATTGATTGTTCCTCATTAACGGCCTGTCATGGCCAAGCGCGAAAGGCGTGCGACTCGTAATCCGAGGGTCGCGGGTTCGCGCCCACGTCGTACTAAACATGCTCGCCCTCCCAGCCGTGGGGGTGTATAATGTGACGGTCAATCCCACTTTTCGTGGGATTATATTAATAAATATAATCAAACATCTAAGCACGCCCTCTACACTCAATTACACAAACGCTTTCAAACATGTGGTCAGCTACTAGGTCAGTAACTCTTTCTTCGTAAACTGAGGGTCGCGGGTTCGAATCCCGGTCGTACCAAACATGCTCGCTCTCCCAGCCTTGGAGGCGTTATATTTTGACGGTCAATCCCACTATTTGTTGGTAAAAGAGTAGCCCAAGAGTTGGCGGTGGGTGGTGATGACTAGCTGCCTTCCATCTAGTCTTTCACTGCTAAATTAGGGACGGCTAGAATAGGTAGCCCTCGAGTAGCTTTGTGCGAAATTCCAAAACAAACAAACAAACAAAGTTCTTCATTAACACTTGTAGATATATTTACACGTTTTTTTCTCAGTGGACGTCTTTGGGTTTTCACTTTGTCTTGCTTTCTCTTCCTAATCTTTCAGTCGCAACTCACTGAAATTTTTAGTTATGACTCATGATGACAAGTTAGATATTAGGATTAATTATTTGTATTGTTAATGACACTTTTGACTGTTGGTAAAAATGTTGAAAGTTTATTCTTAAATTTCAAAATTATGAGGCGTATTTTAGAAGGGTGAGCTACCAGTTGTTACTGACCATTCTTTCAGCTGATATCAATCATATTTGTTGTCAGTAACTATACCTTCAGTTGACATCAGTCATGTGTGCTGTGAGTGGCCATTATTTCAGTTGAAATCAGTCATATTTGTTGTCAGTAACCATTTCTTCAAATGAAATTATTCATATCTGTTGTCAGTACCATTCTTTCAGTTAACATCGGTCATAGTTGTTGAAAGTAACCATTCTTTCAGTTCGCATCAGTCATACTTGTTGTTAGTTACCATTCCTTCAGTTTACATTAGTCATATCTATTGTCAGTAACTGTTCGTTAAGCTAGCACCATTCACATCGTAACTCATTCTTTCCATATCCACAGAATACTTGAAGTTAGGCCTGAACAATGATTAATTTCTGTTAGGTGTGTCAGCTGAAATACATACTTTTGTATGAAAGTCTTAGTAGCACTGAGTTTCACATTTGCATAGCATAGAATCCTTATTATATCACTGGAGAGGAAAAGGTTTTGTTTGTCTGTCACAGCTTGGTTAGATTTTTGAAACATTTATTAAAAATTAGCTGTCATCAAATGGTGCTAATGCTTAGGTACGAGGTTTAAAGGCAAATGCAAAAAGACAAAAATTGATATCGAGATGGGTTTTGTCATGGCTGTGTTTGTTGAGTGGTTCTGCAATATCTTTGTTTTTCTTTTTAATAGAATTAAAAAACGGCTTTGCCAAACAGATGCAACAGGCTTCAGAGAGCCAGGAGAAAGCTCTAGGCATCTTAAAGCTGCAGCTACAAGATCTGCAGAAGCAGGTGGAAATCAATCTGCGGGGAGACACCGACACCAAACTACAGGTATGATCTCTTACTGGTATCTGACTACTAGAATAGGGCCTTCAGTGGTTCAGTGATAATGTTACAGGCTTATAACACTAAAAATTGGGATTCATCACCTGTGGTGGGCAGATCGCAAATAGCTCATTGTGAAAAAGAGCAAATATAGGTTGAGAAATGAGATAGACACTTTAGAAGAACATCTTTAAACAACTGGAGTATTAAACCAATAATAATAATGATAAGATACAACTTTATTTCATAAAATTAGAAAATTCATTTTCAACATTTTGTCTGGATGTTTTTTTTTCAACTGATTACCAATTTTGTGGAAACAATACTGAAATTATTTCAACTTTCCTTCTTTGAAGTAAGTTTGTCAAAAAATATTTCTGTGGCTTAATTTTCTGTTTTCTTGAAATAAAAGATATTTCATATTATTAACTTTTCTGTTTTAAACTTGTTTTCTTAAGAAAGTCTTTTTAGCAACATGACATAAATAAAATATATAATTTTCGAAAATCAACTTGTATATTACTGGTAAGTGTGTTTTGTTTTGTTTTTTAAGAATGATTTACATTTCATTCTCCAATAAGTTGTATTTGTCGTAATAAACTGAAATTGTTTATAACCAAATCCAGGACATTAGAAATAGATAAACTTCATCGGTATTGAGTTTTAACAACAAAGCCTGATAGATGAGACTCATTGTTGCTTAACTTAGTCAAACAGCTACCCAGTAATGATATTATTTTTCTACTTCATTATTTCAATGCCCTCTAGTGGAGTAATTTTATGAAAGAGATACAATTCCAGAAATTTTGTGATGTTTGGTAAAATATTCATTTTTGTCCACACTAAATAATGGAATAATTTTAATTCCTGTGTATGTTAATGATTTTATAACCCAACTAAAAACACAAACATAAAACACTCAAATAAAGTAACTGGATTTATCAATAGATAACACTTAAATATTTAATTTTGTATTTCATGTTTAATCTGGTGTGATATCTTAACATCATTACTGAGTTTTATTGTGTTTGAAACAAAAAATAAAACACACTAAATCATGGATGATTATATTATTACTTACATATAAAGGTATGAGAGAAGAAGCTACAATGTTTGTTTGTTTGTCTGTTTTTTATGAATATTTGCACTAAGCTACAAAAGGGTTAATTGCTCGTCCAAAATAAAAACACATCTGTGTAAGTAAAACTACATCATCAAACATAATATTAGTTATACGTGTTGAAATAAAAGGAATACATTTTCTTTGCAGAGGATTCTTGATCAGAATTGTTACCTTGAAAAAGAAGTCGAAAGTCTGAAAACTGTGCTGGAGTTTAAGGTTGCAGACATACATCGTCTGCGTAAAGAAAAGCTGGAAATGCAGGAAGAGGTTATTTTTACTTTTTAATTGTTTTTTGTTGCAATATTTATTTGTCATTTAAGTATCTCAAAAAAAAAGAAATGTAGGCAGCTACACTACACTATTGCATTGTGTTAAGTAACGCAGTTTCACGTGGTCAGGATCAAATAGTGATCTGGACTTATTATAATAATATTATAAACTTTTTAAACATAGTTAAACAAGATAGTTATTCATTACAATCAAATGGCTATGTAGATTTATTACCTATTTAAGTATAGTCAAATAAAAACATATTGTTCGCATCAGTGAGCCGTGTAGACTTGTTACATTATTCGAGACTATAAATATGTTGTTAAACACACTATCACATTGTTTGGATCAAAGAGCCATCTTTTAGAATTGTTACATTATTATAGAATATGTGAACAAATTTATTTGTTTATATTTCAAATTAAAGTGCTTTTTTTATTAAATCACAAGTTGAATGATTTACGAAGTGCAAGAAAAGAAATTCAGAAGTTAAAGGCCAGAAAGGAAGATTTACAAGCAATGTTGGAGGAGAAAGTTCGAATTGAGAGGTAATAGGAGTTCCACCAACTAGACTACTGCTAAGTCCAAAGTGAACTAAATCATTTGAAGTTGTGATCGAATACGATTACCAGTTTACAGGTTAACTGTAAACGTATGACCAAACAGCAAACACCACAATAGTAATTAAGGAGTGTCTACTGATTTTCCTGATTTAATTCCAAGTTTATTTGCATTGATATCGTTATTGTTTCTACAGTTATTGTTAAAAATTAAATTGAAACAACAATTATTTGTCAGAACCGTTTGAGATTTTAATTTGATATTACGTTTCATTGCTTTCTTCTTCACACAAAAAGCTGATGCCAGCTGTTGTTATTCATTTAGTGTAAGGGTGTAGTGAACTACATTTTCCTTGACACAGGTGAATTAACCATAACTATGTGTATTTGTTTCAATTATAATCCATTAAGAATATATCCAGTTGAGATTAAGTTACTTTTTATATCTAATTGTTTCACATAATGAGGGGAAACAGTAGTGTTAACGTCTGTGATATGATTTATTTTATCCTCCTTTCATCCAACATAATGTCATAATGAGACATAACATATCCCATGAGAGTGTAATTAAAGTGATTTAGTCCATTATGGGTTAAACTTTTGTTTTTTTAGAACAATGAGTGTTTCTATTTAGCTAATTGTCTTATGTAATCTATGAATTACTTTCAGTTTGAATCAAATAATTCGATAATTACAATTTACTTTTTTTCAGTATCTCTTTTAGACTGTGGGTTAATCATGTTCTTCTATAATTTAACAATACTGAAAGTAAAATATAGAAACTTTAAAACTAAAATATTTATTAAACATAAAATCACAAATTTATTCTAAAATAAAACAACAGCAACTTTTACTGTAGACAAGTTCTAAGATCAATTATTACGACAGCTCAACAGATAGTGACATTTTAATGATTACAACAGACAGTGCAATTTCAATAATTACTCTCGTGACTTCTATAAAATAACTGTTAACTGTATTTATGACTTAATCACTTAAGTTGTTCATGAGTAAGCATAAGATCGTAAACTTGACTTATTAGCTGTTAATAGTACAGACTCAAATTGCGATATTTCATCTAATCTGGTCAAAGATTGTCTAATCTGATAAAAGAACTAATCATAATTTAATCGAGCATAACACAGTTCAAAACGTGTTTTGTAAAAGTGTGTATAGAAATAGAACACTTATTCCACCAATGACTTTGATTATAAACATGTTACTATGAACTACGTAAACATGACAGCTCATTATTAGAATCAAACAACTATCTAGACTTATTATGTTGTTTCAGACTATATAAAAACCACATCTTTAAGGATCAAATAATGTAATGCATTGATGTGGAGGTTATTTGTTTTTAATAAAACTATATCTGCAGAAACATGAAACGATTTTAACACAGCCACCAATATAAAACAGGTTTTGCTCTGAAACTATACATTAAGATATGATATTTGTCCCATCACTGAAAATCCCTTAGTTTAAGCATTAGCTCAAAACTGGGAATTTTCAGCTGTCTGACACACCACAAATAGTTCTATACTAAAATAACTTGAACCTGGTTTGTAATCCATCAGTTGTCAGATATTACTTCTGACAATATATGTCATGAAAATAAGAATAAAATAAGATTAACTTGTACAAAGAACAAACTAGATCTGTTTTGCTTTGTTCAAGAAAATCGTTAGATAGTAACTGTGGTCTGACTAAGTTTGACTTTCATATTTCAACTTGCAGACAGTTAAAAAGAGAAAACCAACAGCTGGAGGAGGAGTTTGACAAGGAGGTGAAGTCGAAGGCTCGAATATCAATGGAGAAAGAGGAGCTTGAGTGGAAACTGAAGCAAGCAATGAAAGAAAATGGTTTGTTATCAACAATGACTGATTGTATGAGTTGTTTCATAACACCACAATGGGGACAATTGCTTTGTTGTGAACAATGTCTTATTGTACATTTTCATTATAAGATAAGTACATAAATGAAAAACAATTAGCCCCTTAAACAAACACCCAGTACTAGGACTCGAATGTGGTGGTTTATGATGTAGAATGGTAGGGCGTTTTTTGTTTTTTAAGTACGAGCAGAAGTAAAACACAAATTGTGTTTGAGGGGAGGGAACATCCACTACCTTGTTCAACCTCATATGCGTTGTATAAAATAGAAAAGGAACAGTTGCATCTTTACATTCTTTCAATGTTTGCAGAAAAAGGGTAGTTATTGAGAGAAAAAAATGAATGAATATTTGGAACATTCAAAAACCTTTAAGATTCATTTATGATTTTTAAGTATATAAAACATTATAAATATTATATCTTTATGAAAACTTTGAAATCTTTATCTAGAGTCATCAGAAATCCTGGAGGGAGAGCAGCTCGTCTAATATTACCACCCACCGCGAATTATTGGACTATTCTTTCAACAAAACATTGAGAGATTGACGGTCACATTATAACGAGTCCACGGCTGAAAGGGCGATCATGTTTTGGTGTGATGGGGATTCGAACCTGTTACCCTCGGATTACGAGTGGAGTGCCTTAATCACCTGGTGATTCCAGGCCAGGAAGATTAGAAGGAAGGCACCTATTAAACCGTACCCACCCTCCGCCGACTCATAGACTAATCGCATAATGAAATTTGACATTTACTCTTATGACCCTCAGGCTTTTTCCGTAGAATGTTTTATTCTACTGAGTAGTCAGTTGGGCCTACTGACTAGATATATGTGACATACTTGGTTACAGAGTGTGACTAAGCATCTCTTAGGTCTCCACATGAAGACTAATTGCCAAAATAAATTTAAATCTAAATACTTTGCAAAGAAATATACTTCAGACAGTGAATAAAGTTAGAGCTGTTGATATTTTTGTAATAATATCACGTGTATAAATGTACACTGTAGTTCAGGTATTCGACTCGTAATCTGAGGGTCGCGGGTTCTAATCTCCGTCACACAAAACATGTTCGCCCTTTCAGAGGTGGGGCATTGTAATGTCACGATCAATCCTACAATTCTTTAGTAAAAGAGTAGCCCATTGGTTATGGTAAGTATTATTCGTCGTTTTGTTCTAAACTGAAAATGATTTGAGTAAAATAAATATTTCAAAATTAGAACCGACAAACATAAGTTTTAAAATACAAATTATTTGAAAATTTTATATATTTTTTTTCCAAGTAAAGAGAGCTATTTTTAAGTGTTAAATGTTCCAATTTGAAATTACCTGTGAAATTACAGAAGTATATATTTCTTATCGGCAGATGGCGATCCAATATTTGTTTTGTATCTTTTATTTGTAATTTTGTATTTGTATTATTTGTAACATTTTTGAATAAGTAATGTTTCTTTATGCCATTTTTTTAAATTTCTGTAACGGAATAAATGTTTTTTTATAATTGCTTATTTGTGTTGGTATTTTTGTATTTGTATTATTTTGTATTTTTTGTAACATTTTTGTATAACAAATGTTTCTTTATGCTATTTTTTGATATCTCTAACGGAATAAATGTTTTCTATGATTGCTTATTTGTGTTGGTAATTTTGTATTTTTGCATTTGTATTATTTTGTATTTTCTATTATTTGTAATATTTTTGAATAACATGTTTTTTTTGCCATTTTTTGATTTCTGTAACGGAATAAATGTTCTTTATGATTGTTTATTTGTGTTGGTAATTTTGTATTTGTATTATTTGTAACATTTTTGTATAACAAATGTTTCTTTATGCCACGTTTTGATTTCTGTAACGGAATAAATGTTTTTTACAATTGCTTATTTGTGTTGGTAATTTTGTATTTTTGCATTTGTATTATTTTGTATTATTTGTAACATTTTTGTATAACAAATGTTTCTTTTTGCCATTTTTTGATTTCTGTGACGGAATAAATGTTTTTTATGATTGCTTATTTGTGTTGGTGAAATTAACTGTATTATATCATTTTTTTTCTGATTTCGTGTATTTTACCAAAAATAAAATTGAAAACATAATCTATGACGTAGTCACAGTGGACATCATTTTCATCTATTCAAAATTCCTCAGTATTATTCACACCTAAATTAATTTAGGTTATTATATAGTGAGCTACAAAACGAGTTAAAATCCCTTATAAATATCGTACATGCATAACAATTATACTAGGCTTAACTGTGTGTTTTGGTATATTGTATATAGTTCTATCGATCGTCAAGAGGTTTGCATTTTAAGTGTAATTTGTAAAACAATTTCAAATTAATTCATGAAGTGCATGTATTTTCCTTACAGCACAGTGAAATTTCGTTATTTATTGAGCTTACAAAGAGTAATGAAACCCTTGATGTTAGCGTTATAAAGCCGTATTCTAACCGCTGTTTTGGCGGGGGCTTCAGGAAATCATTCTGTATCTTAAAGAAAACTGAAACCTAAATTTTCTCATTAACCTTATCACTTAGTTAAAAATATCTGCATTCGATTCGGTCAGTGAATCCTGGTCTGTCATACTAAGTGGAATAAGAAATATCAAAAATAAAACGCCATTTTTACTAACAGACGAAATATGGTTTATTCTGTGTTGAAAATAGTAACTTCTTTTGGAGATTTGTAGCAGTTCAGATAATGTTGAATAATCTAGCAGTAAAGATAATAAAGATTGTAAGTTTTCTATAAATTACATTTTCTAATATATATTACTTTCTTATTTTTCATCCTTTTATACCTGGTGATTGAGCTTCTCTTGCTTTTGTACTTCTAGCTTGACTGATTTTCGAATTTAAGGCTTTGTTATTTTTATACTTTCAGCTCGGCTTGTTTTTCCGTTTAGGTTTAGTGTCTTTGTAATTTAGCCTCGGTTTAATTTTGAAATTATTTATCTGGAGCAGCTAGAGAAATATTCCATTGCCAGGTAGTTACGAGCACTGCGTGTTATTCAGTGTGTACTAAAATATTTAATCCACAACGACCTTAAAAATCGTATTTGTGCATTTTTTTCGCATTCCTTCAAATCAGAACTTTAATAAGATAAAAATAAGAGTGAAAATTACATTTAAAATCAGTTTTTTTTGTTTACATCGTCTGTGATGAATTCCAAAATAAATCAATTATGAGGTATGTGATTAAAACGTTGTAATTAAACAGAACTTTCGTCACCTTTCATTGGCTTAGGGAAGCCTTAAAGCTTTGACACTGGAAGACAAAGTTATTGTATTTGCTCAAATAACGCATCTACATCTGAGAACAAAAAATACAGTTTTAGCCATAAGACACGAATATTACTTAAGGAATATAATTTTACTGTATAATTCTTGCCATGACCATATTACTTTTGGTCGAAAGTACATGTTAGTGTCTTCAGACAGGTGAGTGATGTGACTACAGCATGGCGAGTCAGAACATGCCATTGGATGCATATTAATGTTACCAAGTAATACTTAGAACATGCCATTGGGTGTTTGTTTTAATGCCATCAGGAGGAAGTTCAAGTGTCTCAGAATGTTTTGTCGTCATCATGTACACCTTGAACTGAAACATAGAGTAAGCTGACGTGGTAGACAGCTGTGACTGAAACAGCTATAACTGAAACATAGAGTAACTTGACGTGAGAAACAACTATAACTGAAACATAGAGTAAGCTGACGTGGTAGACAGCTGTGACTGAAACACATAGTAAGCTGACGTAGTAGACAGCTGTAACTGAAACATAGAGTAAATTGACGTGAGAAACAACTATAACTGAAACATAGAGTAAGCTAACGTAGTAAACAGCTAAAGCTGACCATAGAGTGAGCTGACGCGATGAACAGTTGTTAGTGAAATATAGAGTAAGTTGACGTAAGAAACAGCTATTATTGAATTATAGAGTAAGTTGACGTAAGAAACAGCTATTATTGAAATATAGAGTAAGTTGACGTAAGAAACAGCTATTATTGAAATATAGAGTAAGTTGACGTAAGAAACAGCTGTAACTGAAACGTTGAGTAGGCTGATATACTAAGGAGGAATGACTAAAATACAGAGTTAGCAGATGTTTAAACAGCTGTAACTGAAACATAGAATAAGTTGATGTGGTAGAGAGCTATGATTTAAACAAACTGACGTAGTAAACAGCCAAAACTGAAACACAGAGCAAGGTGATGTGGGAAACAGCTATAACAGAAACAGAGAATAAGTTGATGTGATAAGCAGCTGTAACTGAAACAAAGAATACGTTGACGTGGCAGACAGCTATGACGAAGACCTAGAATAAGCTGACGAAGTAAACATCTACAACTGAGACACAGAGCAAGCTGACCTTTTAAACAGCTGTAACTGAAACAGAGAATAAGTAGATGTGGAAGACAACTTTGACTGAAACACAGAGTAAGCTGGCGTGTTGTTACTTCACATCTGGTGTGATGTTCTTAGTGTTTTAAACTGCTAAACACTAATATTGCTCTGCATTATGTTGAATAATTCACCAGATATATTGAAACGATCAACGTTACATGAGTAAAGATAGTCACGATTTATAGCTTTGTGGATATATGTGATGTATTTGTAAAGAGGTGTTTTGATTGATCAAAATACAATTTGTCAAGCATGACAAATGGTTCCAGTGGTGAGTGTGATGATTATGTTTAAAATTGTGTTTATAACTATTTGTAATGGGTTGAATCTTTCAAAACCCGTATTCACAGACAAAATCTTCGTGGGTGGAATTAATCGATTGACTCTTTGTGGGAGTCAAAATAAAAATAATTAAGTAGGAAGAAGTATTATTATTCCCGTGAGTCACGAAGATAATGGAGTTGTTGTCGTGCAGAGGTACATAATGAGTTATGTACACTCTTTCCACTAAGAGGAATTGAACCTCGGATTTTAGCATTGTAAGTCCTTATACTTACCGACAGATGGATCTGGAGTAATTGCGCAAGTGTATTGTTTTACTTCTCGTATTAGGATAGAAGTTAGTTAGAATCTGTCAAGTTGCATTTGTACATTTTGTTATTCGCAGCTTTGCTGTGCTTTTCAATTTGGTAGAGTTTTTGTGTTAACATAAAATTAAACAGAGTCTCTCTTGATGTATGTCTTTGTTTTATACTTGCAACAAAACAGTTACTAACTTTGTGGATGTTATCGTGACGTAATTCCATTTCACCATTAGGGACTAATGGGTGTGAAGTGGGTGGAGAAAATTAGTTATTTCCTTTATACAAAGTCTGGAATAGTGTGAAGGTTTGGGCACTTGACTCGCAATCTGCGGCCTTGTTATGTACATGTGTAAATATTTTGTAAACGACAACATGTCGTGTTGTGTTTGAATTTTCATTTCTATTATTCATTTTTCCATATTTATATTATTGTTTCGAAGTTTAAACTAATATTTTGTTATTCATTTAGGGTAACATTTAGAATTTTCTTGAATTAAGTAGACCAATCATATGTTTGTAAATGAAGTCTGGTGACTTCATGTCTAGACGTGTAGTCTCGTGCAAGAACGGACATGCGCGGATTGCTCTGGAGACCTGTAGAATTTTCGCGGTGTTTCGAGGAGTTTAGGCCTGCAATATATAAACAGACGAAGATGCGAGAGACAAAAGAGTGAGATTCAGACATCAGTTTTATTTCAAAAGAAGAGAGTCAGTTATTTGAGAAAGATTAAGTGTTTGCTGTGATTATTCAACTTGGATTTGTGACTGAAGTTAGATCTACGGAAGCTGTGATTTTATTTCGTCAATCTCTACGATCCATCTGAATTACTGCTTGTGCTGAGAGTCGGCGAATTTATTGAACTGTGAATCGTTGCTGAACTTCTTCATTTAAGCTTCGGAATTTTTTCGTGGGACCAAATTCACACCCTAGACTGGAATTTGAGACTTTCATTTTAGATCATTATATTAGATACAGGCCAGTACCATTTTGTATTGTGATTAATTTTGAAGTTTGAAACTAGTATTATTTTGTTTTGTAATTAATTTCGAATGTTGTAACTTAATATCTCTGTCACTGTTATCATATAATTTATGTTATATCTGTTATATTTGTTAATAGTTTAGTGTAATAAATTATACAAGCTGTTATCTGTGTTTTTCTGTTGCGTTTAGTCTACGAAGAACATAAAACATTAAAAAATACGTAACAGGCCTAAAGATTTGAATCCCGTCATCAAACAACCTTGGTCTTTCAGCCATGGGGAAATTACGATGTTATGGCCAAATTCACTCTTGGTTGGTAAAAAAGTAGTCGTAGCTGACTAACAGCCTTCCCTCTAATCTATGAGTTCAAAATTAGGGACAGCGAACGTAAATATCAATGAAGTATTTTCTGCTAAATTCACTAATTTGTAATTGTAATTCTGTTTGTTTTTGTGAATAAGCATTTATGTATTTGTGAAACTGTGGATGTGTTTTATAGACGATTTTGGCTGTAAATTAAAAAAATCATTATAATAAGTGGTCTAACATTTTGTAAATGGGTTTAACTGAGTGCTTTTCAGAAAATCTTTATTACTGAGAATAACATATCAATTCTCTTTACCATCCAATTTCAATATTTAAAATCAATTCACAAGGTCCATTAACTAGCCAGTTTTATATTTAAACAAGTTTACAAGTTCTCTTTATCACATTGTTTCAACATTCTTATAAATTTACAAATAGAGTAATCTCTATTTTTAATATTTTATTGAGACTACAGGTGCTACTTAACACACTGTTTTTATGTTTACGAGATATATTAGCCAACACACTTTGATGCTTTAATCAAGTTATATTTATCATCTCTTTTTAATGTTCCAGCCAGTCTGTAAGCTCTGTCTATCATCATATTGTAATGTTTTGTCTTTCGAGTTTTATTTATCACCTTATTTTTATTCTGTTTTGTTGAGTTTACAAGGTTCATTAACCACCCTATTTTGGATCACTAAACCAGATTGTTAGTTATGTTTACCATCTTAATCCAACAATTACATCAGTTTGCAAGGTCCGTTAAATGCTTTATTTTTGCGTTGTATTCACTTAACAAAATATCTGTGACAGTTTGTATCAGGGAAAAATGATGTATTTGCTAGACGATTAGTTGATTTGTGGTTTTTTTATTTCTAATTTTAAAGCCCGGTTTGGATGCAGAGAGACTCCCCAGTAAACAGCTTAACTTATTCTTACTTTGGCCTCACACAGGTCGAGATTCAACCGAATTCGTCATCAAACATGTTATCCTAAATGAAGAATATCTGTGGCTTCACTTGTGATGTTCCGAAATAAACAGCTGTTTTTGCTTTATTTCCTCATCAAGTTGTGTGATGATGAAGGGTCCGCCCCAATAACACTATGTAACATAATTTTTTTTCTTCGATAGTATGTGTTATTTCTTCATTGCATATGTTGTAAAAATACAGAAAATGACCATTATTCACTTCAAACTTTGCTTTTGTAACCTGGATGATGAGATATAGATATTTACCTATTTTCTATATAAAAACGGGCAGATTTTTACATTTTCATTTACACAGTGTCTGAATAAAACAACTTATGAATCAAGATTTACATGCATTTATGCTAAACTTATATGAAAATGAATAAACATGTTTAGAAGTGAGTAGTTTTTCGAGATTTGCGACTGTAATGTAAATCACTTTCACGTATCAGTTCTTGAATATAGCGGGCCTGGCATGGCCTAGCGCGTTAAAGGGTGCGCTTCGTAATCTGAGGGTCGCGGGTTCGCGCCCGAGTCGCGCCAAACATGCTCGCCCTCCCAGCCGTGGGGGCGTTTTAATGTGACAGTCAATCCCACTATTCGTTGGTAAAAGAGTAAACAAGAGTTGGCGGTTGGTGGTGATGACTAGCTGTCTTCCCTCTAGTCTTACACTGCTAAATTAGGGACGACTAGCGCAGATAGCCCTCAAGTTGCTTTGCGCGAAATTCAAAACAAAAAAACAATCTCACAATGATAACCCCTTCATACAGTTTAATATCTCAATGCAAGGTAAAATTTGGTGTGTTATACCTTGTAGTTCACCTGGATGTGAACTACCAAAACAGTTAAGAGATTGTCACACGGAATTCCTTAGAGAAGTTCTGTGTAGATGTATATGATGTTGTAACTTTATTACTACAAGATATTAACGTTACTTCACCATTTGTAAGTGAAGCAGTGCAATTTACCCGATTTGTGTATAATTGGATTTTTTCCACCATCTATTTTACGGCACCGAAGTTTCGGAAAACCGATATATCCACTGAGGAGGATGTTAAAACTTTCCACTATCTAACATACAACATTATGTGCAAATATAAATTACATATTTCAAGGAGACCATATTGAATCATGTTTTATTAGTTTTACAATATCTTCTGTGTTAAAGCACAGCTTTGGAGTGTATTACCACCAGCGACAGGTGTACAACACTGCCTTTTGTTAATGTTTCTGACAGACAAGGTGTTCAAAATCACATATATAGTTCAACACAAGTTTCTGTAATATTTTATTGTTCGTAATGCAGTATGAAGTATTACTAATACCTACTTTCACTTTGAAGTAAAGTTAATATAAATTAGTGTTTTTGTCCATGTGAAATGATTTTTCCTACCCTCTTGTCTTTAGATGTTTGTTTGTTTTCTGAATTTCGCGCAAAGCTATAAGAGGGCTGTTTACCCCAGCCGTTCCTAATTTAACAGTGTAAAATTGGAAGGAAGGCAGCTAGTTATTTCCACCCACCGCCAACTCTTGGGCTACTCTTTTACCAACGAATAGTGGGATTGATAGTCACATTATAAGGCCCCCACAGCTAAAGAGGAGAGCATATTTGGTGAGATGCGGATACGAACCCGCGACCCTCAGATTACATGTCGAACGCCTTTACTACCTGTCCATACCAGGCCCCTTTAGATGCTAAGACTTGCCTCTATGTTTTACATAGGTATTCTTTGGTTCTTACGCTCTTTGTTAAACGTTGTATATTATCATTACGTCAGCTTATTCACTGAACCAGGAATGAAAACTAAAAACATTTGACTGAACATTATACAAGAAACCACGAAGATATGATTATATATAACTAACACCTCTAAACTTGCACACGCTTTCATCACCAACAAAAATCATTCAAGCTACAAATAACCATACTTGCTTCGAAATAAACTGATAATTCATCAAGCTTATCATAATAATGAAATAGCAAATACATTACCAAATAACTCTCCAAATATACTAAGTCTGCTGTATTCAGGAATCATTCTGAAACAGCAAGATAAACATAAAGAAAACCATCTGTATTCCTAGAATGCATTATTTTCAACTTCAGATGGATTTAATCCAGGTGAAAATCGAATAGAGGCTGATTTCAGCATGATTAAAAACTGATTTTTTATAGTAATACACAATAAAAAAATGTTGTAAGAAAATACAGATTTATCAAGTAACGGCCCGGCATGGCCATGTGGGTTAAGGGGTTCGACTCGTAAATCTAAGGGTCGCGGGTTCGAGTCTCCGTCACACCAAACATGCTCGCCCTTTTAGCTGTGGGGGCGTTATAATGTAAAGATCAATTTCACTATTCGTTGTTAAAAAAGTAGCCCAAGAATTGGCACTGGGTGGTAAGAACTAGCTGCCTTCCCTCTAGTCTTATACTACTATATTAGGGACGGTTAGCGCAGATAGCCCTTGTTTAGCTTTGCGCGAAATTCAAAACAAACAAAGAAACAATCTATCAAGTATAAAACACTAAAAACCTGCGATCTTAGACTTATTTAAACTTTGTGTCTATATTTCTTGTTTTTTTATCTGTCCTTTTTCGTCTAAAATACTTCGTTTAAGATCGATAAAAATTTTAAAAGGAATTGTGGTATGGTTTGGGATTAAGGCAATGTTCGTGAGGAAGTGTTCTAGATACGAATATGTGCCATAAGTAAGAGAGAAATAAGTTAGCAAAGCATTGCAATTACTGTTATACTATTAGCTTCTATTGAACCTATTAACGAGCGTTAATTAAGTCAATTTGTAGAACTTTTGTCAATGAAATAACATTATCATTAAGTAAAGTAAACTTTTTATTACTCTTCAAATTAAGTAATTTAATAAACGCAACCAACAGTGGAAACCATTGTAGAATTGGAGTACGGTGAAATTATTTTGTGTTTCTTATAGCAAGGCCGCATCAGGTTATCTCCTGAGTCCTCCATGGGGAATCGAACTTATGATTTTAGCATTGTAAATCCGTAGACTTACAGCTGTACCAAAGGGGGACGATTATTTTGTTAAAAATAAAACAGATTACAGACGGATCTTCAAAATAATGACACATGCTTGAAATAATATCGAAATTTTGATGGTAATTATAAAACAATGAAAATATAATAAAAATAAACAAACAAATATTGTAAAAAAGATTAAAAAGAAAACAGGAAATAAGATTGACTAGAACAAGACATAAGATTTACAGAAAAAAATGTGAAAAATTATGTGAAGACAAGATAAAAGAAGTCATAGAAAATGTACAAAAACAGAGGTATAAAATCCCTAGAAAATGTACAAAAACGGGCAAATTAAAATCTTTACAAAATGGACAAAAACAGAGGTTTAAAGTCTCTAAAAAATGTACAAAACTAATAATAAAGCGACTGGAGAAGTACAAAAGGATTATGAAAAGAAATTCAAATAAATACAGAAATATAATTTTAAAAATATCAAATAAGTCATAGAAAGTATAGAAAAGGACATCGACACCACCATAAAACATTAAAAACTGATTAAGCAACTGAAAACATCGTATCAACTACAACTATTTCTGTATATGTTCAACATTTAATCTCAGGGGGTCTGCATGGCTAGGTGATTGAGGCAGTCGACTCCTTGTCGCAAGAAACATGCTCGCCATTTTAGCCGTGGGAGCGTTATAATGTGATTTGCAATCCCACTATTCGTTGGTAAAAGAGTATCCTAAGAGTTGGCGGTGAGAGGAGATGACTAACTGCCTTCCCTCTAGTTTTACACTGTTAGCCGTCCCTAATTAATAAGGCATTTACTGTGTCTTAATGCTTTATTAAATAGGAGAACCTATATGGTATGTTTATTACTATTGGTTTGCCATTTACGACGTTCCAGATGCTCTATTACGTCATCAAGTTACATAATTTAATAGGAAAGAATAAAAAATATCACTCAATCTAAAATCCAACAGAGTATGATGACAAGGGTATCGTGAGAAGCGTATCAAACTCAGTTTGAAGGAAGTTTCTTATTAGATAAATGGCACATTTCAAAGCAAGCTATTAATTTCACTGTACATTTCAAAACACCAGACGTAATAACATTAAGTAGCCTCCTCTCAAGAGCTATAAGAACTATCAGGTATTGGTGACCATCGTATAAAATATATTTGGAGTGTCACCGAAGAAAGAAGTTGCAAAATCAAATTCTGGGAGGGAAGAAGAAAATACAAACATGACCACTCATCTTATCTAGATACTCCACGTGGAATGATGGATTTCTGTTAGCATGCAAACCATTCATAGATGAGAATCTTTGTATTCGACCAAAATAAACTATCTATGCATTCTTAAAGGAAGCTGTGTTGTTTAAGATTTACAAATAACGATAAAGGTCTGGAAGAATAACAAAACAATTGTTTACTCACAATAGAAGAAGACAACTATAGGACAGAAGATGTTTTCGTTAAAAACGTAAAAGGAAATAGGAAGAGAAGACAGGAAGTAAAAACTGCTCTCAAATAATTACAGGGAAGGAGAGCTGTTATAAGTGTAAAAATATAGATATAATGTATGATACTGTAATAAATCAGCTGAGAGTAATAAACTAAGATATCCTTAGAATGTGAATATTCCATATGTCGAGATTGAGAAAAGTAATTCTTTATTTAAAGATATCATAAATAAATTAATGAATACGTGGATGGGAAGCTCTTTATCCTGTTAACTGATGATAATTCTATGGCTACCGTTGTTCGACATAATCTGGTAAAGAAAAAGTTGGGAAATTTTCTACATAGATGAAGCAAGAATGTTGACCGATCATGACAGCAAACGGAGATAGACTTTCATCCATGCTAAAGTAGGGAGCTACTCATAATGTTGGAAGCTTTTTTACTTGAAATGTTGTGTGTGTAAGTGACATTGAAAAAATAAGAACTTTTCAAGAATACACATAATTGTGAAACACGAAAGTGGGATTTGACAGACTTTAAACAGTTCCACAGTCTAAGACCAAGAAATTTCTGTGCATGTATATTAATTACAACACCAAGCCACTGAGAAATAAATCACTTATACCAAGTCTTAGTACGAATACTTTAGATCTAGTGACATGAGACTGGTAAGACCAACATTTAACTTGCTGGTCCGAAGAAAGTCGTTATTATTATTACAACAAGTACAACATTTAAATCAATTATGGATGAAACATAGCGATATTTAAGAACGGTTGGTATGAGTAGAGAAAGCACTAATAGAGGAGCGAACAACGTTTTGACCTTCTTCGATCATCGCCAGGTTTACAACGAAAGAAGAGGTAACTGACCGATATCTGATAACAAGTTTGAAGGCGGTTGTGTAATTGAGTGTAGGAATGTAGAGGGCGTGTTTAGATGTTGGATATATCTATTAATATAGGTATAAAGTTATTCTTTTGTACTTATTATTTTAGGCTTGAGTTGTTGTATAAGTAAGGCTTCTTTAATTTTTCGTTTGTTTATGTTTGTTTCTTTATTTAGTATTTGAGTGTTTTCTATGGTTATGTTGTGTTTATTTGATTTGCAGTATTTTAAAACGTGTGAAAGTGACTTTCTGTGTTCTTTGAATCTGGTTTCCAATTTTTCTACTTGCTTCTCCGATATAGAAGTCGTGACAATTATCACATTGTATTTTATAAATAATGTTGGTGTGGTGTTTGTCAGTGTAGGTTTTACATAGTATAGACCTTAGTTTTGTGCCTGGTTTTTGAATAAATTTGGTATTAACTGGAATGTCATATTTTCTTGCTACTTTTTGCTAAATGTTGGTTATTGTTTTGCTGATGTCGGGAATATATGGCATACAGCCGTATATGGTTTCGTGATTTTTTTAAATTGTGGGGTATATTTACTTTTATTAGTTGATTTTTGTCTTGGTGTGTGCGTGTAAACATAGCAGTAAGTTGTATAAGTAGTACGTAAAAGAAAACTTTTGGAGCAGGATAAAGAAAATCTGAAGTTAAATCGTCATATAATGTTAAGTTACAATGTTATTTATAGGAGCTGTATAACTAAAGCTATGAATGTCTTACCTCTGAAAAACGTCACGTATTGCATGACATGCTCATAGAATACCAAGCTACTTTCTCCAGTAGAATTCATAATTTAGGCTGCATAAATAAAATGTTTCATAAGATCGATACTGAATATGTAGCCCCAATATGAAAGCTGTCAAATGTTTCTGAATAAAACAATTTAAAAGAACAAGGAGTAACTGAATCAAATAGTCTTTTGACATCACCAATTGCACCTATAAAGAAGAAAAATGTATTCACATAGTTTTTACTTAGGTAATGAAAGGTGAACAAAGTTACAAAAAAGAATTTTTACTCAACTTTGAGTGATTTATTTTCGTCAAAATAACTTTCAATATTAGATGTTAAGAAAGGATACTGGAAAGTGCAACTTTGCAGAACAAGTCTGAAAAAGAAATTCTTTACTGAAGGACATGGATTACGGTAACTTATTAAGTTAAAATCGAGTTATTTAATGTAACTTATGTATCTGAATGCCTAAGGAACATGTTGTCTCTGTAAAAATCATGGAATGTTGTACTTATCCACTTGTTTCATGATATTGCACGTGGAAAAATCTTTCAGTTACGCTTGTAATTTGCAAATAAAAATACTAGGTCAGTTGAGGATAGAAAATATTTAACTGAGCCTTAAGAAGTTTGAATAATTGTATTGAGAGATCATATTCCTTGAACACACAATCAGTGAATATATAGTGATTTAAAAGCCATCCAAAATGTAATATGTCCAGAATTAATTAACAACATGAAACATATGTGATGTGAAAGTATTTCTTTGATTGTGCTCCTTCCCTCATTATTTTGTAAGATAATTTTCTGACATGACTCATCCTTGACTCAAATGTTTCAAATGAAAATAGAAAAACAAAGTAAAATACTAGCTGTGAAGAGACCTTCAATAACATGAAAGAATTACTAGTACTACTATTTTATAAGATTCATTTATAATAGAAACGGATGATTATTCCATGAATCAGAAATGGTGAAGAATGACTCTTGTGACAAATAATTTGTAACGAAATTAAAAGACAACCTTCTGGACACAATGGTATCTTATTTTCAAGAATGTATTTTTTGTCAAAAATGGGAAGATGACAATCGACAGACGGTACGATTATGGTTCATTGTTTACATTATTAATACAACCAGAAACACTCAGTGATATCCACCTTTATAACAATTGAGCAATTAGGTTTTAATAAGACATTGGAGAAAGTAGAAAATGTTCCTATTGAGAACCTACATAATGAAAATTTCTACAAATTAAACAACACTTGCGCTACAATAATACTTGTGTTGTATCGCTTGAGAAATTGGCTGTTATATAATTGTTAAGCGGCCAAATCAAATGCTGTTTCTTACAAGAAATACTAGCAATAAAACCGGCAAGTGTGTGTGTTTGAGGTTTTGAATATCCATAGAACTTAACTAAAATCAAGGTTTAAATCAGACTTGTATTCAAGAATGTAGTAATTCCTTGAGTTAAAAAACTGTGAAGAAAGCAATGCTTCATCCCTCTTCTAGTGTAATGTGGAAGATTACAACTGTACACTTTTAAATCAAGTAGGCATTTATGTTGACAAGCATCAAAAAGTGGGTTTGACAATTTCCACACCTACTGATGAGTTTTCAAATCGCAAAATACTAAGTCACAGAAAACACACTAATATCGCCGATAGTTAAAGGAGAATAAAAAGTGACCTTGGAACTTCTGTATTCACACCCTGAGAACCATCCCCCTGCAGAGCTACATAGAATATACAATAAGGCTAAAACATGCCATTGAGGACATACAAAATTACCCAAGAAAAAGATAAATCAGGTAAACGTTTAGATGAAAAGTCGCTGTGATCTAAACACTGTTAAGACTTTACTTCATCATGGAAACACGGTATCACTGTAGAATCTATGCTGCAAGAGATGAATATCTTCAAATTTAGGCAGACGTTGGGAAGGACCCTGTACTGTAGTCAATAGAACAGCTAACGATTTCTATATAATCCACAAAGACAGTTTATCCAAACTAAAGATCATCCTTCGTGATTGTTTTTAGAAGTAAATAAACGGCGAAGAAACAGCCAACTTGTGAACTTCGAAGATGGTGTACCGAGGATAAACCAATTTTCTGAAAAGTCCAATGTTTTGTCAAGACCACTTCCTGAGTATCACTAGAGACGGAAACACCAGTGAATTCGACCAACCATCTTCTGAAAGAGCTTTGCAATTATAAAACAGTAACTAACGATAAAGGAGATGTCTTGCTGTTTATGCGCCTTAAGCCATGAAAACAAAACACTGAGTAAAATGAGCAAACTTTCCTTTCTTTATTCACCAAGAGAAAGTTAATGATTAAACAGATAACTTTTGCTTAATTAACCAAATTTTAACTATACTTTTTCACAGATATAACTGATAGTTTGATTACTTTAACTCTTATATTTAGCTGTTAACTGTCATACGTTACGTCATTATGAGTAATATAATTTGCAACTTTAATTTATTATTGTTTTCTTTGTGTAATAGTATTTTACAAGACACTGGATAATCCAGGGCCTATCAGTGAGCTGTATTATGGTACTTATAACGGAAGAAACAAAACCATTTCCTTGTCATTAAGTGAGCTGAACTTTGCATTTTTCTTTTAATAGAATAATCCAAAATAATAAGTCTAACAACATAAATTGTTAAAACAATATACATTATTCTTTTTCATATCGCTCAAGCCGTTTATTATCTTTAGACACAATTCAGGTCAGTTTAGACTGTTTTCAATTTTTCGTTAACTTTTTTTCAATTGGAGTAGCAATTCTCTATTATGGAGCAGAAAAACACTAAAGTTCTGTCAAGTTTTGTGATATTTTGATATGATTTATACTTAATGAAGGATCTATGTTATCTACATGATTGAAATATGTCCTTGTAGATGTTTTGCATTATCTCTGGTGTTTCAATCTTCGTTTATTTCATATTAACTGCTGTTTTGCTGTACTATTCAGAAGCATCCACATTGTAAGGTGCCATAAAGGTTAACATGGTACTTATTATCAATAAAGAGATATCCCTTACTTAGATACCTTTAAATACAACATACCCGCTTCTCGACAGTTAACACTGAACAAATTATGGAAAGGTACTTTATCACTTTCACATAATATAGAAATATACCTTGAAGGTTAATAGTCTACATTCTACAGAAACTAGACTCCTTGTCTACCACAAACGCTGTCATCCTGAAAATGTTGTTTATAACATAGAAACAGTGTTGACTTTAATTAAGGTGTTTAACTCATCCTTGCAGCGCTACTTATACATCTGATATTATTTAGTGCGCGATATGTTTCAAAAACTTTTATTTATAAGAAAAGAAACTATTCATAAGTTTCTGTTGAGTTAATCTTTTGTGTAAGACATCGACTTTTCTTTTGTTTTACTATTAAAAAAAGGTTTGCTAGTAAGTAAGATAACCAGTATCAACGACGTTTAAAAACTGCCTTTTTCTATCAAAATAACATAACGTACCTTTTAAAATCTGAATAATGAATATATTAACAGTTTATAAAATAAGACCATGTGGATATACATTTATATTAATGACACTTTATTTTACGATTCTTTTAAGTAATAATAAGATCACAAATTTAGGAATACTGTGCAACAGAACAAGTCAGATTTCGTACAACTCCTGCAATTGACTTTGTTTCAACATCTATTGCCATTAGATGGCGCTAACACATTACTACATCAATGCTGGTTCGTCAGTATTAGTTTCTTCTGTGCTTGTAAAACATTTTGATGTTTCTCCACTTTACTCAATTGCTCAGACTTTTTTGACGGTTTACATTCTTAAAAGGTAAGAAAAGAAATATGATGATCAAATTATAATTCTAGAAATAAAACAAGGAGATTATAAATTTCTAGTTCCAGCACTATATTAAAGTAAATATTTAAGCAGCTAAAGTAACTTTTCTATTTGGGTAGTATAACAGATTCATCTAATGATATTATCAAAACGTTTTATACTGGGGCTGAAAAATGAAAAATATAAAAATATAAACTTTTTATTATAAACTTATTATGGAATTAAGTTCCATATCGAAATTTAATTTTTTGAAAAAATGTTTGTTTGGCACAAACCAACACGACGAGTTGTACCCACCACAGGTGTTGAAACCCGATTTTTTTAGTATTATAAGTTTTTAGACTCACATTTGAGCGAAGGTATGCTCAAACATTCTTATTGTGAAACTTGATAAACTTGTAAAGATGACATCAAAAGTAAATAATTAAAAATTAGTAAAATTATTTAAATAAAGCAACAAGAATAATAACTAATAATACTAATAAAAATCCAACTTCAGCGTAGAAATAAGAGAACTACATTCTTTTCCATACTATATAACTTCTATTGAAGTAGTATGCACACTCAGACGTTTAATACAACTTTTAATTATTATGCGTGTGTAACATAAATCTCGCCTATACATTCTTGATGCAAAATATAACGGCCAATACTATTTTAAGAACACTATGTATGCATAGAGTTACATCTAACCTTCTTACCATTAGAAACACAGTAAACATACATTAAAAAATAAAAATATCACTGAATTTTAAACCTTAAGTTTTCTTCCTGTGTTCTACAGGAATCTGGTGTGATATTTTATTTCTCTTTTTATTTCACAAGAGCGGAATCTCTCAGAATACTTCAAAGGTTCTCACTACAGAAAATTTCCATTATGTGTTTGAAAGCCTCCTGTGCTCAGCTGACTCTTGAGATTTTATTGTCATTCTCAACGCAGACACTTCCACCAACAGATTCTTGCACGTTTTTTTCTAAGTGTAGTTGTTTTTTATTTCATTAAAAAGTTGTAATGGTTTTTTTTACTCAAATGCATCAATGTGTCTGAGTGTCATTCACACATGACTTGCGAAGTTAAGATGTCAATATCAAAAACTGTTAAAATTAAAATAAAGAAGAGTGCAACCACTAGACAAAGATTTGTTGAGCTAAATACAGAAAAAAATTAAAAAACGATAGATTAACAATTGGAGGAAGAATGATTTGTTTGAAGTTGAGCACAAAGTAACGCAATGGGCTATCTGTGATCTGCCCACCACAGGTATCAAAACCCGGATTATAGCGTTGTAAGTGCACTTCGTACATACAGCTGTGCAACATGGAGGGTAAGAGACTAGGAGGAAGAAAGAAGTGTTAAAATGTTAACTTGAGACGAGTAAAAGCGAAAAGTTAAAAACCGCTCAAGTGATAAATAAAAGTAGTAAGAAATCCAGAATGGTAACATGATGGACAATGATTTGGTGGAAGTAGAAAGGTAATATCTTAACTGAAATAGACTAAAAAGTTAAGGAACAGAAATTTATTAGAAGGATAGCAAAGAAAGGACCCATAGATACTGGGAGTGGTCATTAAGTTTTGCATTGTTGACAGAAAAGGTTATCCTAAGTAACTAAGTCAAGAAATTAGATTCATTAGTCGCTGTCAAATCAATACAAGTAAATACTAAATTGTATTTTTTCAAGTAATTTTGTTTGATTTATTTGGCAGAAAGTCTGTAGAAATCTTTGTTTAATTCTAAAAACATTGTAGTGAACTTGCTGTGATTTCTTCATCTATGTAACTGTTTTAAACAATTAGACGTTCAGATGAACACCCAAATATTAAATAAAGAAGCAAACATAATAAAACGCAAAATTAAAGAAGCCCTACTTATACAACAACTCAAGCCCAAAATAAATCAGTACAAAGGAACACCTTTATACATATATTAATAAATATAATCAAACATCTAAGCACGCCCTCTACACTCAATTACACAAACGCTTTCAAACATGTGGTCAGCTACCAGGTCAGTAACTCTTTCTTCGTAATCTGAGGGTCGCGGGTTCGAATCCCGGTCGTACCAAACATGCTCGCTCTCCAAGCCTTGGAGGCGTTATATTGTGACGGTCAATCCCACTATTCGTTGGTAAAAGAGTAGCCCAAGAGCTGACGGTGGGTGGTGGTGACTAGCTGCCTTCCCTCTGGTCTTACACGGCTAAATTAGGGACGGCTAGAGCAAATAGCCTTCGAGTAGCTTGCGCAAAATTCAAACAACAAAAACAAACAAACGTATGTCTTAGTCGCAAGTTTTATTGTACAACTTACACTAAAATGAAATGAAATAAACATTAAACACGATTAATTTGAATACTTCATTGAACTTTTTAATGTTTAATATTATACAAGAAATTAAAATACCTGTAATTGGTCAGTTTAGTTTTCAAATCTCTTCTTTTGTTATTGGATGAAAATACTTTTCAGTCTATTTTTATTAACAAATTTTACCCCAAGCGTGTTAAGGCGTTCGACTCGTAATCCGAGGGTCGCGGGTTCGAATCCCGGTCGCACCGAACATGTTCGCCCTCCCAGCCGTGGGAGCGTTATATAGCGACGGTCAATCCCACTATTCGTTGGTAAAAGAGTAGCCCAAGAGCTGACGGTGGGTGGTGGTGACTAGCTGCCTTCCCTCTAGTCTTACACTGCTAAATTAGGAACGGTTAGCACACATAGCCCTCGAGTAGCTTTGTGCGAAAATCTGAAACAAAACAAAACTTTTTCTTTCTTTGTGAACCTGACGATAACCGGAGAAGGTCGAAACGCTGTTCGCTTCTCTACTAGAGCTTTCTCTGTTCATGTCAGCCGTTTCTAAATATATAATAATTCAGATAAACAGACTTAGTTAAACTTTCCACAACAAATGAAAACTTTAGAAACTGATTATAAAACTTGCAACTTTTAGTGAACAAACGTTTGTAAATTTCTCGCAAGATGTTTTATTTATTTATCTGTATATTTATATTTATATATTACTCTGATATATTTAAAACTTTTATTATTTACAGCTTGTTTGTTTTGGAATTTCGCACAAAGCTACTCGAGGGCTATCTTTGCTAGCTGTCCCTAATTTAGCAGTGTAAGACTAGAGGGAAGGCAGCTAGTCATCACCACCCACCGCCAACTATTGGGCTACTCTTTTACCAACGAATAGTGGGATTGACCGTCACATTATACACCCCCACGGCTGGGAGGGTGAGCATGTTTAGCGCGACGCGGGCGCGAACCCGCGACCCTCGGATTACGAGTGCACGCCTTAACGCGCTCGGCCATGCCAGGCCACTATTTACAGCTAATATCCTTTGGCAAGTAATACACACCATGTTCTCACCGTGCTGCAAACTAAAGCTTTAGGTATAAAGTTGACTTTCATTTTTTCTTCTCTTTAGTTCTATATATGACCATGCTAGTGTGCTCCTTTTGTGAGGGTTCTCCCTCTGAAATCAATAATTTCTTAATTTTCAAGTTCGCAACTATTCACTACGATACTGATCTTTTTTTGAAAGATAAAAGATATAAACAACAAACATTTGTTTTACCATATTTTGAATTTTTTGTATAAATTTGGTTCTGAATCGTATTCACAAAGTATGATACCACCTACTCACCTTCTTATACAGCCTTCTCTTTTATAGGTTCAATCAGTATCACGGCCCGGCATGACCAGGTGAGTTAAGGCGTTCGACTCGTAATTTGAGGGTCGCACCAAATATGCTCGCCCTTTTAGCCGTGGGGCGTTATAATGTGACGATCAATCCCATTATTCGTTAGTAAAAGAGTAGCTCAAGAGTTGGCGGTGAGTGATGACGACTAGCTGCTTTCCATATAGTCTTACACTGCTAAATTAGGGACGGCTAGTGCATTTCGCTCTCGTGTATCTTTGCGCAAATTTCAAAAAAGAAACAAATCAGCACCACAAACTTGTTTACTTTTATTCCAATATGCTAAACACTCAGGATGATAATGATTTTTTTACCTTTGAACCGTGTTGAAGAACTATGATATCGCTGGTCCACCTGTCGTGCAAAGTTCTTATTTCTATAATTATTTCTTGATGAATAGAGAAGGTAATGTTAATTTCTCCAGTATTTTCAGCCTCTAGTTTTGTCCTATGTATGAGATCAAAATATATACTTGATCATCATTTCTATTTATTTCTCTATCCGTTAAAATTCAACATTGATCGATTAACTAGTATATTCAAAAGAGAATTTTGGATTGAGTTTAACCTTAGTTTCAGAATAAGCTTTAAAATTCAAATGGCTGTTGATTCGCACATTGTTATAATCAAGTAATGAAACAAACGTGTAGAAAGAGAAGAACCTTCATTCTCAATTATTTATCTAACCCTCTAACGCAACATCACACTTTAGGAAAACCGTCCATAAGTGAATGATTACAGTCATTATTTTACAAATATTATGTTTAATTATCAAATATCAGTCCTCATTGATCGTCTGTGAAGACGATGTTATTTCTACATCGTTGAATTCGTTATATGATGCTTAATGAAATGAGTGATAATGGGAATAATAGATCGCAATCAGTGTGTGTGTTTTCTTACAGTAAAACCACACTGGGCTATCTGCTGAGCCCACCGAGGGTAATCGAACCCCTCATTTAAGCGTTGAAAATCCGGAGACATATTGCTGTATTAGCGGGGGGGGCAGATCGTATCACCTAGGAGTATACGGAAAAATTAATCTAGCACTATTTCTTTTCCTTATCACGACCTCAAAATACTAAAAAACAGAAATTTATGAAAATTATTATTTCTCTATCTGTATGTACACACATACACATATATATGATTTGATGCATGAAGAGGAATGATTCTTGTAAAGTACTGACTATCATATCGAAATGTAGTTTTAAAGACGTACAATGTCAATACAACAAACGTTTTGGCATTATTTTTGTCACCTAAAAACTAAATTAGCTGTAAGGACTATCGAAACTGTTATTTAAAGATATAGGGCAAAGATCAAGAGACAAATCCGTAAACCTGTGCGCTTGTACTTCCTTTACGATAGAATAAATGCGATCTTTTCAGGTAGCATTCGAATGTAACTGCATCATGGGAAGGTTTCATAGTTGAAGGTAGTACAGACCTCTCTTCGGATCTTAATAGAATCGAATAAAACATAAAGTAAGTACGTTCCATAAAACAGCTAATGGACATTAATAGTTGGTAATGTACAATTTGTGATGAGGAAAATACATACTGTTGTGAAATAACGTCGATCACCGCCACACGTTTCAGCTCATTTTTTATGTAAATTAAACATTTGACATTTCGACACATGTTCTCAAGTGCAAATT
This sequence comes from Carcinoscorpius rotundicauda, assembly GCA_011833715.1. Lineage (NCBI taxonomy): Eukaryota > Metazoa > Arthropoda > Merostomata > Xiphosura > Limulidae > Carcinoscorpius > Carcinoscorpius rotundicauda. The sequence continues at coordinate 30,230,693 of CM022399.1, read as the reverse complement.
ATTAGTCACTCAAACAATTTTGGCAAACTAACATTTCATAGAGTGGGTTTACGATTCACATCACTGCAAGTTATGGTATTTCACCTCAAATTGAATAATGGTGACACGAACAATATGAAAAGCCGGGTATTATAGGTGGAACCTTAAATTCAGAATGTTAATAAGGTTCTTAGGTATCATCGAGTACTCTTCTGGAGGAAATATTTCCAAAGCATTTTCAATGTCTGAAGCCATTTGGTAGGATTTTACGCATTACCAAGTGGATCCCATGGATGCTTTACGAAATCGAAATCCAATGATCGAGTAGCCACTGTATTTAGTCAATGCCTTCTCCTTTATTAGACATATGATTTGGTTTAACACGTAGAGGTGAGTTATCATCCATTAGGTTGAATTAGTACAATGATTTCCGTTTATGGTAACATATAAAGATTATAGAATATGTGGCTTAATTGTTGCATACAATGTAGAAATTCACACTTCTATCATCACCATGTGTCCTGGTAGGTGATGTGTCTAGCTCCAGATCACGTATAAAAAAATACTGCTCCACGTGGTTTGCACTGAGTATTTCCTTGACACTATTGGTGACAAGCTGTTTTATAAGTTGTTGAAAGCTTAATGCACTATATTTGATTTTTACCACAGAGTGTGACTTTAAGTGTGTTTTTAACCGCCTGTACTTTGATCCACCGTTCAGTTGCGGCTGTGATAACTTGATTCTGTCTCACAGCAGTACATTATTATTATTATATCGAACCAAAAGTAGCATACAGCAATTACCTCCTTTTATTGTGGATGACGGTGTCTGAGTAATTTTATAATTGATTTGTAAGCCCTTCTATACTGTGATAATTAAAAGTGATAAACTTGTCAGTTCGTAACAATCCGCTACGAATGCCAAGCTTCTGCTCATATAAACAAATAAACAAACAAAACGTCTTCTTGGAAATTAAAACATAATTTGAAAATATCTTCAAGTACTTTAAACTCTCTGATTTAATTCAGTATGAGAAGTGAAAAAGATTACGTGACTAATTCATAAAATATGATATGTTTAACCAATCAATAATTTACATTTCATATCGTATGATTAATCCATAAACACCATAAATTCGTACTTTTTGAGTATCTATATAATAATATTCAGTGTTTTGTGTCACGTAACTCCTAAACCGCTGGTTCCACCAACTTCTAAGTGGTACAAAAGGAATCGTCTTGGTCTTAAAGGTTCCAAAAAGTGAAACTTTTCAAGCTACCCTTTAAAGAATTATGGGTATTATGCCCAACATTTTTACGCGAATTTTCCGAAGGAAATTTTAAATCTGGCATTGATATACATTACAGCATGTAAATAAGCGGGCCTACTAATTACCTTTTGAAACCTTGTTAAAGAATCTAAACTTACATTGCAGCAGCAAAGATCATTAAACTTAAGAAATTCCTGACAGTTTTCCAAGCATTAAATCTGTATTATAGTGGCTCTGTAAGCGTGGAACACAGGCTTACGAGGCCCGACATGACCAGGTGGTCAAAGCACTCGACCTGTAATCTAAGGGTTGCGTGTTCGAATCCCCGTCGCACCAAACATGCTCGCTCTTTCAGCCATAAGGGCGTTATAATGTAGCGGTCAGTCCCATTATTCGTTGATAAAAGAGTATCCCAAGAGTTGGTGGTGGATGGTGATGTCTAACCGCCCACCCTCTGGTAATTTTACACTGCAAAATTAGGGAGGCGAGCGCAGATAGGTCTCGTATAACTTTGCGCGAAATTGAAAACAAACCAAAACAGGCCTACGGGTCCACTGGTCTTCAAAATAAAGTATATAGATGGTTATTTTGTAATTTATTGTGTGTTATACATACCATTAGCGCTTAATTAAATTTGGATTCTTACGTTTAATAGTGGCGTAATATATTCACCAAATAATTGTACAAAGTGCGAGAATTAGTATATATATACACATGTATGTGTGTGTGTAATGTTTATACGTATTTCTTTGCCAAATTCAGAGGGACAAAGATTATTCTCAGCTGCATCACACCGAGAGTTTGTTACTAGTTAAGCGTGAAACTACAAGATGGGCTATCTGTGCTCTGCTCATAACGGGTATCAAAACCAGCTCTCTATTCTAGCTTTATAAGTTTTCAGACATGTCGCTGTGCCATTAGGAGCCCGAGAGAAGATAAAATATTAGCATTAACTTTTTATACAATGTTTAGGTATGTAAATTATACTCTGAAAATAATTACAATGCTTTATTTTAAATACGCTTTATTTTTACAATATTAAGAGTGTGTGTGTGTTTTTTTTCTTTTAGCAAAGCTACATGGAGCTATGTACTGAGCCCCACCGAGGGGAATCGAGCCCCTGATTTTAGGTTTGTAAATCCGTAGTCTTACAAGCGGGGGCACATTATTAAAAAGTTTTCTTTCTGAAATAATTTATAAATGATTTAATGGGACATGAGCCAGTTTTTAGACTTATTTCTTTTCCAGTGTAGTTTTAATACCCAAGCTCATAACTTCATTGCACTGTCACAAGAATATTTCTGTGTTCTTTCAGTTGTATGAATGTTCATTACGAGCATTATGTTCGTGTTGTTTCTATCTCCACAAAATCTCTTATTATAGTTCTCGAGTTCTCGTCTGATCATAGAATATACCTCGTTATCTAATGCAAACTATTCATTATATTGCAAATTTTTAAATAACAAGCTGCAAACGTTCAACAGTTTACAGGGTTAAATTATTTTAACGTTAAATTTACTCATTTGCATATTTACACACCCATTTGACAGGCATTAACAGTTTTAAACTTTCAGGCTTTAACTAATTTTCAAAGGTTTTTAATAATTTTGATAACTTAAAAAAAGCTACATAATAATTGCATAAAAACCGATAGATCAATCAAGACGTTTCTAACTCTTGAAGAGGTACAGAGTCAGGCCTGGCATGGCCGAGCGCGTTAAGGCGTGCACTCGTAATCCGAGGGTCGCGAGTTCGCGCCCGCGTCGCGCTAAACATGCTCGCCCTCCCAGCCGTGGGGGTGTATAATGTGACGGTCAATCCCACTATTCGTTGGTAAAAGAGTAGCCCAATAGTTGGCGGTGGGTGATGATTACTAGCTGCATTCCCTCTAGTCTTACACTGCTAAATTAGAGACGGCTAGCACAGATAGCCCTCGAGTAGCTTTGTGCGAAATTCCAAAACAAACAAACAAGGTACAGAGTTGTCTCCATTAACATCAAATTACTTACTTTAAAGAGAAAAAAATCGTCGTTTAACTTATTTTTCCATTAAATCAATATATATTTTTTTAATTTTGTAATGAGTATAAAAGCGAAACTCGTTAATATTTTTTAAATATTTATTTGTTTTTAATTTCACGCAAAAACACACGAGCGCTATCTACACTAGCCGTCTATAATTTTGCATTGTATGATTAGTCATCAACACCCACCACCAGCTCTTGGGCTACTCTTTCACCAACAAATCATGGGATTAATCCATAACATTATAACGCCCCACGGCTGAAAGAACGAGCACATATGGTGGGACGGGGCTTCAATCTTCGACTCTAGTATTACAAGTCGAGCGCTTTAGCCATCTGGCAATGCCAAGCCTTTTTTAAAATAAATGAACTTAGTTTTGACATACAGCTGTCATATCTTTTATGGCAACTTAGCATTTTATTTGAGTTTCAATTCGTTATTTTATTTGACAGTTTTCAGTGATTTTATTTCAGGATTTACCTCAACGCTTTTAACAGGTGTGTTTAGTGAATTTCAAGTTAACCATTATCTTACTTAAGGCATCTAACAAAACAATGTAGTGATTCTGAAGATAACAATGATCTATCTCAACGCTTTTAACCCTTCATTGAAGTGAATCTGAATCTAATAGCTATGATTCAAGAATTATAATATCTACTTGTTATAATGATATGATCTGTAAAATGTCTACCGTCTTATTGTATGGAGCCGAGATTTGTATTAACTTTAATCACAATACCTAAACCGTTTCGTAAAGCTTAAATTATCAATAGAATTATTTTAAATTGAATGTGGTGCCATAAAGCAGGTTTTATTACTCTATTCGTTAGTAACTTCTTGGTAAAAGGACTTCAATAATTATTTAAAAGGTTAAGTGTATCATTTCCAGACAGGAACCAAACACGATAAGGCAGATACTCGACTCAGATGGAAAAGACGTGTACAGGAAGAATAACATGAATCACATTTGAAATAAAGCAATGAAACAGAATGTTGAAAATCCTTTTTTCGTATAGGAAACGTAACATAAACATTAAGTAAAATACAATATAACCAAAACCACACATAAATGTGTAAAATTTTAGATGTAGACTTTATTTTATTTTGAAATTAGAGCTTACAGAAAAATTATGAGCTCGATATGGCAAACAAATTGCTCATTAAAAATTAAAACTTAATGTAAGAGCTATGTCACAAAAATATATTGAAATATAAGAATTAAGGCAAACTAAATTCTACCTCCTGTGTTGATATTATAAAACAAACAAATGTTAAAAAGAGATAAGGAAAATCCTGAAATAGTAATACTCAGGGTATTTAAATTATAATTTTCAGCAAGAACTATCTAAAAATATTCTCAGAGTTAGATATTCCTTACTCCCACCTGTTAGATAATCTCACAAAATGAAGCAGAGTGTTATGTCAGATGAAAGTATAAAAAGTAAGCAGGGTGTCATGTCAGATGAAAGTACAAAATAAAGCAGGGTGTTATGTCAGATGAAAGTACAAAATGAAGCAGGGTGTTATATCAGATGAAAGAACAAAATGAAGCAGGGTGTTATGTCAGATGAAAGAACAAAATGAAGCAGGGTGTTATGTCAGATGAAAGCACAAAATGAAGCAGGTTGTCATGACAGATGAAAGTACAAAATTAAGCAGAGTGTTATGTCAGATGAAAGAACAAAATGAAGCAGAGTGTTATGTCAGATGAAAGAACAAAGTGAAGCAGGGTGTTATGTCACATGAAAGCACAAAATGAAACAGGGTCTCATGTCAAATGAAAAGAAAAAAATGAAGCAGGATGTCTTGTGAAATAAAAATAAAAAAGAACGCAGAGTACAAAATAGGATGCCATGTCTCTGAGTATGAAATTCGTGGGCATTTAACATCCTTAGTGTTGCAACAACAAATGCAATTTTCATTCCTTTTCGAAAAACAAAGTTGGGAAGATAAATTTGACTTTCGAACAATAACTTTACTGTAAAACAAATATTATGCCATTTCTCACAAAGAAAGTATGTCTGACTATCTGCTAAATTCCGAGTTAGGTAAACCCATTTATTAGTAATTACTGTTATCAGAAATCCCATAGCTTTAACCGTTGGTATTCATACCGAAATATTAAAGAAGGGAATGTGACAGGATTTTACACCGAGCAACAGTCAATTGGATGACACCACACACTATGTTCACTCATGGAAATATTATTATTACCACATTAACCTCTCTCTACATCTCTGATAAAATCTCAAGAGCTTACAAACTTTACATTCCTGGAGATAATTAAAAGCTACTAAATGTTTGGAATTTCCGGACCGACAGACATATCTGATTACAACTGATTAATTTTGTATGTTTCGTAGACGATTTCAATGTCACATTGAGAACTGCTTTGGACCTTGTTTTCCGTATAAAGAGAACGATAGTTTGTACAGCATTTCTAGATATTTCAGTCGTAAGTAGAATTAATTTACTTGAACGGACCTTCGGCGTGTTTGATTATTCAAAACTAGCGTGCCCAGTTTAATATTACTAATTTGATAAATTATTCAAACATTTTGTTTATACACAAACATTTTGGTCAAATATTTAAGCTAGTAACTTTACAGAATGATACTCAAGTATATATTTATTTTTTTTATCTAAGTTGTTTTGTGCTCTTTGATGTCAAGTTGTAAAGTAATTATCCGATAAACTGGGTACAACCCACTTCTTGATCCAAAATTTGATCATTTTTCGTCTTTACCCAGAGGGCGTTAACATGTTGTGTTCTAGGGAATAACGACCTTTTCAAAGACTGGCACAAAAGTCTGAAATTCAGTATTGGAATTATGGCAAGCCAGTAATAAAGAAAATGTTAAAAAAGGATATTTCTACGACTAAGCTACTTATCGATGACAGAAAAAAAGTATATTGGATAATCGACACTGCTCCCTTCTTTATATCTGTAAACATTTCATAAATCACATTTGTTGCCTTTGTCTTGGTTCAACTATGGCACACATATCACCTTTGGATAAGAAACTCTCTTTTTTTTTTCAAATTTAACTTTTCTATTTTTTTCAAACCTTGTCCTTTTTTCACGTGTCAGTACCTTAAGATCACAGTAAAAGTCAATTTATAGTAATACTTCATTGAACTTTTTAATGTTTAATATTATACAAGAAATTAAAATACTTGTAATTGGTCAGTTTAGTTTTCAAATCTCTTCTTTTGTTATTCGATGAAAATACTTTTCAGTCTATTTTTATTAACAAATTTTACCCCAAGCGTGTTAAGGCGTTCGACTCGTAATCCGAGGGTCGCGGGTTCGAATCCCGGTCGCACCGAACATGTTCGCCCTCCCAGCCGTGGGAGCGTTATATAGCGACGGTCAATCCCACTATTCGTTGGTAAAAGAGTAGCCCAAGAGTTGGCGGTGAGTGGTGATGACTAGCTGCCTTTCCTCTAGTCTTACACTGCTAAATTAGGGACGACTAGCACAGATAGCCCTCGAGCAGCTTTGCGCGAAATATTAAACAAACAAACAAATTTTATCATTCGCTTGTTGCCATTTTTAAAATAGCTGAGAAAGTAATAGTGTTATTTATAATTTTGATTTAAAATATTTCAAAAAGAGTAAAAAGGCAAACTAATTCTTGGGCTATTCTTTTACCAGCAAATAGTAGGATTGGCTGTTACATTATAACGCCCTCACGGATGAAATGGCGAGCGTGTTTGATGTGTTAAGGATTCGAACCCGTGACCCCCAAATGACGAGTCGAACGTATTAGCCTACTTAGCCATGCCGGGCCTTTTTAGGTTAATAGGTAAATGCAACCAAATATACATAGCTCTTAACAGCTGGGAGCCCGGCATGGCCTGATGGGTTAAGGCGTTCGACTCGTAATCTGAGAGTCACGGGTGCGAATCCACGTCACATCAAACATCCTCGCCCTTTCAGCCGTGGGGGCGTTATAATGTGGCTGTCAATGCTACCATTCGTTAGTAAAAGAGTAGCCCAAGAGTTGGCGGTGGGTGGTGATGACTAGTTGCCTTCCCTCTAGTCTTACACTAAATTAGGGACGACTAGCGCAGATAACCCTCGAGTAGCTTTGCGTGAAATTCAAACCAATAAACGAATTTTATCATTCGCTTATAGCCATTTTTAAGGTTGCTGAGAAAGTAATAGTGTTATTTATATCTCTGATAGAAAATATTTCAAAAAGACTAAAAAGGCAAACTAATAGTTAAAATTATCTGCAGTCGATAGAGCAACAGAGTCGTAACTAAGACTTATGTTAAAGTGTTTTTATGTAACTACCCAAGAACAGTCTTTACAGTTAAGTAATAAATTCAATAAAAGGCAGCTTCTCATCAACACCTGTCACCAACGCTTGAGCCACTGTTGTCTGGCCAGATGATGAGATCTGACTGTCATTCTTTTAGAATACCCAGAGTTCTATACTGCAGAGAACACTTCATCAACAACAAGACGTGATTTATAAACATTTGGACTCACAGTCCAGGCATGCTAGTTTTTAAGGAATGCTTGGCCCGAATACTGTTGTAAAAGTAGTTTGTTTTTTTTTTACTTATCTTATCGCTAGATAAAACCCGTAAAATCCAAGTACCTTCATGCTGGAAGGGCTAAAGTGACGATCTAATTCAATCATCTTTTCTGAAAAATATACATTTGACAACGATACAGTTCCTTCATCCACTGAGTGCAAGTCCCATATCTATTACGTCACATGCTGGACTAAAGTATTAACATGACCTTGTTTAAATCAGTCCATTTCAGCCCAAAAACATGAGATCGAGAATTATCCTGAGTTGAGATAAAGCCTGATATACTTCCATACAACTGAACCGAATAAGACGTTGATATATCGATGAATGGAAAGTATTATACAACTGAACCGAATAGTACGTTAATATATAGATGAATTCTTACGTTCACGTATATTAATGTCTTCCTTCCATTTAACTGAATCGCCGTATACGTGATCACGTTTAACGGCACTGCACTAGGCATATATATAATTTCTAGTGCTTTCCAGATACGGTCTTATTTGTGAGAAGTACAGACACTCAGTGATGCTCCTGCTGACCCGGGTGTTCTTTACGAAAATTCAAACGAGTTTTCCGTTATTGTGTGATCAACTCCAGAATTGAGTTAGGTGTTATCAACTTTAAGCGGTACTAACAAGTCTCTCATTTGATTTCTGATAATTACTACTAAAGTCCGTGTTGAATCCGTTGTCAGTTGACTGATAAATATCTAACAACCACATTGTACAGACTGGTAGTCAATAAGAGATTTAAACTGACCGTCATCATGGTTGTCAGATAGTATGTTTCAAGGTCTCAACTTATGATCCTGAAGAAACCTAAACCAGATACTTCTTAGCTCTGGCTTATTGGGTTTCCAACATTATTAAGCTGCGACAGTTTGTAATCCCTTGAAAATCACCCGTCCTCCATAAACAGGCAATATTTTGTCGACTCACGAACCAAAACCGCCGCGACACACAAGTAGAAATTAGCAAATGGTTAAATCTTGATTTTATTTTATTTTTTTTATAGAGCAGACGACATCTTTAACTTTCAAGTAAAGAGCTGCATATGCCACGTGAATTGTAAGATAACTAATGACATGTTGGTTTAACTTCAGTTTTTCAGACTATAATAAATATCTGTTCCTTTAATCTTTGATAAAATTCATAAATTCCACATGATTTAAGGTTTGTTGATTATTATTTACGGGTTTCATCTTTGTATTAATGATTACTGAAGCAGTTAAGAAAAAAATAATTGCAAACTAAACAGAAATAAGTTAGTCCTAGATTCTTTTCCATTATCAATAGCCTCAAAATGTACTAAATTACATTGCTAGCGATGATTGAAGCTAAGTTTTATAAAATATAAAATTTGGAAATATTTTTTCTTTCGCAGTGTAATTATGCTTAATTAAGCATGAAACTGTAATTGAAAGTGCAAAGTTTGGAAGATTGTAACTACATTATGATACCATACAACATACAGGTGTTTAAAATAATCGATGGCTAACTTCAGTCATAAAAATAAAGAATCAGCAAGCTCTAAATAAACGTAAGTACTTTATCGGAAACCATTGCAACATTAGGGTAACGTTATCCAGAATAACTCTCATATTATATGTGGAATTACAAATGACCACGGCGGGAGATCCTTCGGACAAATTTAAAACATAAAATGATACTTTGTCTTCACACAGATTGTTCAGCTAGAAAAACGAGAACCATTGTTCTTAAGCGATCGGTATGTGGACGATTAAGTACTGGAACGTCCGATGTTTTTAAAGACATAACGAACAATAATCACAATAAGACAACAGATGGCCCCTTCCAACTTGAGTAGTTTTCGACAAGAGAGTCAGAGAAGTCTGGAACTATGGGCAACGTTTCACAGAATGTGTTCACATGTTGTTGTTGTAACTCAGAACAAGTTTATAAACGGTTTCATCATCTTAGAACACGTCCCTGTCATTCTCAGCAATACAAACAACCAGTTTTATTAAAGCTATTTAGAAACTTACCAACAGCAGTGTTGCATTATGTTCGGCAGAAGCATTTCGCGAGGACTAATCTTCTCTGCCACATAGCATGATTAACTCAGCTTCCTCATGCTTTTACAGCACCATAATCAGTCACGATCTGAAATCAAGAAAAGCCGCAAATCACTTATGGTTCTTCATGTATGTAGCTGTGAAGATTTTTCTGTAAGAAGAGCGTAAACTAGTTATGTACGCAAAACATGTTTTATTTTTCTACAACGCTTCAATTTGAAAACAATAAGAAGGTTGAAACCAAATCAAGGTTACATTAAGGTCACTGCGCACAAAAACAACACCTGACTTTAAACGTTCGTCTCTTAAAAGTTAATAGTAGGAAAGACGTTTTTTCATGTATAACATTAAAAGTGTTGATTCATGTATAACAGAAGAAACGTCGATTCATATACAACAGAAGAAACGTTGCTCCATGCTTTATTTTCACTTGCATGCATTTCGAATGCTGATTAAAGAACGCGAGTGAAGGACACTTGATCGTGAATTATTTTCTTCTCTTTCAATTTTGATTTCCAGCCTCAGGTTTCAAATAGAATAATTGCAATTGCAAGTGCCCCCCAGTGGCACAGTGGTATGTCTGCGGACTTGCACACTAAAAACCGGGTGTCGATACCCGTGGTGGGCAGAGCAGAGGTAGCCCACTGAGTAGCTTTGTGCTTAATTCTAAACAAACAAACATTTGTAAGCTTTATGATTCTTTAGAATAAAATTGTTGTGTTTTAAGTTTTGTTAATCTTCCATTTTGTACTGAAACGTAATAGTTATTTAATTTATAATAGTTTTAAGTAATTTTTTTAATTAATTGTTTAAAATATGACGATTTTTTTCAATTGTTTGCTTATTAGATAAATTTAGGACTAACCTAAACTCTCGCAAGATGGCCGAATAAATTAATATCAAAATAGAAAAAAATATGCACATGTTTCTTAATAAAAATGCAATACATCAAAATACGAAGTTCAATTTAAAACTTTTAATTTTAAAGTAATTGGTAAACTCCACTTTTAAAGAATTAACCAGTGTTCTTCTCTCGTTTAATTATAATTTCAAAAACAATACTTTAAATTCAGACAAAATAAACATCGGCATGAGCCAGTGCAGTTTCTTCTTCATTAGTACACTATTCAAATAATTCAGAGCCATGAAATTAGACACAAAACCAATACCCTCCAAGAGTGTGAAACTGACGCTGGAAATTGATTTATTGGTTATGTTGGTAGCGACGGCGCTTTTCCGCTAATGATTTGCACGCCTCGCCTACAAAGACTAAAAAGCCTCGTGCCAATCCGAAACCTGCCGAATGAAGACCAATAACTGCTGGTTTCAAATGTCGTTTTTGACAAATGGACCCTCACGCAAGTCAAAGCAGAGATCTCTGATTATCGTCATTACAACACTCTTAAAAGAGATCTAAAGAGCGCTGTTTTGATGTCAATTTTAGTAACCGATTTTGACTTTCACGAAAATGATTTCAATAATGATCAATTAAAGTAATTACTGGAGTATACATTAATTGGTTAAAGAGATTAAATAGTCTGAAATGCAATCTTAGAAACTAATTAATTAATTCCAATAACAAGTTTTAGAATGTGTTTTATGTATTGGTATAGATAAATATGTCGTTAACTGTTAAGAAAATATCTAAAACTAATTGCAAACTTCTGTATATATATTTATTTACAAGTAAATAGCACAGATTTTTTATATATTTTTCTTTTGCAATGTGCTTACAGAAGTTTCATTTGAGTGGTATATAGTTTATACCACAATTTGAATGATTGATGTTAAACTCTTAACCATCGAGACTGTTATATTACTATACTATATATCACATCATCTGCGTTTACCGTCAGGTTCTGAAAACACACCAGATGTAAGGTTTGTTCAGGTGCCTAACGCATCCATACGTATCCATCTAGAAAATTTAGTCTTAACGAGAGGATGAAAAGTCGTCTGAATTCAGTTTTCAAGCAGCCTCTAGATTACACTAAGCTAGTTTCGTGGATGACTTGTTAAATTAAGTCAAATTTCATATTTTAAATTAATTACATGGAAAGATATATTCATTTATTATCCAGTTTTAATGACTGTCTTTACCAAGACGAAGTTCACAAACGAGTAATGAGTAGCCACGCTGGACTGGTATTTCTAAGCCTAGTTTAGATGGCGAAAGCTGACACCTAGGTTACCTTTACGCATTACATCTCTCTCTTCCTAAATACTCATCTTCCACAAATATTAAACACTTATTGTGCTTAATCACCTTCTTTGTCAAAAACAGTTAAGGTATCTTGAGGTTAAATGCGTAATCTTTCATATTTAAGCAATGAGCTTTAAACATCTTATTCTGAACTATTTTTGTGGACTTAGCGTCAGTAATAATGTAGTTAAAACCTCCTTTTCAATGCTTGTCTTCTTTTCTCGTTGTCATGGTGATATTTTAGGTGTTTCTGCGCAGATCCAGTATTTCGGGTCGTAAAATCAGAGTGAAATCAGTTCAATAAATACGATACGTGTTATTGTTTTGAATTAAACACAAAGCTACACAATGGGCTATCTGTAATATGGCTACCACTGGTATCGAAACCCGATTTTTAGCGTTGTAAGTTCGCAGACATGCCGCTGTGCCACTGGGGGCATGAGAGGTGGTAAAAATAACTGAAAATATGATATTTTCAAATTAGCACTAAAGTCTTATAATATCACAAATTTTGATTTGTTGTAAAAATATTTATTAATGTAAACTTAAAATTAAACGCATTCAGGCTTGAAAAGATTCACTAAGTTTACTTAATTATATGTCTTCTTTCGATATGTAAATTATCCCTTACAGTAGAAATTATATGGACATGTTGAGATAATCACTGTGTTTATTCAAGATTACTTTAATTGAAATAAATCAATGACTGATAAAGTTTCAAACAGTTATTTAACAGTTGTTATTGTTTTGACGTTGACTGGAAGAAACGTCTTGATATACTGACATGACAAAGACTCGACTAACGTATTCGTCGTTGAATTAATCTAATTATTTCCCTAGTGGACAGTAATTGCGCTGTCATTTAAATATAATACTTGCTATTTGATCATTATATTTTACTTAGTTTTTCTTCGACTTTTTAGATCAACATTTTTGTAATGACGTTTCACAACGAATTTCCAATGGAAGGAGCAATATAAAACTGAAGCTAGAATACGTGCCATGAGACCATTACTAGGGTGTTCTTGTACAGCTTCGTTTGAACCATTATACATTACTCAGGTCATTGGGCTTTAGTTGGTTAGACTATTCGTTCGCTAACGACAAGCTTAACTTCGTATCTAGTTCAAAATATTTCAAGTTTTGAGCCAGTTTATTGTTCTCTTCTGAAATAAAAGTTTAATGAATACATAAACAATGGTTATGGTATCTGGAGTAAGTAATTAATAAATATTCATTAGGTTCTATGCTGGTATAAAGTCAAATATTTATTCTGATAATAATACTGGATAACCATGCTCGAATGTAATAATAAAAATACAGAATTTCTAAAATAAAGATAAGTAAGTCGTGTTGAGCGAATAAAGTTAAATGTAAGTTTAAGGAATTCACAAAAGTAACCAATAAGGTTGTGTAATACTTCGTGTTTAACATAATAAATTTGAACAATCTGAATTCGAATTCCTGTAAATTGTGTTTCGTAGAAGCCACTTAGGCACATTATTGGTCAATCATTTGGTTTGGTTCTTCACAAATATAACTGGACGATGTTTGTACAGCAACGCCCTGAGAAAAATAACTTTATGCAATCATTTTTAGAAGATGCACTGACTGTAAATTCAATAATATAGATAGTTCCAGTGCACAAGAAATAATTACGCCTCAAAATGATCTATATTTAAAACACAACGAAAGGGATGCTTGTTGTGTATAACACAAAGTCTTAAATAGATGAGTGTGTCTTAATATTAATTTGAGTAAACATAAACACCTGTACAGTCAGTTAACTCTTCCAGGGTTAAACACATGGAGGAGTGGGCTTACCGTTGCAATAATATTATTATAAGTAATATGATAGTTGTAACATTACAAGTTAACCGTAATAAATCGTTTCAAATATATTGAAATTAATACATCAAAACAAATAGTTTCGGCCCGGCATAGCCAGAGGGTGTGGGCACTCGACTCATAATCTGGGGGTCGCAGATTCAAATCTTCGTCACCCCAAACATGCTCGCCTTTTCAGCCGTGGGGACATTAAAACATCGTGGTCAATCCTACTATTTGTTGGTAGTAGAGTAGTCCAAGAGTTAGCGGTGGGTGGTGATGATTAGCTGCCTTCCCTCTAATTATACACTGCTAAATTAGAAACACCTGGCGAAAATAACTCTGGCGTAGGTTTGTGTGAAATTCGAAAACAAATCATATCAAATGCTCATGTGTGAGAATATCCTTTACGGTTTTATTTGAAAGTCAGATATTTCACGAAAACTATCCTAGAAACGTGACTAATCAGTTGAAATTTTAATGTCTACTTGTTTTGACTATAATTAAGTAAATGATCTGGATATAAGAGGTAAAAGAGACGCAAAAAAGAAATAGAAAGGTGATAATAGACTGTAAGTGTATTAAACTGAGAAGTCTTTCTGTAGAAAGTTTTTAGCGAATGTGAAAAACGTCGAACCACAGCTTTATGTTAGCGATATTAAAATGTGGTTCACATGTTAAACTAACGTAAATTGGAAGTTTTACGAAAGCCTTCAAACTAGCTTTCCAATGCTAATTCTGATCTTGTACATCTACAGTAACAAAAGCATCCTTTTATCTTCAGTTAGTATGAAGTATACTAGTGTATTCTATCTAACAACCCACATATTGTTATCAGGAAATAAAAACACACTTTAAAGTTGTTATATTATATGGAAGATAAATTGTATTCTTTAATGTTAAGACTAATAAAAGTTCTTTTTTCTATAAGCTATAGTAGTCATGTGTGAGTTGGCTGTATTTTATGAAGATATGAAACATTATTTCATTCAGATTCGTTTATTCTTAAGCAATCTTATTTACATTTTTTGTAGATCTAACATTTCAGTGTTTCAAAGTTTTTTTTTAACTTTCACTGCCAAAGACCTTTCGTACCAACTCAGTATCTGGTTGTCAGTTGGGTGTACCTACCAAACTTTACGAAATGTAAATACAAGATATTGCGGTACTCTCCTTACATAAAGACGTTAAAAGTTAATATTCATGAAAGTATTTGTTTGTTTTGGAATTTTGCACAAAGCTACTCGAGGGCTATCTGTGCTAGCCGTCCCTAATTTTGCAGTGTAAGACTAGAGGGAAGGCAGCTAGTCATCACCACCCACCGCCAACTCTTGGGCTACTCTTTTACCAACGAAAAGTGGGATTGACCGCACATTATACACCCCCACGGCTGGGAGGGCGAGCATGTTTAGCGCGATGCGGGCGCGAACCCGCGACCCTCGGATTACGAGTGCACGCCTTAACGCGCTCGGCCATGCCAGGCCCCCATGAAAGTAAATCTAGCCCTTTTAGAAAAGTAACTTCATAAATATTTACAAAACATTATTTGTTGTTAAACGTAACTTTATAGAGATAAGCAAGAGAGAATCGTGAAATTATTTTGGGCAGGAATAAAATAAATTAATCTCTGAAATTTGTTTTTTTTTGCTATATTTTTCTTCTTCAGCAATAACAAATACGGAGCTTGCGCATACACAACTACCTGCTTACCCTCAAATTTAAATTATTTTAAACAGGATGAAAGTAAATTAATGTACGAGATCCAAAAGATAATTACATAATCAATAGAAAGGGTTTGACTTCTTGAATCCAAAACTTTAATCGGATCTCAAATTGGTCAAGAAATGATGGAGCTATGAGATAAAAGTTTGCGCTTTGACAAAACAACAGCAAAACGTTTAGAGCAGGGGTTCCAAACCTTTTGGAACTCGCGACCCCTTACCTAAAAATTTGAAACCCATGTGACCCCCTACTTAGGGCTCACTTTCAGCAGCTTAATTTTTCTTTTATTTTCTGTGAAGGAGAGGGAAGGGAAAGAAACATCTAAAAAAATAGTTAAAAATTTTGTAATTATTTATTAGCAAATTAAATCACATTGGTCCAACCTGAATTCACAAAAAGAACATAATATTTCTTAAAATTATATTAACATAGGTTTGAACAGCTATCCAACCCAGCTAGTGAGATGCCTGATATTGCATTTCGGCAGCAAGCTTTGAAATTCGTGGCCGAGGTTTGTTAGAGCCAATCTCATGTCATCTCCAACATCCAGTCTGTTCCTATTCTTTGTTTTTATATTGACAAGAATGAAAATCCTGCCTCACACAAGTAGGTAGAAGCAAATGGAACAAGGACATGTAGAGCTATCATGCTGGCTTTGGAGTATGACTGATACATAGCGCACCAGAACTGAGTCACGGATTTCACATTGAAGATATCACGAGCTGAAGAATCGATTCTTAGATCCAGAAATTCATCTTGGATATCATCTGGGATGCTGGATACATCAAGTTCAGAACAAAATTGGTTCCTTACCAGGGCCTCCTGTTCCTATGATAGCTCAGGGAAGTAACGCTCGACTTCCTTTTCTAGAGACTGAAGATGTTTGGTAATCTCATTCTTGAAGAACTGATCCAGTTGGATCTGAGACTCATCCGTCACTCCACAAAGTTTTTCAAACATAGCGATGTTTCCAAGATTGGTTTTCCGACGCCAGTTCTGCAGTTTGGAAACAAAGGCCCAAGACTATCTTGAAAAAGGAGACAACGTGTTTCCCTTCCTTGAAGCTTCAAATTGGGCTTGTTCAGCTGGTCAAAAATGTCGGTTAGGTACGCAACCCTTTTATTCCACGCTTCATCTTCGAAGTGAACTGCAAGATCTTTCCTTTCTTGAATCACCAGGAATAGCTTTATTTCATCTTTCATTCCAAAGACACGATTAATAACGTTTCCTTTTGACAACCAACGTACTGCTGTGTAGAAGAGAAGGACTTCCTGGCCAGCATTCATGTTTTTGAATAGTTCTTTGAATAGGCGAGTGTTGAGTGCTTGATTCTTCACATAATTTACAATTTTGATTACAGATTTAAGCACTTCCTGCAGAGAGGCGGGGAGAGTCTTACTGGCGAAAGCTTATCGGTGAATCATGCAGTGGATGCCCTTTGCTTCTTCACTCTCGACTAGAAATCCTGATTTCGATCCCAACATAGCCGGTGCCCCATCCGTACAAACCCCACACACGTTTTTCCATTGAAGATCTTCGTCTTGAAAAGAAGTTGAAACTTTTTCCATGACATCATCAGCTTTTGTTGTGGTTTCAAGTGAACTGCAAAATAAGAATTCGTCTTTAATGTCACCTGAATTAATGTATCTCACGAAGACAAGCAACTGAGAACATGAACTTACATCTGTTGACTCGTCGAGCTGAAAGGAGAACAAAGGGGAACCCTTGATTTCAGTCAAAACGTGTTTCTTCACATCCATAGACATTTTAGAAATGCGCCTCTGTACAGTATTATTTGACAGGGATACTTGCTGCATCTTCTTTTCACTGGCTTCTCCAAGAATAAGATTTACTGCTTTCATCATGCAGGGTTTAAGAAGTGTTTCTCCAATCGTGTGAGGCTTTTTTTGTTTAGCAATTTCGAATGCAATCTCATATGAAGCTTCTAATACGGCTGCACTTTGCTGCTGAAACGACCCACTTCTATCAATTATTTGGCTTTTAAGACACCTTTCATGCCGTTTAAAGAAATCCAAACCCTTCTTTGCATGTTCTGGATGTTTCGTCTCAGATGACGCTTGAGTTTTGATGGTTTCATTGACTCTGCACTCAGGACAGCATGGCATAAAACTCACTGTGGTTTCTCGATGCCATCGTTGGCAAGCATAATGGTGAAGCCAATGTTGAGGTAGCATTCTGAGTATCTGCGCCATTTAGCTATGGACACAACTCGCCTTTACTGCTTACTTATCTCCTTGTTAAAATAAAATAAAAATGTTGAATCATGAACGCTTTGGCAACTGTAGATCTTACACTGATTAAATGTGGGGGGTGCAGTTAGAGTAATCATGGGGTAAGTATTGGGAGGAAAGGGAGCGTGGCCAGTCGCGCGATTCGTCATCCACCAATCAGCAACGGACATGCCAGCACACACACACTTAATCACAGCTAAACAGATACAAGCATACGTACATGCGCGTGCATCCACATACTCGCTACTCACTAGTACACACATGTATACAGTTGCAGACACATACACATTCACACAGGCACGCATACACACACCCATAATATCACCTAATGACATTGAACTAACGAAGCACACGTTTTGCTTTGCACCAAAACAAAACAAAAGTAAGAGCATGAAAATGTAAATGATGAAATAAAATTAATGTTATCCCAAGCTACTTCTAACAAGGCTACGCGACTCCCCTGCCAAGGCTTCGTGACTCCTTGGGGAGTCGCAACCCACTGGTTGGGAACACCTGGTTTAGAGCCACTCTATGAGCCGTTATGCCGCGACTAAAAAGAAACAAAAATGGAAAGCTTTCCTGCGGTCTACAGAAGCATATATATAAACCTGGAATACCTGAATGTGCCTGATATGTAATACACAGACGTTTTAAGATTTGATTACTCTTTGAATTTAACGTCATAAAAATTTAGTTTGCATTTGTTGGTTCACTTCCTACAGAAACCTTTCAGAAGACAGTTTATACACACATTTTTTGAGACTCCAACTTTCTAAACATGAAGGAAAATTTGGGGTTTCTTTCTAGTTTAATTAATATTTTGACCTATTATCTACTTGATTGCAATTATCGATTTTAAGTTTACTTTATTTCTCAACCATTTATTTATATTTTTAAAATGTTTTATAAATATTTTTTCAATTTTACTCCTCACAAAAAGTCTTTTATAAAGATGGAACTCAAAATAAAATTATTCTACAATAAAAATGCGTTGATTTTGTGAGAAAAATAAACAAATTACATGTATGTTTAACACTTTTATAGCACATAAGATCTTATTCGGCCCAGCACGGCCAGGTGGGTTAAGGCGTTGACTCGTAATTCGAGGTTCGTGGGTTCGAATCCCCCGTCACACCAAATATTCTCACCCTTTTAGTCATGAGAGCGTTATAACGTGATGGTCAATCACACCATCACATTTTGGGTAAAAGAGTCGCCCAAGAATTGATGGAGGGTGGTGATGACTAGTTGCCTTCCCTCTAGTCTTACACTACTAAATTAGAGACGGTTAACACAGACAGCCCTGGTGTAGCTTTGTGCAAAGTTCAAAAACAGGCAAACACTTCGAAACAAAAGAAAACTAGTTTGTACGGTTTTGAGAAAAATCCAGCAAACAAACCTTTTGGTTTACTTCGTTTTGTATAATAATAAGTTAAAAGGAATGTTTCTTTTTACTCATTCGTTTTTTAAGCACTTATTAAAAAGCTTTGTGCGAAATTCCAAAACGAACAAACAATGTTACTTAACTCCATTCAGTAACAGTTCGGAATAACATAATTTACTATGTTGCTAATCTGACAAATGTGTTATTTTATATATAAAAAAGTTCTTATTTCTTTGTAATTTCTCATTCAAGAAGGACAGTTGTTCGTGTCAGTAGTACGATTATTAAACATAATTTTCACCAGTAATTATTGCATCTTACCTTCGTAATAATTAATTTCATAACTCAACGCTTTGTCTGTCAGTAACGTTGTTAGTTAAAAGACTTTAGTTCTAACATTTTAATATTATAAATCATAGTGTTTCTATTCATAGTACTTTTGCAATTGCCACTCATCTTTACGTATTTATAAACTGACCTTTAACTCTATGTTATCTCAACGTTTAACTGAAATTCTCTGTGAAAGCAGAACATTTTTACTCATTAAACAGTTGTCTGTTTAATTTTTAAACTTATTAAACAGCTACTTCTAACAAAAATGTTCTTGCTCCAGGCACAATTAACTCTTCTTTTTTAAAATCACATCTTAACTGTAGTTATTTGTATGTAATACAGTGGCTTAACTAACAGCTGTCTGTCAGGTATCCCATGACCTACAGTTACTTCTCTATGTAATACTAATATAACTAGCGTTTGATCTAATAATTTACATTTTGTAATTTTTTTGAAATGATGAGTTTTGGAGTTATCGAAATGCCACGTCGACATTGACCTGAATAGATAAAGCGTTGTTAAGATACTGGTATTTATTTTACTTACTAAAAACTCGTATTTGACTAATAAAGAAGGATATTTTTAGAATAATTATTAGTCTTTTGTTAATATAACGACATGCTCCATCAACAAACTATCAGCTAATGCTTAGCCAGTTTAAACGTTTGCACCATAAGACTTGAATATGTCTTATGATAAATAGTTCGTTGTTATGTGTCTATTTCGATTTAACAAGCAGTTCTTTCTATAATTTAATGAATAGTCTGTTACGTAGCTCCTGATTTTAGTATTAGAAACGTTGTTAATAACCAAAACTTTTTTATATATAAATATATAACATCTGACAACTTCAAATTATTGTCACGTAAATAATGGGCTGATTGATAGGCCACTGTCTCTAATACAGTCTTATTCTTAACTAAGAAGTTGTCTCTAGAACTTCTAGTGATGTAAGTGACAGTTTTAGTAATAAGGTATCTTAGATACATGAGTGGTTTTGTTATACTTAAGTGGAAAATATTTATTATCTTTTAACTAACTTTGAAATTATATGTTAGCCTTCAGTTACCTTTAAAGTTATTTGTTATCATTCAGTCATTCCTGAAAGTGTTTGTTATCCTTCAGTCATTCCTGAAAGTGTTTGTTATCCTTCAGTCACTCCTGAAAGTGTTTGTTATCCTTTATTTACCTCTGAAGTTATTCTTGTGTATGAAGACTCGTTCCGCATATTTGATATTTCAGAACACATACGTTTACATATTTAATCATTCCCTCTGGTAGGTTTCCAATAATAACTAAATAACATTGTAGCTTATTTTCCAAGCTTCCCCCAATGATTACGATCTACTTCTCGCACTCTCTTTTATTACACGAGCAAACGGCACGTTTTCAGTACAAAACATATTGAAAACCATTATGATATAAGTAAAATTCTAGCAACGAAAACAATGGAGATAAAACAAAGCCTTGGGTCGAATGATTAAACTACTGATAAGAGAAATCTTTAAAAAATAAATCAATAACGTGCTTGTTTCGACATAACAGATGTACCACATGGACGTTAAACAACCACAGTTCGCAAATTTCAAGGAACATGATTCCTTTGCGTCTTAGCAGCAAGCTCCGTGTACGCTATTTTCAGCGTACATTATTTAAGGAGTTTGTAAGTTTAAGGTTTCACAAATTCAATGATACACTATTGTGGAATGGGATCTAATTCTAAACTTTCTATGGTTAATTGAAATTGCTTGATATTTTAATGAAACTGTTAATTTAAATACGCTAAGGTCTGATTTAAACAATTTCAGCTGAAACGAAATGTTCTAACGAGTCCATCCTATCGGTTGATATTACAAGGAAACTTTGAAAAGCTGAATGTAATTAGCCTTACACAGATATCTCTAACTGCAATTACCTAAATGAAATTCTGGATACACAATGAGTTTCGGACAATAAATGTCACTATGAGGAACTACCCGGAAATAATTAGCTGGATTGAAACTAATAAAATAAGATTAAAATTTCTTACTGCATAAACCTATACTGTATTTTTTGTAGCTCAGCACATAGCGACATCTGTGTTGTGCTCACTACAAATATCCAACCCCGATCTTTACCAAGTTCGCAGACGTATTGTGCAGTAACATCTATTCTCCAAAACATGAACGTTGTTATTCTATTCCTATATGAGTTGTAAGCAGCCTGCCTAATATTTAACGTCACATCAGATTAGGCCAGTCATGCCCAGGTGGGTGAGGGCGTTCGACTCGTAATCTGAGGGTCGAGGATTCGAATCCAAGTTATACCAAACATGCTCGCCCTTTCAGCAGTGGGGGCGTTATTATGTAACAGTCAATCCCGTTATTCGTTGGTAAAAGTGTAGCCCAAGAGTTGGCGGTGGATGGTGATGACTAGCTGCTTTCTCTCTGGTCTTACACTGCTAAATTAGTGAAGGCTAGCGAGGATAACCCTCGTGTAGCTTTAAGCGAAAACCAAAAACAAACAAACGCATCAAATTAACAACTGCAGTTAAACAGAATATCTAACAGATTTATTTCACCTAATATATGTATTAAAAATCTGTGTGACAAATACCATGCTCAGAATTCATTTTATTTATTTTTTACTTGTTGTTAGTGTAATGCCGAGCACGTGATGAAAACAACAGCTTCATCACGTTTTGGTCGAAAATAACAATATTTCGCACATGGGAAGCACGCACCCACCGTTGAAGAGATACATACAGTAGATCATTATTGCAGGGACGTCCATATGCGAGTACTAAAAACAAGGTCTTAGCTTAGACGAAAATAATTTAATTGGTGAATTGGTAACTATAAAAGCAAAAAGTCTAATGAAGTTGAAAATGAAAACAATATCCGTCTCTTAGGCTTGGAGAAGAAATTTAACGACGAAGTATATTTTTAATATTTTTTTCAAGAACATCTTACTGTATCAGTTAAATAGATTCGGATTATTTTGTTAATAATTTTCTACATACATAAAGTTAATTTATCATTTTTTTTTTCAAAAATATTCTTTTCTGGAAGCATATTGAAGTAAGTTCACATGCCTGAAAAAAATGACATATTATAGATCACGATAATGGTTTATAATAGGGACTGCACACGAATTTGTCAAAACGTAAATAATAGATTTGGACAAAAAGTAAGTTTATTCGTCAAACAACAGTGTTTAATAGTAAAGTCTTGTTTGTTTGTTTGTTTGTTTTGGAATTTAGCAAAAAGCTACTCGAGGGCTATCTGTGCTAGCCGTCCCTAATTTAGCAGTGTAAGACTAGAGGGAAGGCAGCTAGTCATCACCACCCACCGCCAACTATTGGGCTGCTCTTTTACCAACGAATAGTGGGATTGACCGTCACATTATACACCCCCACGGCTGGGAGGGTGAGCATGTTTAGCGCGACGCGGGCGCGAACCCGCGGATTACGAGTGCACGCCTTAACGCGCTCGGCCATGCCAGGCCAATAGTAAAGTCACTCAAACATTAATAATAAGCAAAATAAGCGATTTCATGATTGTAGACAAAAATCAAAATTTCTCCATTTGATCATATTGTTAGTGTTATTAATGTTATTGCCTACAGCAATATTTTTCACCTAAATTGATAAACCATATGAAGCACAACAAATGTTCATGACTTATTTCGAAGTTGAATCACGTTGTTAAAAAACATAATATATGTGATGTTGTTTCGATTGTCTGTTTTTGTAGTCGACGCTTGGTTATATAAACATTAGACACAAATCCACCTTGTTTTGTAAATAATTACTGTCAAAGATACGAAGTTTTCCTTGTTGTGAAGTTTTAAATGTATATCTTTTATTTGAAAAGGATGCATTTTTACTGGTACAATTTTTACGCGTTTAATGTGGGTTATGTTTTATTATAGGCATACATTTGTCAATTGTTGTTCATTAAAAACGCCAATATACGACGTAATTAAAATTTAGAATTTAAAATCTGCAAATAGGCAAAGCAAAGAATATAAGCAAACTAGGATAAGGTTCTACTAAGACGGTTTGTTCAAACTACAAATCCACTATAACACCATTATAAGATTATTACAGCTGATATTTACTGTACTGTGTGTTTTCATAAAAACTCATTCAAAAACTGAAAAACTACTTTTAAAAACTTAATTCAACCTCCTTAATTTTGCGAAATTTTCTAAATCTTTAAGTTTCCATCATTAAAAAATCCGACATTTTTCTCGTAAGCACATTAGATAGAAACTACAATTCATACATTTTCTGTCTTATTAAATAGAAACTGTTACGTGACAGGCTTATGATTTCGCTGTTTCAAATCAGTACTCGAATCCCCGTTGTTCATCATTATTCGAGTTTGTTGTCTTTACATGGATTTTCATGACTATATTTCAGCAAGTTAAAAATTTAGCATTGGTCAATTGCCACAGTAGATTTTCCCATTTAGTTGGTGTTAAGGTATCAATTGAAAATGTAGTGAAATAATTGCGCTAAGGGTGCCGCTGCTGTCTATTTTGCATACAATACTTTTGTCTTATTATAGCAAACACTTGTGTGCAGGAAGCTGTTGATAAATTTACATATGTGTAATGTAAACCAAACAAGGTATCCATGTTAGTGTGCCTGTTTACATTACATTAACCTTTGTTATAATATTCAATTCTGAAGAGAATGCTTTGTTACTGCTCGTTTCTTGTTACATTATACTGTGACACTCATGGAAGCCTGTCATTAAATCTGTGATGATACAATCTTTGCCTTCAAATTGATCCTTTGAGAACATTTTTTTTATTGTAGTTGGATACCAGTAAATGTGATTGTTCTTTGTCGTATATTTGGTATTTATTTTGAATAAGTTCAGTGTGGTGGTTAGGTGAAAAAAGGCCAATACAGAAGTAAACTGTTGTAACATGTAACATTCAACTAAAAGCAAATGCACGTTTGTAGCTTAAATTTGTTTTCCATAAACGGATACAAAAAACTTAAAAAACATGATTTATAAAAATCGTTAATTCGAGAAGAGAGAAAAGGAATCGTCAAAAAGTGGAGAAACAAAAGTTATATTTTCAAATTTTTAACGACCCTAATTTTTGGCTTGGACGTATGGTCTTTGCATATTGATTCAACTTTTCTATAATTTTTGAATTATAAATTTTTTTATAATTTTTGAATTATAAATTTTTTTTATAATTTTGTATATAATATAACTTCCAGTTTAAATACTTAAAATGAGTTATAGAGCTCAATGCTTTCAAACTAGAAATATGCAATATGTATTGCATTACTTAGTTACATTCTGGATTTTTCTATATCTTTATTATGTATTTTCTCCCCCAAAATATCTCTTAAAGCTGAGATCCACAACAGATTTCTTAAACAATATATTTTTAAAAGTTTTGTTTCGTTAGGCATTCAGATAACTCCTTGGAAAAATGAAAAGTTTAGAATATTTCAATATAAGCTGATACGACGCAGTGTTGCTTCTTAGACGATTCCCTATAAAATCCATGAAATATATATTACTTAAAATTAACTATTATTGTTATATTAACAACACTTCTGAGATAACTTTTAGGTAAACACACTCTTGTGCAAATTAATTGAAACAAATGGTCATTTTACAATATTTTCAACATGGCTGTCAATGTAGGCTCACTGGACCCGCTGATTTCCTTTAATCGTCATTTTTTCACACAGACGGTGTCATTAGCTGTGTTTCGCAATTCGGTCGGTCAATTTTTGGAATATATGACGACATTTTGATGAATATTACGTCATTCGAAATTGCATTATACTTTTCTCAGAAATAAGGCTGTTTATATTACTGCTAATCAGTCGTCGTTCAGCCGTCATACACAATGGACATGATTTCTAGAAAGCTTACAAAGATTTTGACACCGAACAAGCACACCGGTATGACTTACAGGGAAAACGCGGATGTTGTTGGTGTTAGTCTACTGATCGTCGGCCGTGTGATCAAGTCCAGAGTCAGTACCGGAGCTATTAGTCCAAAACGTAAAGGAAGATGTGGTCGAAAAAGGAAAACAACGCCAAGAGACGACGAGTACGTGGTTAGAGAGAATGTGAAAGATCCGCGGAAGACAAGTGACGCCATAAACAAGATTTGGAGGTCAAATAAATAAAATTCAGCTCTTCAACGGTTCGTCGTAGGCTTCTTGATGTCGGTCGAAGGGCAAGGAGACCAGTCAAAAAACAACTTCTTACCAACTCAATGAAGAAAAAAACTGCATCAATGGGGTCTGAAATAAAAGAACTGGATACAAGAACAATGGAGGAAGGTGTTATTCAGTGACGAGACTCATTTCTTCGTACAGGGTCAAAGAAGTCTGCATGTTCGCAGATTTCCAGGTGAGAAACTTCGAGAATCTCACATCAGTCAGTTCGTAAAATATCCCTTGAAGAAGATGTTTTGGCGCTTTTGCAGGTACTATGACATCGGAGGCTTACATATCGTAGAAGGTATGATGCGAGGATCACAGTACATCAAAGTTTTGCAGAGAAGAGTCGTTCCAAAATTGAAAAAGAAATTTCCAAATGAATCTGGCATTTTTCAGCAAGATCTGGCTCCGTGTCACACATCGAAACTTGTGAAGAATTTTGTGACTACAACGCGAATAAAGGTGCTGGACTGGCCTGGAAACCCTCCAGACTTAGATCCTATTGAAAATCTTCGGGCGATTTGTAAAGAAAGACTTCGGGGAAAAGACTGTACTACAAAAGATAAGCTAATTGAGGCCATAATTGAGGTGTGATACCGCGATCCAAAAATTAGTAAAGATAACAGTGTTAAAGTGGATTAATGATTTTTTTGAAAAATAAAGGCGGTCATATCATGTATTAATTTGTGAGTAAATTTGGGATTCTCAGAAATAAAACTCAAAAAATTGAATAAAATCGTAATTTTCCATCTTGTTTCAAATGATTTGCACAAGGATATAATGAATGAATTCATTTCAACGTCACCTGGTAGCTCAGCGGTAAGTCCGAGAGTTTATTATGCTAATGATCTAGTTTCTATGTCAATGGTTGGCACAGTGCAGATAATAGTGGGTTTATCAAAGTTTATACAATAGCAACAGTAACACATTCACCTCACACTAAAAATCTGTTGTTTGATTTATTGTGATGGCTAGAGTACAGACAGCTCATTGTTTAGCCTTGTACATGGATCACAATAATATAACCTTCACCAACCACATTTACAGGTTGTTTATTTTCTACACACTTTAAGACAATATGTTTTTTTACACAATGGGTTATCTGTGCTATGTCCACAGCGAAGATCCAACCCTGAATTTTAACGTTTTAAGCCGCCGTGTTTGTCGTTGAGTCAGCGACTTTGGTTATTATAAAAAGGACACATTTCAACATCTTGACGTGGTGTTTAGTACAAAATACTCTTTTTAGGTCCAAAACAAAGATAGAAATAATTTTGGAATTTTTGTTTTTGCTCAATTTTCAGCATGGAAAGCTAAAATTGTTTTTTTAACTATTTATATGTGTATCAACCAACATACATGGAAATTAGTGCAGGGTCCTAGCAGTGATATAGAAAATTTGCGATTTTTTTGTGTTTATCACGATTTTTCTGGTGTCAAAATTGGTCATGTAGGGCTTGCGAGTTTGAAACGAGCTGCGTTCGCACGCGAATATTGGCCTCTTTAATATTAATGTTTTACTATAGCACGAGGACGGTCGCGATGTAAGACTTCTATTTTTTTCTGAATAATTCCTAATGTTTCTTGCAAAGCTGCTTGAGAGTTATCTGCGCTAATTGTTTTAAATTTTTAAATGATGTACTACAGGGACTGTAGTTAGTGAGAAACACCCAACGTCTGCTGTTGGACAACTCTTTACCAACGACTAGTTGTATTGACCATTACGTTATAACTTCCGACAACTGATTTTTAACTAAGAAACGGCACTCTAATATATTTGTAATGATAACTGATCATAAAATGGATTAACGTTCTTCGTAAATCTCCATAAGATTCAGGATCTTTACAATGTTAACATAAAGTTTACTAAGCGCTACAATACACATATTAAAGTTCTAGAGATGGTTTTATTCCCCTTTAACCAAACAATTATATATATGTGTGTGGTTCGTGGCTTAGGATACAGCAACGTTCACGAGTCTGAGATGCACTTCAACTGTCTTTCTGGCTCATTTCACGCTTTTCCATACAAACATCTATTTTGATGACAGCAGAAAAGTTGAGAGAATATGTGATTTCATCAGTCATGCCTTCCGCACGTGTTCTGCGTGCTCTCTTTTGGTGAAGTGTAAATTCTCCATTTAGAAAAGTTAAACAAAAGATGATGCACACTGCGTGACTGTCTATGATCTTAAACACCATAAAAAATGTTTTTCATTTTGGAAACACCCGTTAAGAAGAAGATCACGTAACAATAAAGTGCAGATTCAAGTATGTCATTAGGCTTTAGTATAATATATACAGTGGCCTGTTAGAAAACAGTCTACGTTTTTATTATACATCTAAGTGTGGAAAATTTAAAAGGTTAACAATTTAATATGCGAATATTATGGATCCAACCCCTTCATAACTAGAGAGAATAAAAATCACTGTTCGAGTGTATTCGTTTTGTTTTTTCATAACTTCAATACAGATTAAATGTGTTTACTTAGATGTCTTATGTGAACAGCCTGTAACCAACTCTTATCTATGGTTAATCTTGCCTTTAAGTGGTTACTCTTGGCCAAGGCTACTGTAGATGTGTCTGCCACTATATGTCATTAATTAATTTTTCGAGATATCTTGAACATTGGACACGAGAACCAAAATATACAACAAATTTCCATTTTCTTTGAGTTTTAAGTTTCGTCTCAAATGTGATTGGCTTAATTTTTAGCGTAATTTCAAGCAATATCAATGCTTAACTAAAGCAGCTTTGGTAATTTACTTTTGAGCCTTTCAAGAACTAATGTTTGATGCCATGAAAAACCAGCAAGAGAATGGAGTCACTAAGTGAAAGTGTTGTAAGATCGCTTTCATGTACCTTCTTTTTCTATTGTTTTATTAAATAAGGATGTTGGCAGAAAACAAGTGCTCCTCGTCTCCATTATTTTTATGGCTGACTTTGAAGTATATGTATATTCTATAGAGAAATATTCAGAATACTTTATTTTGTGAATATAATACTTATTTGTTTCCGTTTCACCTGAGAATACAAACGAGAAAAGAAGCACTGTTCTATTTCAGTAAAATTAAGCAATATAGCTGGTGTTGATTCTTTGAATCACTCCAGCCCTAGAAATATAACAAATATCTTACAGTAGCAATTTGTTGATATTCTATTGACGATTTAAAAAATATATATAGCTAAGAATGCCGGCATAAACATCGGAACCCATTTTAACCCTTAAACAGCGGGAATGTTGTAGGTAGCATAATCAGTTGATGACGGTCGTTGTTTAAGGGTTAAAAAGAAAGGGCATGATATATCCACTTCATTTGCACTTCTGTTTAGAACAGACCTGAAGAATGAGTTTGATGCTTGGAAAATAAAACCAAGTTTGGATGTATTTTGAGAAACGAAAGAACGTAGATGAGGTTTATCGGGGTACATAAACAACACGGTGTTATTTCAGGCAAGCACAATTATATGTGGTTACGTGTTACATAACTCCGAACATGAGAAAATGGGTTTTAGTTACTAATAAAAACAGCTATTAAAATATTTTTGGCATGCTATTATTGTGTTCTAAGTCACTGTCTACGGTTATTAATGCAGTTTTATAAGAAAGTGATGCATTTCAAAACTAATGATTCTTCTTTAATTCGACATATTTGTAAAATTATTTATCTCTCTCTCTCTCGACCTATATCTTATAATATGAAATACATTAACTGTCCAGAGGCGACTAAAATCAGCACTACAGAACCATTATTGTTCTTTAATGAAGCTAACACAAAACGAAAACAACATTATCACTAGCTAAAATTGAAATACTTATTCCATTACTATCCCTTACTGTCATTTTTAATGGATAAAATGTTTATGGTCATAGTACCACAACACCATGAGGATATTTCTTCAGTCAGTTAAAGGTTAAAAACTGAGTACCTGAACCCACAACGTTTCAACTCCTACTGCCTTTTGCTGTCTGCTGTAACTATAAACATTATAAATTACTATGACTCGAAGATGAGAACAGGGAATGGTAATGGAAAAGTTATTTGGAAATTTAGTCTCATTGTAAAGTTGTTTTGTTTTGTGTACATATACATGTAATTATAAACTGAAGAAATAGCTTTTATTACGAAAAATACCAAATACATGTTTTAACAGTAACAATGTTTCGATGATTTTTAAGCTTTAAAGTTCCTTTTCTGCTACTTCATAGTAGACATTTTCGTGGTATAATTTTTCTTTATATTTTGTTATCAGTTTCTTCGCACGACATTGCTTTATCAGCAGTGGATAATTATAGTTTATTACTACTTTAATAAACAGTTGGACTCTTAATGTCACCATTATTCACCACTGATAACGACAACTTCAATCTTTTGTACTTTTAAGTCAACCTTCCAGTTTTCTATTTCTTCAATCATAACAATTCTATATCCTTCGAGAGAATTAATTCAACCAGATTGAAACCTAAACAAACAAACAAAAACACAGATTTAACTGGAGCATGGAAAAGGAGTGATTTAGTAAATAACGATTTTTTATTTAATGAAACTGAATACAATAACAAGAAAAAATGTATAAAAACGTGTAATCTTATTAAATAAGATAAATATTCAGTCAAATTATTCTGTATATATTACACATATCTTATTCGTTGTCCTATAGCCGGCGTATTTTATTTGTCATATATAGTTCTAGAATATAATTTATACTTTTATTTACACTGCATGTTTTTGTGCTTAATTAAAGACCCCTAACTTAATGAAGTGGATTACACACTTAACTTTATTACATCTAAGTAACTGTGGCAAATTTTTCTCTGTAAATTTTAAGAAACGTTAATGTCTTACTGTTTGTAGTTTTTTTTATAAGAAGTTTTGAAAGAAGTCAGCCATGCTTGATAAGTAGTTGAATATTAATTAACAAGTAATTATACATTTAAAAACTAGACACCAATGACGTTTCAACATAACAATCATATTCAAATAATATTCAACTTTTCTCATTTTTCATCTATGTTTTCCAAAGTTAGTGTGTTTAAAAAGTCCTTTTAATTCAGGCCTTATAATAATGTTTGTAAAAATAATTATATTTTGAATAAGGACTTCCGTTTTTGAAAATTTCATTAAAATGTATAGCATAAACATATCTTTTTTAATGATTTCGTTTCGTTAGTATAAGACCCTCAAAATACTTATAATTCTAAAGTTCTAGTTTTGATATAAGTGATTGCTACAACATATATCGTCTGTAACGAAGTCTTGTCTCAAAAGCAAATGAAATATTTTTTGTTATGATTGGTTTGAATTTCGTGCAAAGCTACTCGGGGACTGTCTTCAAAAGCCGTCCCTAATTTAGCAGAGTAAGACTAGAGGGAAGGCAGCTAGTCATCACTACCTACCGCCAAATCTTGAACTACTCTTTTTACCAACGAATAGTGGGATTGACCGTCACATTATAACGCCCCTACGGCTGAAAGGGCGAGCATGTTTGGTACCCTAAATTCGAACTCGCGAACCTCGGATTACGAGTTGAACGCCTTAACAGATTTGGCCATGCGGGGCCTATTTTTGATTAAATATTTATTGTGAAATATTTTTACATTAAACATTTAAAAAGAGTTCTTTCAGCTAACAAGGATCAAAGTATCTATGTTGTACAGTCATACAAGAAATTTAAAATCATATATATTTATTAATCTATAATAAGCAGGTATTTTCCTTTTTATATACCAAATACAATTCATAACGAACGCGCCTCACACAACCTCAGCACTCCGCCTTTCAAGGATACATCTGAACCATCGTTTTCCTTCCTTCCTCCATGTTATTAAAGTTGTTCAAGTGTCAGATTTTGTTGTTTCTTGCACGTGCATTGAAACCAACTTCATTTACATTTTCTTCGTTTAATTAGTGGTTTGCTCCGAAGGGGTTTGCACGTGGCTCTCCCGGACGAGTAATATAGGCATCATCGTGTCATTTCTTTTCTTCGTTTTAATTCATGACAGAAGATAAATCAGAAGTTTGATGATGAAATTCTTACCGACCAAAAATTTTAACTCCATCGAATTTTCCATACACCTTGTCTCTCGTGTGCATGTTCATGCGAATTTTTAAATATTGAAACAACGTATCAGTTGTGGAATTAATATGAATAATGTCTAGGAAAATGTACTTGTATTTGTGTGTATTTGTATGCATATACATTATGCATATTGATTTGCATTGTGTGTAGTCATAAGTAACAAAAAGCATTGTGCATTATATTTCTCATAAATAACTGTACGTTGTTCTTATAGATTTGATTTTATCTTGCTTAGAGTGTGTTATCTCGATACAGGAATATATTATATGTTACTTAGTTGAGATAAACACAATTAGCTAAGAATCGCTGTGTGTATTATGTTGCATATTACTTAGAGCGTGTGAGTGTTTTCTTATAGCAAAGCCACATCAGGCTATTTGAGGAGTCCGCCGAGAGGAATCGAACCTCTGATTTTAACGTTGTAAATATGTAGACATACCACTGTACCAGCGGAGTACTATGACTTAGAAGAGATAGACATAACAATACAAATTTTGTTTTACTCTATCACATTCCTCATTCTGCCTTGAGATCAAGTTAACAGAGAGTTTTGTCTGTATTTTTAAAACAAGCATCTACTATGTCTAGTGTACCTACAGGTAAAGATGAAATTTTACAAATGATACATATTCTACAGAAATAAAATCGGTAGATAATATCACATGAGTATCAGTCTTCTTACTTCCGGTTATGAAAAGGATAGACGTTCACTTAGTAAGCCCGACATGACCAAGCATGTTAAGGCGTGCGACTCGTAATCCGAGGGTCGCGCCAAACATGCTTGCCCTTTCGGCCGTGGGGGCGTTATAATGTTACAGTCAATCCCACTATTCGTTGGTAAAAGAGTAGCCCAAGAGTTGGCGATGGGTGGTGATGACTAGCTGCCTTCCCTCTAGTCTTACACTGCTAAATTAGGGACGGTTAGCACAGATAGCCCTCGAGTAGCTTTGTGCGAAATTCAAAACAAAAGTTTACTTAGTGTATCTTATAATACATATAATTTTCTATTGTTGCATGTACATTACAATATACTTGACTTTAAACAATTGAATAAAATCTGAATGTTATTTATAGAAGTCTGTTTCCAATTAAGCACAATGCTATCCAAAGGACTATCTGTATAACAGACAGTTCATGATTTGTCTTATATAAAAATATGTGCATACTATACACCTTTTTGCAATATATGGTATCAAAACTCAGATTCTAGCGTTATAAGTCCG
This sequence comes from Carcinoscorpius rotundicauda, assembly GCA_011833715.1. Classification (NCBI taxonomy): domain Eukaryota; kingdom Metazoa; phylum Arthropoda; class Merostomata; order Xiphosura; family Limulidae; genus Carcinoscorpius; species Carcinoscorpius rotundicauda. Next base: position 30,197,615 of record CM022399.1, on the reverse strand, counting down.
CAACTATGCCCCTGTGTCACTTTGGGGTAGAGTATAAAAAATATTAATTGAATGTTTAATTATGTTAATAACCTATTACGTTTGCATGCAATTTGTAATCGTTCTGTCTATCTGACTATCTCAGTACAGCATACAGCAGGGACTAGAATGACAAAGTACAGAAATGTGAACATCTGAACAAACTCCTACCTCTTGGCTAGACCAGCTATTTTTATTGATTAACACTAAAACATCACTTGGTTTGTCTTTTGCACAACACACTGCTGCCATCTGGATTGTAACCATTTTTACATAAGTTGCGTTGAAGCTTCTACCCAGCATCAGGTAATATACTAAACTCCCTGATATGTACAATTCTGATCCTTCAGTTTGTGTTTGAAATTCGTATTCACCCTAATGAATTAAGTTGGAATGCCAATCAAAAGAGAGCGTTATAACAATCAGATTTTTAGTTAATTAGAATTTTATGCATTCTCTACGTGAGTTTTTTTATTTTATTTCTAATGTGCCTTAACTGAAATTTGACACAACACAATCAGTATTTGAATAATAATATTCTCGATGTTTTATCTAGTTAAATTATTTTGAATATTGTGTACCAGATAGTTGATGATAAGGAAAAAATATTTCTTTTCCAGCTGTCTTTTGGGAAGAAAATGGTTCATCTACCAAGAGCTTCAAAGTTCTCGAATCGGAACTTGAGAAAATTTTATTTTCGCCAATTTATAAAAAGAACAACTTTGGATTGAACTCATACAGTCGATATACAATCTCACCATCATCTAAGTTCAACAACGGACACAATGCACCAGAGTAAACTCACGGTTAGTTCCAGACTTTATCATCGATCAATCTTGTGTTATTTCATCTTTTGGCTGCTAAAAGTTCTGATCACTTTTAACCACAGAGGTATTGCATTTTTTTTATATGAGAACATCGATGTTTGATTTTGATTTTTCCGATATGCTTTATTATAGTTACTAAGTTTTAGTTGGAAGTAGGTTGTTTTTTTTAACTTAGTGAATATTTTTAATTCGGACTGAAGAAAAGTCTATAAGTTAGATTAAGAAGAGTTCTGTCTCTTCAAGCCAACTAACACTTCATTACATATAATCTAAATATACACTTACTACAGCTAGTGGTGATATATTTTGTGTCGACATGTCATCATACATAATCTGAAAACACACCAACTATTGGTGATCGTAATACGCTTTGTGTTAACATGTCATCATACATAATCTGAAAACACACCAACTATTGGTGATCGTAATACGCTTTGTGTTAACATGTCATCATACATAATCTGAAAACACACCAACTATTGCTGATCGTAATACGCTTTGTGTTAACATGTCATCATACATAATCTGAAAACACACCAACTATTGCTGATCGTAATACGCTTTGTGTTAACATATCATCATACATAATCTGAAAATATATTTATTATTGCTGGTGATGATACGTCATATTTCAACATGTCACTAAACATAATCTGAAAATATCCATGCTATAGCTGATAATGACATACACTGTATTCACACGTTATCAAACATAATCTGAGTGTAAACGTGTTACACTTGAGAGGAATAAATACGATATATATTTTTGTTAACGCATTTTTATACAAAATACGGACATACTTTACACAAAGTCTCGCTATTACTGATGCGTATCATATAGTGTTTTGAGCACACCACCATACAAAATATGAACATACTATACATGTACTACAATTAATATTGATACACAGTGTGTAACATATTTAACACAACACCGTATCAAATACAAATATATTATACATTTTTACAAGTGACATTGATATACATACACTGTGTATATTTTTTATCACCACATCATAATACAAATACATACTACACCAGATACTAATACACACTTTGTACATTATTGACCAACACATCATCATACGTAACACCTGATAGCGATACACACTATCACTATTTTTCACAAAACATTACCATGCAAGACATGAAAATAACATAAACGCACCACAGTTTATAGTGTTACTCACACATACGTTGTATTTTGTATGTACATCATGCAAATTCTAACTAATGTGAAAAGTGTTTCAGGCAGGTTTAAATCTTGTTATTTTAGATCATTCAATTTGTTATTACTTGAATCACAAAGGTCTATGGAGTGTAGACCAATGATTCTAACATACATAAAATGATTACAATTTATCCAAAATAAAACAAAACTTTGCACGCAAAAATGTATCTCAGAACGGCTGGTATGGGTGTTAACATTTTTATTAATAGAGCAGAGAACAACGTTTCGACCTTCCTAGTCATGTCCAGATTAGAAAGATTTCGTACGATTACGTGAGAAACGTAATATCTAGATATCTAGTAACAAAAATTCCAGATTAAAAAGCAGATACTGTACTGTTTAACTAAAGGCAGTATAGAACCTATAGTATGCTGGTGTACTACAACATAAATAGTCTATGAAATGTATAAATAATCAGAATTACTGAGTTTACTGCCGTCACTTGGATTCGATTACTCTTTACTTATTTGTTATCAGTAAAGACTGAGATGCCTGATATTTATCTCACTAACATACATTTCTTTGTGCTATTAAGAAGTCGTTCTTAACACGTAAACCGAGCAACTCTTACTTTACTTACTTAACATTAAAGTATATGTTTGGTTGCTAATAAATTGACATGGCCATGCGCGTAAGGCGTGCGACTCGTAATCCGAGGGACGCGGGTTCGCGCCCGCGTCGCGCTAAACATGCTCGCCCTCCCAGCCGTGGGGGTGTATAATGTGACGGTCAATCCCACTATTCGTTGGTAAAAGAGTAGCCCAAGAGTTGGCGGTGGGTGGTGATGACTAGCTGCCTTCCCTCTAGTCTTACACTGCTAAATTAGAGACGGCTAGCACAGATAGCCCTCGAGTAGCTTTGTGCGAAATTCCAAAACAAACAAACAAATTCCTAATAAAATTACTCAGGCGTTTCTTTATTTGAAGTTAATCACAGGGCAACACAATAGGCTTATCTGTGCTCTTCCAACCATGAGTATCGAAACTCTGTTTCTAGAGTTGTAAGTCCTCAGGCACACCTCTGTTCCACCTTGCTGAGTATGGAAATATTTATTAAAAATAGTAACATATGAACATTTATTTAAATTGATCATCTTACTGAAAACTCTTTTAAAAATTTATATTGTAAATCTTATCACTGAATTTTAAGAACTTTAGTAGAGTTAAAGAAACATGAAAATTTAGTCATTAAAATTGAAAATAATCTGGTGAATTTCATTTCATTTCCATTACTATAAACCTTTCAATTCTAAAATGTGTTAACCTTAGTTTAAAATGTTAAAAACTTTATCAATAAGTGTCACTAAATTCAAGGCAGGTTATTGAAATTTCAAAAAAAAACCTGAAGAAAACAAGTTAATTATATAGATTTTTTACAGGACCTCCTAAAGCCCTTCTTTTGTTTTAAACAACAGATTAATAGCTTGTATATTCTGGTTTACAGAAGTTGAATAAAGTAAAAAACACGAACCAGCTTCGTTTCAATGATAGCATGACTTAGTTAAAACAACAATAACTAAGATATTTATTATTTATATAACATGAAAGGAAGCCTAGATGTTGAAATTCTCAATTACACAAGTTCTAAGTTAAATTAAATAGAACGGAAGTATTAATTCGTAGGTAAAAGTTTATTGAATTTAACAGTTAAAATTTGAAAATTGTTATTAGTATGTTCAGATAATTTTGAGAAATGTTTCTTTGATTAATGAATGATTTTCATTAATTTCGAATTAATTTCGAAAATTCATAAATTTTGAATGGATACGAAAATCAAATATAGTTACTACAACATCTATATAGTTACCTCTAGTACATTAGATTATGCAAATCAACCACACTGACTGATACTGTCTTGAATGACATAGCGAATTTTGTAGAATGAAATCGGCGTTCAACGAAAATTAGAGAAAATAAAGTGCAAGGATATATGATGAAACTAAAATAAGTTATAAACAAAACAGTGCAAGGATATATGATGAAACTAAAATAAGTTATAAACAAAAAAGGTTAAAAAAGACAGAATGGTAAAATATAATTCTAAAATTACCTCTATCTAAAAGTCTTTCTGAATTGTTTTTGGCATTTTTATGACGACATCCAATTAGACCTATAATTCCAAATTGTAGAATGTATAATCACACTCATTCATATTATTTATCATTTATGAATATACTTTGTAAAATAGTTTTGAAATTTCAAATAAAATACTAAATGTCAAACTTAGTAACAAGGTTTGCTTAGCTTAGTTTGATGTAAAGCCGTTTTACAACGATATTAAGCCTGGTATGGCCTGATGGTCAGAGCGTTTGACTCGCAACGTGCAGATTTCAAAATCGAAATCTTTGATTGAACCTGCTTGTTTTTACAACTGTGGAGGCATTTTAATGTGACGGTCAATATCTTTATTCATTGATAAAGAGTAGTTTGAGAGTTGGCGAAGAGTGGCATTGAGTAGCTGCCTTTAAAATTAGGGAGAGCTAACGCAGGTAGACATTGAGTAGCTTTACACAAATTAAACAAACAAACAATCAATAATATTTTTCAAAAATACAGCAAAGTGGAGAACTGGGTTTAGCCTAGTGGGTAGCGTTTTCCGACTCTGAATCGTGTTTCCTTCCGGATGCCCAATCGCATGGATGTGTAATGAAAGCGACGGTCAAATTCCAGTATCCAGTCAGACGAGAGCAAATAAATATCTTGTCAGTTAAAAATTAGTGACAGCTATAGCAGATAACCAATGTGTGGTTTTGCACACAAAAATTCTGAACGAACAAATAAGTGATTATTTTAATGTATATAATGATAAGAAAAATTAGATGTTATTTAATAAGTATTTCATTGTGATCCTCTTGAATTTTCTAACAAACAGTTTGTCTGTTTGTCCAATAATGTATTTAATGGTCAAATATATGAAGTAAGTATAATCTCAAAAGTAGCTTCTTCTCTAGCTAATATATTACTGATGCAAACAAGATCTTTCAAACTATTGTATAGTCAGAGGTATGCTGAGACACTTTTACCATCTTTAAATACGGTTCATACATCTCTAAAGGTAAGTATCACAGTAATAATTTCAAAATAGAAGACTATTAACTTACTTTTATGAATACCTCAGCTCTTAATATTAAATGTAATATGAAATATGTTATAAAAACTTGTACAGGTTTTCTTTCTGTTTCGCCATTGTCATACCAGTATTATCTAAGAAAATCCTCGTTCAAGTTCTTGAAATATTGTAATATAGGGTTAACATTTTCTAAAGGGTTTTCATCTGAAGAACTATTTTCAACTTTTTCTGTGGAAAACGATTATTTTATTAACATGGTAACTAGATAGTACGATTGTCTAAATAAGGAAAAAGATTTCTGCATAACTAAGCGTGTCAAAAGTATATCATATCTTCTAAACAACTTTTCATGTAAATAGTTCTTGCGTTAGACTGTCCACATGCTGTACACAAACGTACATTTAAAATCAAATTTTAAATCTGAATATCTTTTTCAGTATATTTTCCCACACAGTAACAAAATATTATCAATTAAGACTATTAATATCGTTTATTGTTGTACTCATTGTTGTTCCTTACAAGTCAATGTTAATTCCACTGCAAGGCAGTTACAGGTTTATTTGAAAATCAAATCAATTACACGGTACGCAAATTAGCTAATCGATAATTCAAAGTTATTTTAAAAGCTTAACAAAGGAAAATAATGGCCGCTGTTGTTGTACAAAAGAGAGAGACTGTTTGTTTAAACACTAACATTATTTCTTAGCCAGGCAAAACCAGGTGGTTAAAGCACTCGACTTATATTTCGAGGGTCGCAGGTTCGAACCCCCGTCGCACCAAACATGCTCGCCATTTCGGTCGTGGAGGCGACATAATGTGGTGGTCAATCCCACTATTCTTTGGTAAAAGAGTAGCCCAAGAGTTGACGGTGGATGGTGATGACCAGCTGTCTTCCCTCTAGTCATACACTGCAAAATCAGGTACGGCTAGCTCAGACAGCCCTCGTGTAGTTTTGCGCGAAATTCAAAATTTAAACCACTATTTCTTACTTTTGTCAACTTCATTGTCAGTTCACTTCTTATACTGCATAGCATAAGTTGACTCAAAAAGTCAGAGTTGGTAGCAAAATCGTGTTATTCGTAAAACGTATATATCCCACAACTGCTTTGTAATACAATAAAAAACGAGTTAAATAAGGAGCCGTATATTGTGTTGGGACTAACAGCAAACATTACACGAATGAAAAATACATCAATTGTCATCTCGTCATAGATCATCAAATGGACACCACGTAGACAGTGATGTGTTTTTCTCCCTTCTTTATGTATAAGCTGGGTGTCAGTTGTGAACGCGTGTTGTAAAGTATGTTGTGCAGAGATAAACCACATGTGCCAATGTGTCTGCACTCAATACGTAGTAAGTGTCATTTATTTTTTAATTCGATAAACAACATTCACACCTTTCTTTCAGTACAATTTATATTCAAGTAAAATGCTAAGACAGCTAGCACAGATAGTCCTCGTGTAGCTTTGCACGAAATTCAAAACAAACAAAAACCAACAAAACCAAGATATTAAGCAAGAAATTGCTTAATGATGTGAACGTCACTTGCTTTCCACATAATAGCGACATTATGATGTTTTATAGATTACGATGCATGGCTTTAACTAGATGGCCTCTGGACACAAGATATTTGGTTAGTTTAGCATTTGCATCAATACATTATTTTGCCAAAAGTAGACATTTTTATGAGGAACTCTAGATTTAAAAAGCTCTGTTTAATTAGTGAATTAAAATGCAAAATTCAAAAATCGAAGTGTTTTGTATTCACATCTGCTGTTCAATTGCCATTATGCATATGCGATAAACCCATTGAAAAAAATATTTTAATACGTTACTTTTTCCTTAAGTGCCCTATTTTATTACTATTCTTAAATGTGAATTTTAATATTGCTGGTAATTGTTTTGCACCCTCCTATCTTATTTCCAACAACTGTAATTGTCCTTATATTTTGCCTATCTTAACTGGAAATATTCCGTAATTTTCTATATTATAATTTTTCTCTGCTTTATTTTCATCAACTGTAATAGCTGCTGTTTATATAGAATTCACTATTTCCTATTCATTACTGCAATTTTTTTGTCCTTTTGCTTTATTTTTTCCATTTGTAATTGTTTAATGTATATTGTTTTTCAGTTTACTTTACTTAGGCCAAACTTCCATGTTTTTGGACTTCATTTTCCTTGTAGCCGACATTGTGTTTCTACTTCTCTTTCTACAACTCTAATTGTATGATGCGTTTTTGTTACTCTTTTTGCACTATTTTTCCAGCTTTATTTTGTTCTTTTTGCTCACGTATGTTATATTTCCATTCTTTATTTTTTTTCAACAAACATGAATTGGGACATTTTTAAGCTACTATGCTCACGTGACGAGCAACTCCGCCAACTCTAATTTCTCTTATCTTAAACCTTGCAAATTAACGTTTTAGAATTTGCTTGATCAGGATGCCGAGATGGCCTTGTTGTTCATATTCAAATGTACGCGTATGAAACACATAGAATAGTTAATTACTTAAGTGACAGAAGACGTTGTTATCTACTTATCAGAGCGGATGCAAGTAGGTTAATACCTCTTTTATTGAAATTCTCAGTCTGTCAGCCACAATTACCTATGTGAAAAGTTATTAACGTGTTAAAGCTTTAATAATCAGAGATAACAGAACACTGAAATAAAAAATTAATAAAATGTTTAGTTACTATGAATTTCAAGTCAATTTTTTGCACTTCGTAAAATTATAATCAAGTTTAAATATACACACACACACACATATATATATATATACCTATATGGAAGCACAACATCTGTGCCCTTTGTAATGGTTTAAAATTCTATATTTGTTATTGATTAGATTGGGCTGCTACTAGTGTCTTTGTCGATAGGTTTGCGAGGAATTTTTGTTTCAGTGCTCCTTAATATTCAGATATGTGTTTTCCCACGTGAAACGCAACTCGAACTTTACCGCCTCTTTTCTTTCACATATACTCTGGTAGCAATTTTAAGTAAAATGAATAAACAGGAGTTAATGGTGACTGGATCGATAAGTGGTCAACAGTTCCAAGAAACCTTGTTTTAAAACGGTAAATAAAACAAAATCTTTAACTTGAATAAAATAAAGGATAATACAATAGATGGCTAAGGTTTCAAACAGCGAAACATGTTTACAAACAACAAATCTTTCAAACGAATTTCACATGCTACATAATTCACTTGACTAAACTTGAGCCCCTATTTATCGTCTATTTCTATTCACAAAATGTCCAAATGAATATTTATATTTTGTTTCCTACAGTATTACAAAATTAAAACTAGAGTTTGGGATTTTCAGTGTTAACGGCTACTTATCCACACTGGAGCTAAAGGACTTAAAGCACTAATTTGTAGCTCTATTTTATGATAAAAGGATGAATAAAAAACAGATGAGTAAGAGATGAGCATCCTCCTAGAAATACATTACCATTTGTTAAAAAAAGGTGCGATAACAAACATGATAATAAAGTAACCTTTCTCCAAGTTAAAACATTTACGTATTTTTTAATTTTAAGTTATGGATAAATCTTATCAATAATTAATCAAATAAAAGTAAAGTGTCTCTAAACAAATAAAATAATAGAAGTAAAACTGATAAGAAAAATAAAAAGTGAACTTGAAAAAGAGGTGTTTTGTTTTTTAGATTTTTCTGTACACTTCCATCTTTTCCCACTGTTGTTATGCATATAAGGTCGTAATGTAATGTTTGGGTGTAGTGATGGTATGAAAACACAAGGTATGATTAAATATTATACACTGGATCATTTTGAAACATATGAAAACTTAACTGTTAACATTTATACAGTAAAGAAAGAGGCAGCAAGTACTAATAGAACAAACAGTATTTTACAAGATTTGTTTTGTTTTGAAATTTCGCACAAAGCTAATTTAGCAGTGTAAGACTAGAGGGAAGGCAGCTAGTCATCACCACCCACCGCCAACTCTTGGGCTACTCTTTTACCAACAAATAGTGGGATTGACCGTCACATTATACACCCCCACGGCTGGGAGGGCGAGCATGTTTAGCGCAACGCGGGGGCGAACCCGCGACCCTCGGATTACAAGTCGCACACCTTACGCGCTTGGCCATACCAAGCCTTTTTTTAAAATGTTTAGAATTACCCAACTGTTTTTTGTGTGTGTTTTCTTATATCAAAGCCACATCGGGTTATCTGCTCAGCCCATCAAGGGGAATCGAACCCCTGATTTTAGCGTTGTACTAGCGGGGGGCATTTTACAAGAATCACTGGTTATATGTAAACTGTTGTTAAAAGAGATAAAACTGAAGATACCAGAAAAAAATGAGAAAACAACAGTTAAGAGCAGAAAAATGAATGTAAATGGGAATTGATTTCAATGATTTTTTTCTTTTCTTGAGATCTAAAGAAAAGAAAATTCGGTTTGTGGAGCAGGTTTTGAATAATAGGAAATACGTGTTGTCTGAGAAAGTACAATAGTATAATGGAACTAAAGAAACAGATCACACGTCTACTTGCTAAAACATTAAACTCTCATGTGTGAATTTACTTTCTTCTCCAAACATACACTAAATTTTTAAAAACAGTTTATTAAAATATCATAGGAGTAACCACTTTAACACTTATTTTCTCTAAATATTCAGTATATATGGCGTAAATAAAACTCCAGAATGTTAGAAACAACTATCCTTTGTTGATATGATTAACCCATGGCATTTTTCTGAAGAGTGCTTTGCATGTCAATGAAAGAGACATCTTCACGGATTAGGTTGTTCGATGTCTTCTGATAATAGAGTTCGGATGCGTCTTTGTGCGTTTGTCATCCAAGCACATATAATCGTTGTTCCAACATGCTGTTCGTCTTTGTTTTGTTTTTCCTTATATGCGTTATAAAAAACTAACAAATAATAATTAAGTTACTTTTGTATACTGATTTGAAATCATTATCGGATTCAGATTTATTTCGATAATCTTTAGAAATAAACACAGGTGGTTCCAGTAGTTAAAGTTCGAAAAACTCTATTAAAATACTTCAACATATGGTTAAATAGATATAAACTTTTCAGTGTTGACGAGAAAACATGGAATATGGACTGTCATATTTTGTTACTAGTTTTTGCCAAATTTTGGTTATTTTTCTGCTGATGTCGGGAATATATGGTTGCAGCAGTATATGGTTTCGTGACTTTTTGATTCGTAGAATATATTTACTTTTTGTTGGTTAATTTTGCTTTTTGTCTATGTGTGTGTGTAATGTTTTATACGGTTGGTGAAGGAAACAAATGAACGTTTTTCACTCCTCTACATGTAAATTTTCTTAACCCAAACGTTTGTTTGTTTATTGAAATTTCGCAAAAATTACTCGAGGGCTATCTGTACTAGCCGCCCCTAATTTAGCAGTGTAAGACTAGAGGGAAGGCAGCTAGTCATCACCACCCACCGCCAACTCTTGTGCTACTCTTTTACCAACGAATAGTGGGATTAACCGTCACATTATAACGCCCCCACGGCTGTGAGGGCGAGCATGTTTAGTGCGACGCAGACGCGAACCCGCGACCCTCGGATTACAAGTCGTATGCCTTACACGCTAGGCCATGCCAGGCCTCACAACCCAAACGTGCCGTTTTTATATAGATATAAACTTTGTTACACATAAACACAATTAGCTGTTAAATATGGCGTAATCACGTCGCTTTCCTTCTCGTGGTACAGCATCATGTTATTGAGGATTTACGATATTAAAAACGGGGTTTCGATACCCGTGATGGATGGAATGAAGATAACCCTTTGTGTAGTTTTGTGCCTGATAACAATATAATCACGTCGACATTTCTAAAAGACGTTAAATTATACAAAGATTCGAAATTTTGTTTTTGCCTGTAAACGACATTTGTTTTTTAAATGAACAAGGTAAAAAAAAACATGAATAGCATAATAACATAAATCATTAATTAAGAGAAATTTATTACAGTTTTCAGAGAAATATTTCTTAAGAATTAAAGGTATGTCTTAAAATTACTTCCAGCTGAGAGAAACTTCAATATTAGTACTTTTAAGATTTTCTGTAAACATAGTTTTTAGCTGAAACATTTTCCATAATATTATTGTTTTATTTATTGTATGGTTTTCAGAAAAGCATTTTATAAATCTGTGTTTATTATTATTATTATTATTTATAGTATATGATAATAGCTTGAGCTTGAATACGTTAAAATAACCGTTTCTTTCACTTTTGAAAATTACAATGGAAAAATTATTTATTTCCACCACGCTTAAAATTTACAAAAACAAACATTTTTTCCTTAAATAATCCTCTTTCTGACATATTAATTTAATGTGTACTAGTTTCTTATCATGCAAGATCTCGTCATCACAGTTTTCATGTCATTTCTCCTGATATCCTAGAGTTAGCTGGGATATTGGGATAAAGTTAGTTATAATAAAAAAACAACTGTCTAACAATCTTTTGTTGTTTGTTGGTTATTCATTCTAGGGTTTCTTTAGTTATCGAATCTACATATCAGCCAGTTATATTACACGGTGTCTAACAGTCTTGGTTAATTTAGCCCAACGGAAAAAAGTAGTACTAATATAATCCAAAACCAATTTTCATGACAGATTGATGTGTTCATCCTCTTTGAAAAGATTCCTAAGTTTCTGAAAAGTTCTGTTGATTACAGCTATATAACAGTGCACCATATGTCTTCTATGATATCTTACAGTTTTCAAACTATAAGCAAGCTAGAGTGGTGTGTTTGTCAATAGAGAAAATAAAGGATTTGGGCTGGTATTTATCCTGAAACTGACAGGTATTCCCATCGAGTATTAAAAAAAAAATCCTTTGCACATGTGGCACGTTTTCAACTCATTTTTGAAAGCTTGCGAATGATGAAATAAATAACAAAATCAAAGTTTTTCTTAAACATAGCAATAAAATGTTCCTGTATTTTCAATACTCCGTATTAAACTTTGTGCCTCATATTCTCAACACAGAAACAATATACAAAATAAAAAAGTTCGTATCAGAAATAGTCTTAGCTATATGGTGAATAAGAAACTACACTTAATGTATGTGTTATTCAAAAGAACATGTTAAATACATCATTCTTCTTTTATTACGTCAAAAAATTGTTTTCAAATAAATTTGGCCTAGCATGGCTGAGCGAGTTTGGGCATGCGCTCGTAATCTGAGGATCGCGGGTTCGCATCCGAGTCGCACTAAACATGCTCGCCCTTTCAGCCATGAGAGCGTTATAATGCTACGGTCAATCCCATATTATGTTGGTAAAAGAGTAGCCCAAGAGTTGGCGGTTGATGATGATAACTTGTTCCCTTCTCTCTAATTTTACACTGCTAAATTAGGGACGGCTAGCACAGATAGCCCTATAGTGGCTTTGCGCAAAATTCAGAAACAAGCTGTTAACCAATTACAAACAATTTGTAATTATTATAAACAAATTAATAACTAGTTTTATCCTGCTGTTTTATTATTACTCATCTGTTTTCGTTTTCAGGATTGTCCTGAAAATGGTGATTTCTGTGGTATTAGAGATCAAGGATCGAATCATGATCACTACCGCCTTTCTCAGGACTTCTCTGAAGACAGCAGTAGACTATAACCAAAAAGTAAGATAAACACGGGAAAGTAATTAATACGTAGTAATTATAAAGAAGTATAAATCACCAACTAAATAATACTGATGTGATCGCATAGGCTACAACAATGATAAGGATTGATATACAATCTGCACAGCCTTATGTTTTAAAAAACCAGTGTAATTTTATATACAATATAAAATCTTAATAATACAATATTTCCCTATTTATTAAAAATTTCAGATCTTTCTGTTAACAGATAAAACTTTTAAATCAGTGACGGTAGCTAATTTTGTTATTAATATACATTTTTAAAGAATATGAAAACATTTTAAAACATATATTATCGTGAAGTATAGTGAAGTTTTGTTCTAATTCTTTGTATTGATGTATTTTTAAAAAACTCTTCCTAGTCGTAAATAGTAAAGAAGTTCTGTTTGTTCAGTAGTTTCTCAGAGATAATTGAAAATGACACTTTCTAACCTTAAATTAATTTATTTACTACGCATTTAACTCAGTTTTTAAGTCATTAATTACAATGTGTTTAAGTAGTAAACTGTGTTTCGGGAACGCCCCTCCCCAGTTTCTACACTGTTTTTTAACATATAATTTACATTAACACAAACAGTCCTCTTTAAAACCTTTCTAATTTTAACTGTTTAAGTTTAATTCCAAAAGTAATAATTTTATTTTTCTTTGGAAAAAAAAGTTACATTACCTTAAATTTTAATATTTAGTTTAATGTTTTTACAGGTCGTTTATGTATTTTTCAATACATTTATACATATTTTAAATTACGTGTAGCTTACCTTTTTGCCAAGTAGTCTTTGCCATTACGCGGATCACAAACTAAAGCACATTTTTGTAAAACATTTAATCATATTTAATTTGTACGGAAAACCAAAAAAGTATTTGTTTGTTTGTTTTTGAATTTAGCGCAAAGCTGCACGAAGGCTATCTGTTGTAGCCGTCCATAATTTAGCAGTGACAAACTCGAGGAAAGGAAGCAGGTCATCACTACCCACTGCCAGCTATTCGGCTACTATTTTATTAACGAATATTGGGATTGGCCAGCATATTATAACGACCCCAAGCTGAAACGGCGAGCATGTTTGGTGTGACGAAGATTCGAACCTGTGACCCTAAGAATACTAATCGAGCGCCCTAACCAGGCCATACCAGGCAAAAAATAAATAAAAGAAAGAAATTAGTTCCCACTTTGTTGAATGTGCTACTACAATTATCTATACAAAATCTCAAAGCATGAATGCAAGCTCGCTACACCTTTAAGTCGGATAGGGATATTCCTTTATTAATAAATAATTCCATTTCCTTTACCATTTCATGTCTTTCTTGGAATAGAGTTGTGGTAGTTTGCCACCAGCTATGACAAACAACACAATGCACGTTGTCTGCGTTGTGCCTCATGAACTGTGCGAACATTTTCTCTTTTAAATTATGGAAAACATTTTTATAATATACGAGATTTTACGTGTATCCTCTTTTATGGAAATGTGGAATCTAATTAACAAATTCGTCATTTGTAAGAACAATAGGATCTTGTGTAGTTCATAATGTAAAAACTAATATTTTTTTTCGTTCAGTATTCGCTGTTTTCGCTATTTGCTTTTAAAACATGAATTTTTGTTTAAATAATAATAAAGTTATAAGTAAAAGGATCATCTTTTAAATTTGCTGCTACTATTTAATTGTAAATTTAATTGAAAATAGAACGAGTCGTGAAACAGAATCGGGAAGAACAGCAATTAGATTTATCTAAGTGTTACAACTCATATACAAACAAGACATAACAGAACCATCAGTTAAAATAATTATTTTTGTATTATTAATGTTACATGTAAAAAAAACACAAAAGGAGCCATTTCAGAGGAATTTTTAAAAGTGTGATTAACTGCACTTGTTTTTGCTATTTTATTGATGGTGTAAAAGAACGAGGCATTTCAATGTAACGGTTCGAACGGGATCTAATCTTTACCATTTCACACATGTGTGTAAGGAGAACAAGCCATTTTAGCGTAATAGTTAGAACTACATCTTGAGTATCTGTTTTACTGAATGATAGCCAGGTGGTTTGGGCGCATAACTCGTAATCTGAAGGTCGCGAGTTCGAATTCCCTTCACACCAAACATGCGCACTCTTCCAGGTGCATGGGCATCATATGTGTGGTAAATCTCAATATTCGTTGGTAAAAAAATATCCCAGGACCTGTGGTGGGTAGTTATGACCTATTTCCTTCTTTCGAGTCTGTCACTACAATATTAAAGTAGGCTAGCACAGACACCCCTCGTATAGCTTTGCGCAAAATTTAAAAAAACGCAACA
Organism: Carcinoscorpius rotundicauda; assembly: GCA_011833715.1. Classification (NCBI taxonomy): domain Eukaryota; kingdom Metazoa; phylum Arthropoda; class Merostomata; order Xiphosura; family Limulidae; genus Carcinoscorpius; species Carcinoscorpius rotundicauda. The sequence continues at coordinate 30,182,522 of CM022399.1, read as the reverse complement.
AAATACTGTCTGGTGTAAAAAGATCAAATTGTGTCAAAATATCTGTAAACTTGATAATTATTATCAGTTTGCTGCTTTCCTGTCTCTCATGTTATTTTTATAAGAAGTAAGAATAATTATGTTTGGACACCTTCTTATAAACTGTAATTAGTAATTACCTTCAACTCAAGTCATTTCTTTTTGTCATTGTCTTGTCGGTCACGTGTATAAAGGGTTGCCAAGAAACGACAACGAAGTTTCTACCAAATAATTACATCTTTACAAAGATAACGAGAAAGATCCCTGCCACAAGTCTACGCTTCAGTAGCTGAGAAGTTCTCCCAAGTCTCTGAGTATATCTGGATTGTGATGTAAATATGATTTACTTACTCGGCATTACGATCATCCTTCAGCTAATCGTGTTCGATTATTACATGTTGGGTAAAGAATTCGATATATCAATGTTCTTATTATACTTATTGTTGAATGTTAACAAGGAAGGTAATAATGGCTAACATAAAGTATGTAATTTGGGTTCAAATTCCCATCACACCAAAACAAGCTAGCTCTTTCGGCCGTAGGGATATTATAATATTACAGTCAATTCCACTCTTCTTTGGTGTAAGAAAAATCCAAGAATTGGCAATGGGTGGTGATGAATAGCTGCCTTTCCTCTAGTCGTACACTGTTAAATTAGAGAAGATTAGCGCTCATAGCCCTCGTGTAGCTTTGTGCGAAAGTAAAAAAAACAAGCAAACAAATTAATATATGGTGATCGAATTCACTCCAGTACTTTACTTTATAGAGCTTTAGTGCGGTAATATGTTTTTCCCATATTTTCAATGTGTTTTCATATAAATGGAAATATGTTGTTTTTAATTCACACTGGCCAAGCATGGCCAGGTGGGTTAGGGCTTTCGACTCGTAATCTGAGGGTCGCTGGTTTGAATCCTCGTCGCACCAAACATGCTCGCCCTTTCAGCTGTGGGGCATTATAATGTAGCACTCAATCCCACTATTTGTTGGTAAAAGAGTAGCCCAAGAATTGGCGGTGGGTAGTGATGACTAGCTGCCTTCCCTCTACTCTTACATTGCACAATTAGGGACGACTAGCGCAGATAGCCCTCGAGTAGCTTTGCGCGAAATTAAAAAATAAACAAACAATAATACACAATTATTAAATAAGACAGCTTTCTACATTAGTCATCGCATTAAGTTCATCTTGTGTAGTCAACTGAACACTTTGAAGCTGTTGATTTAGAAAGTGATTCTTAATAAATTCTTTACGATTGTTTTAACATCACCAAATAGATCTGAAGAATATTACTAAATAGTTTGTTTGTTTAACTAAAACAAAGTCACAATGGGCTATCTGCTGTGTCTACCTCAAAGAATCGAACCCCGAATTTCAAGTCCATAAATTTAATGCTTTCATAAAAGGGATTATTAATTAATTATTTTATTTTCTTGTTATTTATTTTTGCAAACATATATATATTCATCAACTTTATTATTAAATGCCGTTTATCACTGTCGAGTCATGATGTCATCTGGTCAGATAATAAAATTTTACAGACAACTGGTCTATAAACATGGCCTGGCATGGCCGAGCGCGTAAGGCGTGTGACTCGTAATCCGAGGGTCGCGGGTTCGCGCCCGCGTCGCGCTAAACATGCTCACCCTCCCAGCCGTGGGGGTATATAATGTGAGGGTCAATCCCACTATTCGTTGGTAAAAGAGTAGCCCAAGAGTTGGCGGTGGGTGGTGATGACTAGCTGCCTTTCCTCTAGTCTTACACTGCTAAATTAGGGACGGCTAGCACAGATAGCCCTCGTGTAGTTTTGCGCGAAATTAAAAAAAAAAAGGTCTATAAACTGTTTGCATAAAAACAGAAAAATAAAGAAGCATTTCCAAGAGGAAGTAACTTGAGCTATTATACGTAACCTTATAATGTGTTAATATTCAGTATTGGCACGTGGAGATAAAGGAAAAGGCTTCACTTAGAATCACATGCGACAACATGAAACACGTCGATTTTAGTCATGAAATAGTTGAGAGCAGACGACTTTCAGTAACAAAGTTTTCCAATGATAGCTTTCTTACCAAACTCGTCTGCTGAAATTTCTAAAAAAGAATTTTATTTTTACTGTTGCCAAAAAAATGTTAATAGCCCAAGAGTTGGTGGTGGATGGTGGTGACTAGTTGTCTTTCGTCTTGTCTTGCACTGCCAAATTAGAGACGACTAGCACAAATAGCTCTCGTTTAGCTTCAAGGAAAATTATAAACAGATAAATAGACTAGCATTTGTAAGTTTTTAGTAAAGAACGTTCTTACTGATATTTACTTGAAACATGTGACTTTACGTAAACTTATAATATAATGTTTTATACATATATACAGTATGAAAACTGAGAGGCCACATAAAGGAAAACAAAACCAAAGCTCATTAATCTTTTATTTGACACGGAAGTTTCGAACACATATAGTTCCTACGTTTCTGTACGTGTCTCTGGAGCTCAAAAATAAGAACCTGAACCTAAACCAAAACCAATATACCAATATAGCACTAGTTGTCTAATAAATCATTCGTGTCTTTCACCTTTCATCACTTATCTACACGTCGTTCTATACAAACATGAGTTTCACAAGAAAAAAACTTAAAATACCTGAGTGACTAAGAAGTTTTAATGTGTACTAATCATTGATGCGCTTCTGGTAAAAAGGTTATTTCTAAAATTTCATATTATTAAAAATATATATGTTTTTAAAATACATGAAACTATAGTTCATTATTTTGCTGTTCTCGGTTCGTATGAATATTATAGGTTCGCCATGGCTAGGTAGGTTGAGACGTTCGACTCGTAATCCAAAGGTTGCGGTTTCGAATCCCCGTCGCACAAACATGCTCGCTCTTTTAGCCGTGGTGGCGTTATAAGTGACGATCAATCCCACTATTCGTTGATAAAAGAGTAGCCCAAGAGTTGGCGGTGGGTGGTGATGACTAGTTGCCTTCCCTCTAGTGTTACTCTACTAAATTAGGAACGCCAAGCGCGGATACCACTCGAGTTGCTTTGCGCAAGATTAAAACAGAATGATCATTATATTATTAGTTTTTTTAAAACAATCTTAAGCATTGAATAATTAAGGTAATTAGTCACACTTCGTTACTTCTGAAACTTTAGTCCACTGACAAACAAAACAACCGTAAGTTCCTCCTTTCATTAATAGCTTATACCAATTTGTCAATGTTTTAGTGCTTTACTTCTTTGAAAAGGCAGTTGCGCTGAAAACATATAAGATCACGCATTTGGAAACGTTGAATGTAATAATGAAGTTTTGTTTGAGATAAAATTACTTTTCACTAATTATATCGTATATTGAAAAAAGTCTAATCAGAAAATTTTTTGTTCATATTCGCGTAAGGAATATTGCAGTAATCGACTACTAATTCTTGTTATTTTGTTTGTGCTTGTGTATAGGAGTATTGAGATAAGAACACCAGCTTCAAAAAATAATAAAGTAATTGTAGTGTTGGGTTCAACATGAGAGGGAAGAGAGATACTTCACTGAATAATGTAAAAATCTTCATTAATAAGCACTAACTATAACGGAACGAAATAGCTACAAACAATCCTAATTTGAGTGAAAGAACACACTAATATTAATAAATAAAACCCGATAAAAATAATAGGTCCTTATAAAAAAGATTAGTTTCTTTGTTTCGGTTAATCGTACTTCTCGACTTTGGACTCATAAGCTGAAAAGAAAAACAGTTAGTTAACAACCTCTTGGCTGCTCCAGTTGGATAATTGAATTTGACTGTCACACTTCTGAGACAACAGAATGCGAATCATGGATCCTTGTAAACAAATCCAACGTTCTACCTACTATGCTATGTCAAGTCCATTAACGTAATGTTTTAAATTTCTACACCAAAGGTGTTTATTACATAATGTAGAGGTAGTGCTTAACTGAAAGCTATGTGCAGCAACCAAGAAAACGGCAAAATATTAACGTATAAACGCTGTAATTAACCGATACGTAATTTTCTTCCAACATGCAAAATTCCCTTGTGAGACAGTGGTAAGTTCATGGACTTACAACGTTAATATTTGGGGTTACTTCTCCATCGTGAACACAACAGGTAACTTAATATGGTTTTGCCCTAAAACAAGCAGACTTATAAAACACTGTTCCTACAAATATTTATAGCATTTATACGCCATACCTAAACATATACATCTGTGGTAATATTATAAAGGCACTTCGCTAAGAGTATTAAATACTGATAAAAAATGAAACAGTAAATTGTACAGAGTATAGGAGTAACCAAATTTTAAATTGTACAGAGTATCGGAGTAACCAAATTTTAAATTCTACAGAGTATAGAAGTAACCAAATTTTAAATTCTACAGAGTATAGGAGTAACCAAATTTTAAATTCTACAGAGTATAGGAGTAACCAAATTTTAAATTCTACAGAGTATAGGAGTAACCAAATTTTAAATTCTACAGAGTATAGGAGTAACCAAATTTTAAATTCTACAGAGTATAGAAGTAACCAAATTTTAAATTCTACAGAGTATAGGAGTAACCAAATTTTAAATTCTACAGAGTATAGGAGTAACCAAATTTTAAATTCTACAGAGTATAGGAGTAACCAAATTTTAAATTCTACAGAGTATAGGAGTAACCAAATTTTAAATTCTACAGAGTATAGGAGTAACCAAATTTTAAATTCTACAGAGTATAGGAGTAACCAAATTTTAAATTCTACAGAGTATAGAAGTAACCAAATTTTAAATTCTACAGAGTATAGGAGTAACCAAATTTTAAATTCTACAGAGTATAGGAGTAACCAAATTTTAAATTCTACAGAGTATAGGAGTAACCAAATTTTAAATTCTACAGAGTATAGGAGTAACCAAATTTTAAATTCTACAGAGTATAGAAGTAACCAAATTTTAAATTCTACAGAGTATAGGAGTAACCAAATTTTAAATTCTACAGAGTATAGGAGTAACCAAATTTTAAATTCTACAGAGTATAGGAGTAACCAAATTTTAAATTCTACAGAGTATAGGAGTAACCAAATTTTAAATTCTACAGAGTATAGAAGTAACCAAATTTTAAGCTGAATTGAAATTATTATTTTTTACTTTAAACCAAGAACTGATTGCAGAAGAATTGTGTTTATCTTTCCAGCTGTAAAGTGACTGAATGTTGTTTTTTTTATATTTTAAAAGCTTTCCAACAGTGAATAGTTTATTCTAGAACTGTATAAATATACTTCTTGGAGGGGAATTTCTCAGTACAACTAATCTTGTGTCCATTCTAATTTATATTTTTTTCTTTCATTATATTATAACTGTTTCTAATTTTTAGGTCAATCTAGGTTACAACTTCAAACTCATCTTCTGACTCAGACTATGTTTTGTTGTATCTTTATAAAAAGGTGTTCGAGTAGATATAGTTTAAATCCTTTCCAGAATTGCAGTAAAACATTGAGAAATTCAAAAGTATACTCTACTTACATTTTTTCAAACTGTAACTGACAGTATTAGTGTTTTAAGAATATACTGTTTGTTGACGCGACTGCAGAACCCTCTAGTGCTAGAACAAAATTACTTCTGGTTATACATAAAAAAGAACTGAAATTGTTCACCCGAAGCAAAGCATTATTAATATTAGGTTTCTATTTAACACCTGCCACATTAGTCAGCCCAGAATACTGAGGTGGATTAAAAAGAAAAGAAGAATTATTCATGAAAGGTTTGGGCGTTTTTAGTCAGACAAAAAGACGATATTTAGCATTATTTTCAAGGTCAATGTCGCGAACGAAACCTTTACCTGACTCGAGACCATAAAAGCCAACACTTATAAATCAACTTTTAAATGTAAAGTAAAACGAAGTGGTAATGAAACATTACTCAAAATGGTTTTAGACGCACTATGAAAGTTATGGTTTAAGTGTAGCGATTAAGTTAAACCTTGAATCTAGGTCGGATGAGGGAAGAACTTATTCGAAGATATCACAATCGATATGACATACCAGCTGAATCTGAAATTCGTCAAATAATGACTGCACACTGCACATTGCAAAATTTAAAAAAAAACGCACACAATAGTATCGTTAACTTCAGTAGGGGATATAAGAAAAATGCATAAGAAAATTTTGGTTTCAATATTTTGTAAAACGTACAACACATTAAAGCTCAAAATGATAGTGCTTAAGTTGAAGCAGATGCATATTGTGTTAGAAGATGATGTCCCTAGTGATTTTCCACGTTACAAATGCCATTTCCGCAATGGATAGTATGTATATTAAAGTTGTGGTATGATGTCCAGCATGGTTCAATCATCGTTAAGCCACATATATTTTATTGTTGTTCTTTTAAAAGGTTTGCCGAGCTTTATTAATTGACGTTTAATGATATAACCCAAAATCACCTGTTCTCTGAGTGATTCCTTTTCTGGTTGACCATCCTAGACTCTGTACTAAAAGAAGTTGCCTCGTGTGGCAAGTTTTAAAACTAAAAAACTCTTTTAACTTTGTCCTGAAAATCCTTTACACTTGGAAATAAAAAATAATAGCCTTTTCATCTGAACATAAAGGAAAATATATCTAAAGAAGATATAATTAAAGTGACGAATTTCTTCGGATCATCAGACAGGTGATTGAGATAACAACTAAGTTTGGGTGATTTTATTTTATAAAAATAAAAAAATCTTTCGAAATGTCTTTGCGTTGCTTGGTGTCTTCCTAATTGAAGTATTTGTATGTTAGATCTCTTAACTGCATTTTGTTTTAAATAGTGAATTAGCGGAATGTTCAATATAAGTAAGAGTCAGTGGACTCTAATAAACTTTATTGTTCAATTTTCATTGGTGATGTAGGGCGGCAGTATCTAAAATAGGAAACGTTTACATATTTGTTTCCCAACAATTTAGTCCTCTATAAACTTGTACTTTTAAATCTGAAGCTCGTGGTGCAGCTTTGCGCTAAGAAAACAATAACAAGTAAACAACGTGAACATAAATGTGGATGTTCGTCATTTAAATACTGAAGAAAAAGAACTTAATGACCTAAGTTAGATAATTACTTTAATGATGTAAAGAAAAAACACGTAAATTTACAGTCTATTTACCTGCTATAGTATACGTGTTCAAATTCCTTAAGATACAATTTTATCAAAAAATGTCTAAAAACACGAAAAAGAAGATTGCAAAATCAGGAGTAATAAGACACAAGTAATAAAGTCCTCTCTTTACCATCCAAAACGTTCTACCACAGAGGTGGGATAAGGGTAGTATTATTAATGATGAGAATTTCATAGTTCTGGTGAGTCGTAATATAAAATGACGAGGTAATAGTTCCAAGTTCAAGAGGACACATCGTTAGGGGCAGACAGTCATTATGTCATAATACCAAATTTTATCATGCTAGGTCTTCATGACGGGAAGCCACAATGGATGATTACATAATTATACTTCAAAGTACAGATTGTGTTTCCTGGCACTCGTGATTCATACAATTCATGGGGTAACCCCATGTGGTTAACATTGTTATGTGGTAACAATACTACATACTTTATGACACTTTACAAGTTTAGAGTTGTTTCTTAAAGGTTAGCTTTTCCTCTAAGATATAATATCTAGTGCTTTAGTTTACGATACATTGCAACACAGCACAAATCACATGGTGAAGTCAGAACTACCCTTTTATTATTGTTGACTTTGAAAGAATCATGCTTAGTAATTTGGTTTGTTAAGAGTTGGTAACATCAATAAGTCTTACATAATGTCATAATCCTTTCTTTTTACCTGTGAATTAATGTTAAACAGGCATCAGTTCATCAGTTCTACGTCTAACTTTCGCAATTCATAAAAGTATGACCAGATTGTATGTGTGTGATATCCTATTAATTCCTTAGCATTATACATTCTGAGCACTTTGGCATTTCAAATAATAGTAATCAGCGAGTTGTTTATTTATTACATATTATTGTAGTGTAATTATTGGTTATGTATGATTTGTGAAACATTAAGTGTCCTACAGAGCGTTCATTGTCTGAGAAAAGCTATAAACAGATTAGAAATTTATTTCATACTTTCAAAAATTTGTGTGATCGACGAGAGGTGATAAACGGTTATATAGAAAATGGATAAATAAGTAAATAAGTCACTCATTTATTACAAATAATGTAGTTTAAAATATTTAAATCTGGACGTTGAAGACTTGTGTACAATTCCACGGACAGTCGTTAAAATAATAGTTTTGATATGTAGAAATTTCGAAAAAACGTGTAAAATATTTTGTCAAAAACCAACAAAAGTTTTAATTATTAAACACTGATTGCACACTGCTCTATGTGCCCATCAACAACCGGGCTTAGAGTTTGCAGACACATCACTGTGTGCCACTGGGGAGTTAATAACATGATTGACTAAAGTATAAGCTTTATTTATTGAATAATATCCCTCTGTTTCTTTTAGGTCAGCCCCCCAGTGGCTCAGCGGTATGTCTGCGGACTTGCACGCTAAAATCCGGGTTTCGATACCCGTGGTGGGCAGAGCACAGATAGCCCATTGTGTAGCTTTGTGCTTAATTCAAAAAAAAAAAAAAAACAAACTTTTAGGTCAACTTAAACCTATGTTCATGTATTGTACGAGTCAGATTGAGTAAGTTAGTCATTTTAGGACAGGAAATGTAACAATTTATTACTGAAAACTTTTAAATCACTAGAATGAATTTGTTTTAATTATTGTTTTGTCTTTGCTGGACTAAATAAATGATAAAAAATGTAATGTCCTTTTCAAGATGAATTAATTGTAAATAAATTAGCGTCAAGCGTCTGTTTTTATCACGATTTAATTATAAATGTTTCAGTGAATTAATGTTAAGAGTCATTTTAGGATGATCTAAGTAACAAATTAGTGCTTAATTATAGACATTATGAGACATGAATTCTATGTCATCACTAGAAAAAAGCCTAGAAACATGTTATTTATTCTGTGGGACTATTACATAATCATTCTGTATGGGCATATGTCACGGCGGCCTAGCAACGCGCTCCCTGGTGACAAAACTTGATACTCTGACATCATGACCACCTGTTCCTAACGCAGATCTCTCTCGCGGCAAGAACTGAAAGCATGACTTCGTCATCTTTGATAACATTACCGTTTTTCCCCTCTTCTGCCCTCCCCTCTTCTGCGGCAAAATCCTTTGGATAGTAAGTGACGACCTTACTATTTACACAAGATCAAAATATTCACGTGAATTTTATCTTTAAGCACAAAGTAGAATAATTCAAAAGCGTAACAAAATATGAAGGTTTGAAGAAAGGTCAACGATTTCAGCCAGTAAATAATTTGTAGAAAAAAAAATACTGTGATTGAACTGTGCACATTTATCACCAAATTGCATCTACCTTGATCTGTCAACAACGTCAGTTTACATTTGACTAAATGCACATTTTTAACAAGTTCTCTCGAAAAGTGAATCAGACATTTATTTGATTGACTGTCATAAGTTCTATACTTGATAAAATGAGTCTAATGGATATCTTTTTATGCACCTTATCTGTTACATCTGTGAACAGTTGGTCGACTTTTATTGTAAATTGTCTTGGTTGCATAGCTTTCTCAATATATGTTTAAGGTGTACTTTCGAAGTTTAGCTTCCGTGTTTACTGTTTAGTTCGCTGATTGTGTACAAACGTATGTGTATCGTTTAATGAATTAAATTATATTTGTATTTAATATTTTCAACCTGAACGAAACCTTACGTAACACATGGATTAAGCGGCCATGTCAGATACCCCTGATGTTCGGGTACTATTATTCCTAATTTAGTATTATTAACAAGAAGGAGAGCAACTTTTAAATATAACTCAACGTTTGTTCGGCTACTTTTAGCCGAATAGCAGTACTGATTGTCAGAGATGCAACACTTTCTACAGCTAATAGTGCATAACGCGTTTAATGGTACATCGTGATTCAGGCCTTGAAATTTTCTGACTCGTATCCAGGCACTTTTTCACTATGCCACACACGTCCATCTAAACTATAATAAACTTTAAACGTAGTAACTCTTCAGAGCACATGCATACAGCCAACAACTTGTACTTTAATGTGTTCGAAAGTGTTGTTTTGGTTTTTCAAATATGACAGATAGGTAATTGTTATTGGGAAACACCAAAACGTAAAGAAAAATTAAAGTGTTATAACTAGTATATATATATGTACGTCTAATGTTACCTTCACATCTTTTGGTTTGATTACTTCAAAATATCTATGTTCTTGTGTTGATAAAGCAGATAATAGAAGGATATCAAAATGTGTCATCCTATAATCTATACTAGACCTCTAGAAAGGGAAAATAAAGTATGTAATTACTGGGGACAAGTTTCTAGATAAAAAACTAAAGTATCCCGGCATAATAAAAAAATAACTAGAATTAAGTGACTGTATGGCATACGGTCTGTCTAGTAAGACGTAGAAACTGAAACAGTATTGCCCTTCACGTGGTTTATTCTCACTTTATGGTCTTGTTTTCATTTCGTACGGAAACGTCAAATGCACAAGAACCACGTCGTAAGTCAGGCATGAAAAGTAAAGAAAAAGAAAAGTTTAATATACTGCAATGAGAAAGTTTGGGAGGCCTACTTACCTGACGAACATATCAAGCATTTTAGATATGCCTTAGCCAGAAGTTTTTCTTTCTGAATTTTGAAAGACCCCTAACTTAATGAAGTGGATTACATACTTAACTCTGTTACATCTAAGTAATTGTGGGAAATTTTTCGCTGTAAATTTTAAGAAACGTTAATGTCTTACTGTTTGTAGTTTTTTTATAAGAAGTTTTGAAAGAAGTCAGCCATGCTTGATAAGTAGTTCAATATTAATTAACAATTAATTATACATTTAAAAACTAGACACCAATGACGTTTCAACATAACAATCATATTCAAATAATATTCAACTTTTCTAATTTTTCATCTATGTTTTTCAAAATTAGTGTGTTTATTATAAGACCTAAACTAAAAGGACTCTTTTAAAGTTTGTAAAAATAATTACATTTTGAATAAGGACTTCCGTTTTGAAGATTGCATTAAAACGTATAGCAAATACGTATCTTTTTTTAATAATTTTGTTTCATTAGTATAAGACCCTCAAAATACTTATAATTCTAAAATTCTAGTTTCGATATAAGTGATTGCCACAGCATAGATCGTCTGTAACGAAGTCTTGTGTTTCTCAACAATGTTTGTTGTTTTGTTTTTGAATTTCGCACAACGCTACTCGAGGGCTATCTGCGCTAGCCGTTCCTAATTTAGCAGTGTAGGACTAGAGGGAAGGCAGCTAGTCATCACCACTCACCGCCAACTGTTGGGCTACTTTTTACCAACGAAGAGTGGGATTGACTGTAACAATATAACACCCCCACGGCTGGGAGGGCGAGCATGTTTGGCTTGACGGGGATGCAAACCCACGACCCTCAGTTTACGAGTCGCACGCTTTACCACCTGACCATTCCAAGCCTCGCCGGAAGTCCACAGTAAAATGAAGAGAATGATAAGCCAATCTTATTAGTAGTTACAGTTCATGAGATTTTTTCAAAAAAAAAAGAAGTGTCATCTCAACAATATTAATTTATTTTGGTAAAGTTAAGGTAAAAACGATACAGCTTTCAGACAATAACTGTAATTTCAATACACATAGGTGAAAATGATTACAATCAGTAGAGCTTAATTAACAACACATAACGTTTTGTTTAGTTAATCAGCGTGGTATGCTGTTTTTGAATTACACATCAGAAATCTCTCAATGTGTAACGTGTTTTTACGTGTATTCTACATAACGTGTAGAAAGCAGCTGGTATACTCAAGCTTTAATTTAACTTAGTACTGACCGAGAAAATAATAGCATGCTTGCTAGCACAGTAAATTAAGCTATATTTTACTATGAGAAACAAGCCAGCAGAGGTGTACTTTCCCTTTTATAGTTTCTTTACGATTGTTCCCAAGCCATCCAGTTTCAGGTTTGAAAATAATGCGACGAGAAGTTCGCTTTTAAACCTGTAAGTTAAGCACCTGAAGTTTTTGTTTTGTTACTTAAAGTAGTTCAGTGAAAAACTACTATACGTATTCTCAACACTCTGCCCGAAAAGCTGAGGATATAATTAGGGATTTGAAATTCAGATTTAGTAGTTTTTTTTTAGGCTTCATTTACTTCAGACGTTAATATCGTGAGTGAAAAACCAAAACAGCGAAAGTCATAATCGATCTGTCGTTTCCTCCTTCATGAAAATTATTCACAGTTTATAACCGTTCAGTAACTTTTTCCAAATGAAACAACGTTAAGAATGGTATTTATTCGAAAACTCCATATATTGATTAGAAGTGTGACATTTCCGAAAATATTATTACAGTCTAAGTTACACTGGTTTATTTGGATTACGCATGAAGCTACACAAAGGAATATCTGTGCTCTGCCCACCACGGGTACTAAACTTGGTTTCTTGTGGTATGAGTCCGTACACATACCGCTGTACCACTGGAGGGGGAGGGAAGTGAAACACCAGAGATGAAGACGACAATAATTTCACAAAACTACCAGTTTGACCACTTTTTTCATTTCTCTTTTTGCTCTTACATTTGCTAATTCCTTGCAAGAATTTTTAATTGAAAAACAAATTATATAAACAGGTAAAGAAAACGTGATTTTGCTGTTATCAGTTCCGAAAATTATTTTAACGTGAAGGGACACCGCTGTTCAAAATTTAAAGCGAACAATGTTTTGTAGTAATTGTTGCTCTTCACAAAATGTTAACTGATATATGCTACAATACTTCTACAGCACTTTGATATAATAACCATTAAATCAGTTTCAAAGCTCTCCAGTAGCTCGAGGCCCGGCCTGGTCAAGTGGTTGTGGTAATCATTCGACTCATAATGTGAGGGTCGCGAGTTAGAATCTCCATTATACCAAATATACTCGCCCTTTAATCATGAGGGCGTTATAATGTAACGGTCAATCCCACTATTCGTTGGTAAAAGAGTAGCCCAAGAGTTGGTGGTGGGTGGTGATGACTAGCTGCCTTCCCTCAAGTCTTACACTGCTAAATTAGGAACGGCTAGTGCAGATAGCCCTCGTGTAGCTTTGCGCGAAATTCTGACTAAACCAAACCAGCAGCTCGACGGTAGGTCTCTGGAATTACGTTAAAAATAGGCTCATATACAGCCAAAGTGATTTAAGTACATTCATAAGTGTATATATAACTTGCAGTTCACTTTACATCTTTTCGTCCATCGGGTATTGCATTATTGAAACCTAACTGCTTTGCTAATTATAAACATCTCATTAATTACACATAGATTATAGATTTCTGTTTCCTTATCTAAAGTTTTGAAATACAGTCTCATAGATTTTTGTTCGGCCGAGGAAATTAACATTATAAGTTTGACACAACAGATCGCTTATTAATAGTGAATCTTGCTTAGACCTAGAATGCCAAACAAAAATGAGAGAGAGATTAAGGACCAGTAATGGAAAAGTCGATATCTAAATTGGTTTCTTCTTCTATCAAATCCTTTTTATTTAGTACCAAAAAATCATTTCCAGAATTAAGCCTAAAATATCAAGAAAACCTTCATCATTGAGTTCTCTGATAACATTATTATGTAAATTAACAGCGGAGCTGATGTTGTCTTCGAACGCAATACAATTGTTTTCAATAGATTCCATGACGGCAGGATTTCAACTTGGACGAAGTCCAAAAACTGAGTCAAGAAAAGAGTTTTTATTACGGTTCTAAAACCTAAAACATAAGACAAGAGATAGGAAGGACCGCATCACGTAATCTTAAATCTATTATAGTAACGCTGTATGCGTAGTGTATGTACTTATGTTATTGCTTTTGCTCCTGTCGATTCGTTAGTTCTGTCACATATGCTATTCCCTTATGAGAGTTTTCCTTCCAGCAAAACACACTGGACAAGCGAGAAAAATGTGAATGGTTTTTAATTTATTATACAATTCATTAAATTTTTTTTTCATATTGATATATGCACGGATATGTATAAAGTTAAATGTGAACTATTAGAAAGTTTATTTTTGGACACGTTTGTCATTCTTTCTTAATGAACGTTTCTAAGCTCTACAAATCACAATACGGTGATAACTCATAATTGATTATTTATATGTAAAATATTTCAACAATTACCTAAATCTTTTTGCTTGTGTGTGATCGTATATATTGACGAGGGTATGAATGGAAGTTTTGTTGGTTTTTTATTTACAAAAGGTACAACCTATCCAGTTTTTAGTACAAATTGGTGGGCTGCGCAGATAGCCCGATGTGGCTTTGCTATAAGAAAAACACATTTATTATAAATGTTAATAAAAATATATTTTTCCGGGAAAATTTTTTTTTATGTATAGTTGCGAATAATTATTAAGACTAATAATGACAATCAACATATATTAATATAAAAAATTCAGCAACAACTGAAAAAAATTTACAAATCAAAGGAGTTTTTCTTTAAATTTCGCTGAAAGCTGCAGAGGGACTATCTGCGCTAGTCGTCCGTAATTTAACAATGTAAGACTAGAGGGAAAGCAGGTAGTCATCATCACCCACCGCCAACTCTTGGCTACTCTGTTACCAAAAAAATAGTAAACTTTACCGTTACTTTACGACAACCCCACACCTGAGAAGGCAAAATTTGGCATGAGGGTAGTTTCGAATCAAGAACAAAGCCATTGGCAAACTGTGTAACTGAAACTAGTCGCTTGAAATTTCTAGTAAAGTCAATGTTTTTATTGATTAGAACCCTCGGTTTTACGGTTACCTTAATAGCCTGACCAGGCCCGGAATGGCCAGGTGTTTAAGGCACTCCACTCGTAATCCAAGGGTCGCAGGTTCGAATCTCCGTCACACTAAACATGATCGCTCTTTCAGCCATAGGGGCGTTATAATATGTCGGTGAATCACACTATTCGTTAGTAAAAGAGTAGCCCAAGGGTTGGCGGTGGTGGTGATGACTAGCTGTCTTTTTTCTAGCTTTACACTGCTAAATTAGGGACGGCTAGTACAGATAACCCTCGTGTAGATTTGCGCGAAATTCAAAGCAGACCAAGCCGCCTTACTATGCTGGGCCTATCACGAGTTCGAAATCAAAACTAATTTCTGAAATCATTAACAAGAATAAATGAACCTTTGTTCAAATATGTATAAGTAATATAAAGAACTACAAATGTGCTTTTGGAATAATTCACAGATGGCGTATTTTATGTTAGAGGGTCAAAAACTGAGCTAAAAAATATTGCAGTACGCTACAGTGTGTTTTAGGCGATGAACGACAAGTGAAAATAACTTCAGTGTGATACACGTGGGCTAGTGCAGAATTTTTATAGTCCGTATTATCTGCTTGAAAAAGTGTTCCGTGTGTTATTTGAATCTCAAATTAATTGTTGCTATATCTTTAATGTTTTCCTTTCCCTTTTATGGCTCACCTAAACCAGCTATTTCGTAAACATATGACTGTTGAATTGTTATGTTCTACCTCAATATATCATGATAGGATAAAAACTACCGACTTTATAACTATAAAAATTCTACTTTTCCGAGTTTTTATTTGCATAATTACTTTCTACTCGAAGTAAATTTAACTTATGAAACAGTGAAACCATTTTGTGTTTACAGCTTAACAAATCTGACATGCACAAGAAATCGGAACGTACCCGCCTTGGTGCAAAAACAGGGTATATATTGTGGCATCAGAGCGTATGCTATAAAGGCATAAAGAACTACTACGGGATGTCCGCGTTTTCAGCAAAATTCTTACCCCGAAGTTTCTAAAGACACGCAAAAAAATAGACGTTTTTCAGTCTTATGAGCAGATAACCACACTATTAAGCGATACGTTGTCACGTGGCACTCGCCACCTAAAAAAGACTGGTAGCTTATTCATATGAATGAAAAGTTAAATTTACCGGCCAAACCACGAGTTTGTACTTAAACTAATTGTTTTTTTTAACATTTCCGTTCATGTTTAAAAATCCATCAACATCATGTTAGAAAATGTAGCTATATCACGACTGAGCCTAAATTTGCACGAGTACAGGTATAACTCTAGCTATTAAAGCAGGTCAATACATACGTTCTGAAACCCTGTTGACGTCTTCATAAAAAGTGTCCTATCACTTAATATGGCTTCTCCCCACCTCTTCCATGAAAAGCTAAAACTCTAAAGAACGGCATTTAAAATGATTATGGTAAACACAAGTGAAAGCAATCAGATAGATAGAGAGCTAATGTCTCTGTTTGTGTTTTCTTACAACAAAGTCATATCGGGCATTCTGATGCGTCCACCGAAGGAAATCGAACCCCTGAATGTAGCGTTGTAAATCCAAAGACTTACTGCTATCACTCCGGCAGACAGAAGGCTAGCAACAGATAGACAGACAAATAGCCAAGTAGAAAAATATTTCCAAAAATGTGTGTTTATATATTGTATACTAATCAGAGAGGCAGTAAATTAAGAGAAGCAGAAAACCAACTAAACAAATAATTTAAGAACTATGTCATTATTCAACTAAATCATAAAAGACATCTACGGGTGACTTGTTCTTAATGGTAGATAATAACAAATTTAAGATGAGAAAAACAAACCTTAGGATCCTGCTAAGAACATATGAAAACAGTTTTGTATGGAAAACGAAATCATCACGTGTTTAACACGTGCAAAATAATCAGTATGAGAGAGAATCGCATTTACCTAATATAGGTGGATGGTCGATAAAACAGAGAATCGTGTTTTCCTAATGTAACTGGACAGGACATGGACCGCTGGTAAGTTCTGTATTTCAGATACGATCAGTCGGACTCTAATCTCTGCGATACCATAAAATATTCCCATACTTTAGGGTTTGGGTGCATTACAAGAGTGACAGTCAATGCTTTAATGTGGATCATGAATGTTACCGATTGGCTACTTTCCATCTGGTCAGTGGTTCAAAATTATGGAAAGCTGTAGATAGCCTCAGGAGCTTTGTCACAAATATTTACATATTCATCACCTTTCTCTAATACCGACTTTATATTCCGAACTTAAAAAATAGGTTGGTAAAAACATTTTCATATCACGAGATGCAGAAAACCAAAATTATAAAATTGGTTTGGTTTGAATTTCGCACAAAGGTTCTCGAGGACTATCTGCGCTAACCATCCCTAATTTAGCAGTGTAAGACTGAAAGGAAGACAGATAGTTATTACCACCCACCGCCAACTCTTGCGCTACTCTTTTACCAACGAATAATGGGATTGGCCGTAACTTTATAACGTCCCCACGGCTGAGAGAGGGAGCATATTTGGTGTGATGGGAATTCGAAGCCCGACCTTCAGATTACAAGTCGAGTGTCTTAACCACCTGGCCATTCCGGGGCAAATAATAAAATATACCGTCCTAAAAATTTAAACTGTAAGTTAATAAAGACGTACATGTTTATTGATAATAAATATTCAACAAAAACTGTTGATTTTTATTATCTATTAAATATTTTTAAAAAATGCTAAATGAAAGCCTGAATTCAACAAAGTTTTATTTCTGTTCTTGTAAGTTACATTTGACAAGAGACAAACTAAACAAATTACTTATTTTTAGCTATATTCAGTACTACGTATACGAAGTAAAATAAAGGTTTAAACACTTATTAGTGAATATATCTTCATTGTAACGAATTTGTGTACATTATTAGTTAGGCTTACCACCGATCGGAATTGGTTCGTCGTTGCAAAGACTATTATTTAAACAATAGAAAACTGTACGACCAAACACATTTGTTACGAACCACGCCTCAGTCCTAAAACATTAATAAATATAACAATGATCTTCTACACACGGGAGAGGGATAACTGCAGTAAAATTCAATGTGAAACTATAAACCGTAAACTTTGAGTTAAGACTATATGTTATTGAGATCAACATACCGATAGGAAGCTACCTACTGCTTATCTTTCATAAAAAAGGTATTGTAGTTTCGGTAGTTGTTAAGATAACTGATTTTATATGCACCTCAGTGACACAACGTACGAGTTTATGGACTCATGTCGCTAGAAATAGGGTTTCGATACCCGTGGTGAGAAGAACACTGATTGTCATTTGTAACTTTGGGCTTAATTACAGTCAATTAATGAATCAACGACTTCATGATATCATAGAATCTGAGTTCCATTCCCTGCAATTACAAACAGAAAAACAAACACGTTAAAAAGCATGTACAGAAACTGGAACTAACCCCTATTACTCATACCTCATGAATGTGGCGCATACAACGGAAGTAAATATATGCTGTAGACAAGAGCACTAATTGGTGATCATGCTGACCTCTCTATTCTGTTCTACCAACGATACTACATACTGAAGAATCCAAATTCCACGACCTTTTGTACGGTAATGTGCTGAAGTAATTATCCCTGACTTCAGTCTAATAGATAATAACAACCACCCTTACCGTGCTAAATTAATCAACACATTCTTGGGAGAAGAGATAATTCACTTATTAGTGTGGTCTTCACGATCACCAAAATTCAATAAAATCGAAAATCGAAGACTCGACCTTTAAAAAGTCCAGACACGATACATAGAAATAACTCTCTTTTTTTAGAAAAAATCTTATTAAGACATATTTTTTAATGAAGTGAAATGTCATGAATTGATGACATCATATTGATTAACATTCAGATCACTTGTTTGATCATCAGAAGAATTAACCGAGAAGGTGCTTGACATTATGTATTAACAGAATAAAAAAAATTGAAACATTGGGATAAAATATTTACAAAATCAAACTGTTCTTTAATTTTTCTTGCAGATAAATATTATGTATCACTTTAAATACTTAAACTTTTTTCTAAACGAAACGGTAGGTAGAAGTCGGCATACGCAAATGAGCTACTTTATTGATCAAAACAAATATAATGTGGATGTCTATACTAAATAAAATAGAAAGAAAAAATTCAGTATACGAATGAACAATGAAGATGTGGAACTTAAAATTATTTCAGGTAGAATTAGAGTAAATTAATCTATGAGACATTCTCCCCCCTCCTTTCATGTATTCGCTATATTTTTGTGAGTACAACTGATTTGCTTTTATTACCAGCCTACCCTCAAACCAATATTCTTTCAGGCAGGATAACATTAAATTATTCTATGAGACCTTAGTCAAGAGGTAATAAAGTTATGAGCTAAAGGTTTAAACTTGAACATGTAAAAAAAACTCAGAGTCGGTCTATGAGCCACTACACTGCCGTTGAAAATACAACTAAATACACGTTATACTCCAAGTACTATAAATAATATTAATTTATCAAGTGATTATACTTGTACGGGATAGTTTACATAAGTTAAAATAAAGAATATAGTCAATGTTGCGCACTTCAATAAAGCGAACTTTGTAAGACAAATTGTCCCCCAGTGGCTTAGCCGTATATCTGCGGACATACAATGCTAAAATTCAGGTTTCAATACCAGTAGAGGGCAGAACACAGATAGCCCATTGTGCAGCTTTGTGCTTCTGTCAAAACAAGTAAGACAGATTAAAACTTTATTGCATTACAAATACAAGATTTATTCTTCAGTTGAGTTAGTTGTAGTTTCTAATATTAGTTAACAATAACAAGCAATTTGAAGAACGATTCACTGGAGTCGTCCTGTTTTATTTTCTTCTACAGTAACAGACTTGCCTTTTTTTTATTTCTTGCTAGATTCACATATTTCCAAATCAAATTAATTCGAGTAAAGCATGTTTAGTCAGTCATAAATTTCTTTTCGATTGTAATCGGGGACGTAAAGCTTGGAATATTTTATCACCAAGCTTTAGTTTCATTAAAATCATTTACTCATATTTAACTCGATAATTGTTTCTTTTTTTAACATCCAAATAAAAGTCAGTCAAACTTATTTATTTCCAGAATCCGAAAAAAAAGAAAAATCGCACTCTCAGTTAACCGTCGAACTTCGCTGTTTTCTCGATAAACATGTTTGAAGTTTACATCCAATTATTTAATCAATTAATTCTCCGGCTGTTACTTTCAAATGAATGTTTTGTTGACAGAATCTCTTTCTACATACGCAGCAATCTTTCAGTTTTCGTCTACCTTCTCAGAGACGCGAACTAATATGAACAATTTGCCTTTCATAGTTTTCATGAAATTAAAATTTTGAGGAATCTCAAGCTTCTTAAAGTTATTAATAAAATAAAGTGAAAGAACAAACTTCAGTTCTGATATCTAGACTGTTGTCAATTTAGTCTAAATTGTTTAAACCGAATATATTAAATTAAACTTTTAGCAAATGAGAAAAGACTACGAACTCTAGGAAATGCTATTTGTTTCGTTATGATGTGACAACTGCCCCTCTCAGAATTTTATTAAGATAATAAATTCAAGGGTTGTTGGAAGTTTTGTATTGAAAAGTGTAAAAAAATAGAAATAATCTTATATTTTACCTAACTTAGTATACTGTTCAAAAGAACAGCTTTCATTTTTTCACTAAAATCGTCTTCAGTATATGTTTGTTTAGAATGAGGCGCAGACTTACACAATAGGTTGTCTGTGCTCTGCCTACCACAGGTATTAAAACCCGATTCTAAGTGGCGTGAGTCCGCAGTAATGCGGCCCGGCATGGCAGGGACGTTAAGGCACTCAACTCGTAATCCGATGGTCGCGGACTTGAATCCTCATCACAATAAACATTCTCAGCCTTCCAGCCGTGGGGCGTTATATTGTAACGATCAATCCCACTATTCGTTGGTAAAAAGTAGTCCATGGGTTGGCGACGGGTGGTGATGACTAGCTGCCATTCCTCTAGTTTTACACTGCTAAATTAGGGACGGCTAGCGCAGATAGCTTTCGTGTAGCTTTGCGCGAAATTCAAAATAAGCCAAACCGCAAACATGCCACTGTGACGGGGGGCTTCTCTGTATAATAGTATACGTAATTTCAAGAAAATATTTAATATACCTGTCTGTGGACAATTAAGTAGTACGCTCCACATTTCAGCATCCAAAGGATTCTGCCCCATGCTGATTAACTGCCTCGGGAGTGGAGAATGGATAGAAGAAAACCATCAAAGATGATGAGGTCAAAATTCCAACAGTGACCACCAGAAGACGTGTCGTTTGACGCGCGTTGCTAGACAGTCATTATTTCTTTCTTCACTAGAGGTTGCAACTAAACTTATGGAGAACTTAAATTACAGTTCGAATCCAGACAGGTGGCCATAATGAATAATTAACTGATATCAACGCAAAGTAGAGAACGCATTTCTAGATGGCCATGAATCACACAATACATGTCTCATCTTGTCAATAATTAATCATTAAATAATAAAATTATTCCAAAATAGATGTTTAACGCTCATTCTGCAAATCATGTGTAATTAATTTATCCTTCAAAGGATGCTAATACTTACTCATTACTTGATTAAATCGACATAAAAATGACGCTTCATGTTAATTCTTTAGTTAATTAAATTTCCTCATTATTAATTAATCCTGTAAAGACAATACAATAATTAAAACTTATTCAGTCAAGTGATTAAAGATTTTCAGTGATAAATTATTACATTTCTTGGCCTAAAAGGACAACATGTTAACTAAACCTTACTCTTTTAATTATTAATTAAGTATTTTCCAATGACGTGATACATTATTTAACGTAACACGATCACAATTATTTACATTTTTACAACGCATACAGACATGTCTTTATGTTTAAATTGCCCCTAAAAAAACAATATCATGCAATAACTGAAGTTATACTTTGACTTTATGTAATATTTTATTTTGTCAATAAAGCATTTGTTACTCAATGTGTGACAAAATAATGTCCACGTTTTACAGAGGTAAATTTTCACATATCACGTGTCACGTGTCTCTTATAATGGCTCCAACAGTAGTTAATTACTATTAAAAGGTCAATAACACAATAAATATTAATTATAAGTAGATGTATACTGTTATGAACTTAGAACTACTGAGGAAAAGCGAATGTAGTTTCATATGACAATATGAAGTCATGCCAGAAAGAAAAATGGGGAATTTAGATTTGTTTCAAGTATTTGTGATCACAGGATCGGCCAAACTGACCAATCCTGTTTTGAATTAGGTTACAAAAAATAACATACATATAAATTATATAGTTTTACTAGAAAAAAAATACGTTTGAAATGTATTTAGGAGGTCTAAACAAATGAAGTTTAATATTTTTAAATAAAAAAGTATTATATTTTTAATTTTAACATGAAAACTGATTTGTGCATTCAATATATTAATGCATAAATCTTTATTTTATCAAAAATACTTTAATAAAATATGATTTTGTATGTTAAAGAATTGTAATATTAACTAAAATATTGCTAAATTTTGTGAAGATATACACACTGTTTGTTTGTTTTTGAATTTCGCACAAAACTACTCGAGGGCTATCTGTGCTAGCCCTCCCTAATTTAGCATCGTAAGATTACCGGGAAGGCAGCTAGTTATCCCCACCCACCGCCAAATCTTGGGCTACTCTTTTAGTGGGATTGACCGTCACATGATAACGCCCCACAGCTGAAAGGGCGAGCATGTTTTGTGCGACGGGGATGCGAACCCGCGACCCTCAGATTACGAGTCACACACCTGAACACGCTTGGCCATGCCGGGCCTATGCACACTGTATTGAAAGTTAGAAGTATTAAATATAGAAATAACTTTAACGAGTACAGAGATCATGTGGTCGGCCATATAGACCGAGCTCATGTTGAGAGAGTTAAGCATCCTTTTCAATGGGTATTTATTTAACTAAGAATTACTGTTAAGCGCCCTTTTTAGGATAAGTTAACTATAAATGATTTACCGAATTAACGATGCGTCCTCTGATCGCTAGATTTAAAATTATAATCTAATCAATTCTTTTGGTTATCCCTTTCCCTTTTCTCCTCGGTGCGTTCCAGACATCCTTTGGATGATAAAGTGCAAGGCTTACTACTACATCATTGCTGGGGATGGTTATGACAAACGGAGATCTCACTGTTAGCTTCATAGCACAACTTTATATACTCTCAAGACTATATCTTATTTACCTGTCTTTGCTAAAAAATACTGCTGTGGAACGTTATAACAATTGGAAGCCCAACATCGATAGAGGGGCAAAAATATTTCTTGAAAATTTACAAAATATAAATACTCATCTCTCAAATGGAAACACTTTTTAAGTTTATCATTGCAAATTGCGCTTGTGTTTGACAAATAGCGAGTCTTCTGTTTTTCGTTGAAGAAATGGCAGCTGCGTTATTAAACTTGCTTTATTTTAGAATCAATTAACTGAGAGGACTGAAAAGTGATTTTCCAGCTTTATTCAAAGTCTGAACATGATAGAGATCGCTGTCAGAGTAGTTATTATACGCCATTAATTATGTCACAAAAAGCCACTATATATTACGTTTTCGTTTATCTGTATATTTTTTACTAAATCAACTCGTTTAATGTCTAAATACGTCTCCTTATAAATTAGTCGAATTTGTACAAGTGTGCTAGGTATTCATCTTAATACAGACGTGTAACAAATCATTATTCATTTTCTTATAGTTCCACAGTGGCCCGTCAGTATATTTGTTGACTTACAACGCTAACAATTTTGTTTGATACCCGTGGTAGGCAGAGGACAGAGAGCTTGTGTAGCTTTTTACTTGACTACAAATATACCTTTTCTTATAAAATACTTTTAAAATGTGTTTTGCAAAACGATAATTTAATCTTCAAGACAAAAAAGGTTTTTGATTTGAAGTATAGTTTAGTGTTAAAGATGTAACAATATTCAATATATTTATCCAAATAACTTATAAACAAATGAGTATAGAAAGATGAATGAATGAACAGAAGGGCAGACACACGAATCTATAGATTACCGCATGTCGATGCAATGAGAAAGAAGCCATAATGTTTTCTGTCGAATAAACAAACTTACACATTTAATGTGATATAAGAGACAGTTTCATTACTGTCGAATTTCGAAGGCTTGTTTTAATTTTACTTGAGTCAGTGAATTGCAACTAATAATACTAAAAGGTGCACAGTATGACAGAAAAAAATTATAAACTTTTCCACATTAGAGTTTTCATCTTTTTTTTTCTTTTGAGTTGTAATGAAGAAAATATTATAACGCTTTAATGAAACTGCCAAGTTGATCGCATCCGTGCCAGGCTGAAAAAACTTAAGTAATTTATTTTTGTATAAATCGTCAGACGATTAAATTCTATTGTTCGTGTTTAATTAATCTTGAGTCAATTATGTTAATCTTTCTTTCAAATGCACCAGCATTTAATGAAATATGTTTTTTGCATGCGCTAATTTTTCCTGCCTTTTAAAAATATCAGCAAATTGTTACCTTGTCTCTGCCACTGTGATTCAAGCATATGGTTGATATCACATATGTTTTATGAAATGCTTCAGTTAAAAAAGCCATGAAAATAAATTCATGTAATAAGTTTCCGTTGCAGCGTTTGTTTGTTGAATTTCGCACAAAGCTACTCGAGGGCTATCTGTGCTAGCCGTCTCTAATTTTATAGTTTAAGATTAGAGGGAAGGCAGCTAGTCATCACCACTCACCGCCAACTCTGAGGATACTCTTTTGCCAACGAATAGTGGGATTAACCATTACACTATATCATCCCCACCTCTGAAAGGGCGAGCATGTTTGGTACGACCGGAATTCGAACCCGCGACCCTCAGATTACGAGTCAAACGCTTTAACACACTTGGCCATACCGGGCCTCACCTTTTGTTTTCTGGATGGAAATTTAGTTGTAAAGTCATGTATGATACATGAAGTTAAACAAGCACCATTTTTTACTATTAGTCAAATGACCTCTGAAGGTGACAATATCTCTTGTAATTCTTGGGGAATGACTAAATATGTGTGTAGATCACTTTGCTGTAGTTAAATCTGGTGTTAACGACTGAAGGTGCTAGCGAGAGAATTATTATATCTGGAACAAGTTTTCAGCATATTCAGTTTTATAATGTTTCAACAAAATATGTTTGGATTACCAGCTGAAACAGATATAGTTTGTAGTTTGAGATTGCCGAAATAATAATAAATTTCCATTTAAGGCAATTGTCCATTGTAGCAAGTTAAGTATACTCTTAATCAATGTTTGTATCAAATAAAGATTGTTTATTGGAAATATACGTTTGTGTTTAGTCTTTATTTATTAATGCTGTTGAATCTCTCGTTATCAAGCAGACCTGTCTTATCGATATTAGTGGAATTATTTTCACGTGACTCCTGTGGCACAGCAGTAAGTTGTGGACGTACAACGTTAGAAACGGGATTTCTATACCCATGGTGAGCACAGCACAAACAGCTCATTGCGTAGCAGTGTGGTCAACTACAAACAACATTTTTGCCTGAACATGCCACAGAGTAGACAAGTAAAGAGGAGCTTCCGGTGTCGTGACCACAGGTTATATTATTAAGAAACTTTGTGTATTTCATCTGATGTATGTAATGTTATGATGACAGGTTAAATTATTAAAAATATTTCTGTATTTTATTTGATGAGACCACAGATTATATTATTGAAAAGATATCTGTATTTCATCTGATCTATATACTATCGTGACAACATGTTATATTATTGAAAATATTTATGTATTTCTTCTGATATGGGTACTGCCCTTAAGTTTTTATTAAGTTCAAAGAGCTTCATTGTAAGAAAAGGATACTCTTCACAAAACGAAAAGCTTTTGAACAAGAGGAAAAATAAGTCTCTGACGAAAGGAGTTGCATGAGAGTAATGTTCGTGATAGAAATGCTCTACTGGGTGTTGAACGTTCGCTGATTCTTACAGAAGATAGTTGTGAACTGTGGTCTATCTCTGAAAATCGATCTCAGTGCAAGGGCGACAGGAACAACCGAATGTCGTGACAGTAGTATGGTACATCATAAGTCCGAAATTGAGAAGATTGGTATCTATATTTTTCTCAGGTCCTCACTTCCCAAAGCAGTCTCAGTTGGGGTCCAAGCTACAACAGAGTAGTGAAAGACCGTAGTTGGCAGATATCTTCTGATAACAAAAACCATCTCACCTGCAGGTACGACGAAGAGCACGTGATGGTGAGGATAGTAACCTATGTGACAGAAGTGAGCTTCTCTGAGCCAGATAGTTTTGTGCCATAGTAGCCATAGATCACGGAGACACCTGAAGGCGACAGGATAAAGGACGAAATGCTGAGGGAAACTCGTTATTCTGTCATTCTGAATCAGAGACTAAGTACCCTTTCAAAAGCCAGGAGTCCTTAAATATGCCTATAATATGATACCCAAATGCTTACGTTATCTCCGCCAACACTTTCCCGAGAGGTCATGAAAGATACGTTTGTTATACCCTCACACTTCCTTCTGAGTACCACTAGAGAGAATTCTCTTCTACTGTTTAAGGGAAAATCAGAAGAAAGAAAAAGATTTGAACATAGTTTTGTCGCTTTTCACGATGATCCAGATGAGAGAGAATCAAAACTAGAGGCGAATAACAATTCCAAGTGACAGCTAAGACTCTTATGTCATCATTACCGATAAACTTGATGACAACTCATAATTTGGGATGATTTGTTGACGGGACCAAAGGGGTTTAGCCACTCTTGTTTTCGAAGACATCGAATGGAGCGTACAATGAGATATGTCTAAGATCTCCGATGATGGATGATCAATTACTTAGCTGGAATGGTCCAATGGTTTAATTATTGCATCTGACAGGGTGTAGCGACCCTTGCTTTCTGAGCCATCAGCTGAAATTCACCATGCAATGTACATATTGCACTGCGTTATTTTAACTTAATCACCACCGTTAAGACGGGTTATGTTAGTAGTTATAATGTCTGATACATCAAAATTTTGCACAGTTAGAAGTAATGGTTAGATTTGAAGCTGACGAGAGACCTTCTTCGAGCCAAAACGTCCATCATTTTACAATAATCTTTTTTTTAATATAGCAGAGACTCGAGAGCTTAACAAAACATCTTATTAGAACTTTTCCAAGGTTTCCGAGCTAACGAGTGATGTTTGCCTTATAATAATCCCCAGCAATTTTATGGACATCTAACTTTAAAGTTCGGGGTTGTAGTCCCTTCAGTAGACACAACAATAAGTTTAATATGGCTTTACTCTAAAACAAAGAAAAAATATATCGCCTTGCACTGTTGATATCACAATGTGTGGATTTCAATTGATTGGGGCCCGGCATGGCCAAGCGCGTAAGGCGCGCGACTCGTAATATGAGAGTCGCGGGTTCGCGCCCGCGTCGCGCCAAACATGCCCGCCCTCCCAGCCGTGGCGGCGTTATAATGTGAAGGTCAATCCCACTATTCGTTGGTAAAAGAGTAGCTCAAGAGTTGGCGGTAAGTGATGATGACTAGCTGTCTTCCCTCTAGTCTTACACTGCTAAATTAGGGACGGGTAGCACAGATAGCCCTCGAGTAGCTTTGTGCAAAATTCCAAAACAAACAAAACAGTTCAATTGGTTATCACATCCAGGACACCTGGTGTCAGTAAATATAAAGTCTAATACACTAAAACTTTTTCACGACTAATGATGATAGTTAAAACTTTGAAACTAAGTTTTTTGATCTCTCAGTCAGATGAAATGTTTGGACTATATTTTTACGAATACCATTCAATTATCATAAGTTAAGATGGCTTGAGAGATTAAATACAATACTTAGCTCATCAACAGTTGAAATATCTAAAGATAGCTGATAGAAGTTAGGGAATTTGTTTGTTTGTAGTTAAGCGCAAAGCCACACAACGGGCTATCTGTGCTCTGCAACCACTGATATCGAAACTCTGTTTCTAGCTTTGTAAGTCTCCAGACATATTGTTGTACTACTAAAGACTTAGAAGCTAGAAGACTCACTTAATTAAAAGAGAATTTAGCCCTTGTATTCCAAACTACTAAATAATATCATGTTTTATTTCAAGAGAACAGATCAGTTGCTTCATCCAGCTAAGTGGCAAAAGCTAGGTGTAGCATACCATACGGCCCTCACGAGATATATCTTGACACTCCTTGTTGTGTATATTGATAATTTCCCTATATGCAGTGCATATAGTAAGTCTATGAATTTACAATGCTAAAATCAGGGGTTTGATTCCCCTCGGTGGATTTAGCAGATAGCTCAATGTGGCTTTACCATAGGAAAAATATACACACACACACGCGCGCGCGCTTCAGGATATATGGATATTTAAATTAGTGTTTAATATTTATTTATTTTAAAAATACTTCGGTAAAAACAAAACATATCATAATTAAGTATCCCTGTCATATTTCTCTGAGTGTAATCATTCTTACCTGAAAGTAACCAAATCTCTCAATTTCAGTACAACAGCCTTTGTTTAACACAGTAATTCGGTTCTTCCATCTCGTTTAATATTTACAATATCCTTGTGTATATACAACTTTATAAAGCTTTTAAACAACATTTTAATAATGTCATGACAAGGTTCTTGTAAATCATGAATACCCCACAGGTTTATTGTTAATTGAAGTATTACGGTATCCCTAACAGTACTTCCAAAAAAAACACGGATGTGTCGTAATTTTCTCTTTATTAAACAAAGCGGTCATAATTTTTCATAGCAAAACAGTTGGGAAGCCCAACGTTTCCGTAGATTAAATCTTAATACAATTGAATAAAAATCTCCCCTATACAAAAGTAAATAATTAATTTTGTTCATCAGCTGAATTTTGTTATTTTCTTTCAACCCACCATGACTAAAATCCAACTATTTTGTTCGTTTTTTTCAGTTTATTTTACTATAAACATTAGTTACTATTCTTCGCCCAAAGTATTGTGTTCTCACTAAAAACATATATAAGGCTCAGGCATCATGCTACAGAGGATAAAAATTATGCCGGAAGCTCAGCCTTTTAACTTTTTTAATGCCTTTGTCCAGTTGTTTTCCTTCAAGAATCCGGAAATTAAATGAACTTCACGAAAAATAAATAAAAATCATTTGAAAATAAAAATTCGTTTTCTTTTAATTTTTAATTTGTAAATTTTAATTTTATTTGATATTGAGATGTGATTGCATGCATGATATTCTAATAACTAAGTCGGTCACGCTTTGCAACCGGATGCAGGAGGAAAGTTATTATTCAAGCAATACAGCAGGTTGTGGAGTGCATTTTCGAAAAAAAGGTTTAGTTTAGTTGTTGTTGTTTGTTTGGACCCAGCATGGCCAGGTGGGTTAAGGCGTGCGACTCGTAATCTGAGGGTCGCGGTTTCGCATCCCCGTCGCGCCAAACAGGCTCGTCTTTTTTGGCCCGGCAGAGTCAAGTGCGTTAAGGAGTTCGACTTGTAATGCGAAGGTCGCTGGTTCGAATCCCGGTCGCACCAAACATGCTCGCCCTTTCGGCTGTGAGGGCGTTATAATGTGAGGGTTAATCCCACTATTCGTTGGTGAAAGAGTAGCCCAAGAGTTGGCGGTGGGTGGTGATGACTAGCTGTCTTCCCTCTAGTTTTACACTTCTAAATTAGGGACGGCGAGCGCAGATAGTCCTTGAGTAGCTTTGCGCGAAATTTAAAACAAACAATTGTTTGTTTGTTTGCGTTTCACAATGTGGTAAGTGCAAATGCAGTATTAAGCATGTTCCTTGCCAGTTTGCTTACATTCCTTTTTTTATTAGAGAAAGATACATTATCTACGAATGCGTTTTTTTCCCATTAAGATTATGAAATTAAGAACGAAGTTTTTCAATGAGCTGTCTGAGCTTTGCCTCCCACGAGTATCGAAACCCAATTTATAGCGTTTTAAGTTAGCAGACGTACCGCTGTGCCAGTGGAAAGAAAAGGGGATTAGTGTCATCAGATGGAAAAGACGTTTTAAAATATTTATTTTTATTATAATTGTTACTTGTTTAAACAGAGTTTGGATATAAATCTTCTTTAGATGTTGAAAAAATGCACCCCTTCTAATGGAGGACTCTCTCTCGTTAATTTATAATAAATGCAGCATTTAGCAACCACATTTAAATCACTTTAATCATTACTTAGAAGCATCTAGCTAACATCAGGAGGCCTATGTTTCATGCGCAGGCGACACTTTATCTAGGACAATGACATTAAAGAATGAAAATACTAGCGTGAGACAATGACATCCATTCCGTCGAAACTTATGGCGGAAATATAAGTTAATGATGTGATGTAAGACGACTTACCTTAAGTTATTCATCGTAAGGCGATTATATGTTATAAAGAATTAGTGAAGTTCAAATATTTTTAATTTACCGTCATATTCGGCTGTCTATAATTCCTTAGACCAAAACTGTTCAAAACAATAAAAATAAAGTCGTGCTTTTATGATTCATATTTGTGTCCTTTCGCAAGTGTCTTTATGCACAGAATCACGTAAACTAAAAGTGAAGTGTAACTCTCTCTGATGACAGCATGTCATAACGTGTGATATATAGGAGTGACCAAAGCCTTACGTACCATTGCCGAAAACGTGTTATGCTCACTTTGGGGCCGAGATTGTGTTGTAATTGTGGTGGTTCAGTCCAATTTCTTGTTCAAACAAGAGTAATCCACGAGTAGATGATGGATATTGTTCAGTGGCTGCTCTCCCTCAAGTACATGTACGGGTAATCGTCGTGTGGCGTTGCTCGAATGTTCTGAAACAAACAAACAGTATAAACTGGACATTCTGTTCCACTATTCAGTCAAGTGTAATCGCTTTGACGACAGTTGTTCTAAACTTATTGCCTTCCCTCTGCAGTCGAAAATCAAATTCAGCTATGAACATTAGGATTATTTTTACCTAACCTTTTAACCCATAGAGTGCAGATAAACAAACAAACAAACGATATTTTTTGTGAAAGTCAATTTACTGTCAAGCATTAGTCTTTGATTCCTTACCTATTGACTGTTCTTTGACGAGAAAAGTAATCTACTGAGATATAGGCCAGATAATATTCGAAAGACCGTTTCGAAGAAGAGTATTTTTATTTTCTATTGTTATTTTAAAATTGCTATATTGTTAGATGGTTACATAAATGCTTTGAAATTCTTAAAAACTACCAGGTAATGTGCCCAAAGAAAACGTACTTGAAGATTAACCACCTATGTTTCACAGTGATTCACCACTTGAAATAATAAACTCGATTTGGAATTGATTGCAACGATTTACCTTTTATATGATAAAAAACAACTACAAACAGACCCTTTAACGTCTCCGTAAATAAGGGGTAAGTTTATATACACCTTTCATGGTGCTTTAAGGTGCTTCACGGCTATTTATGTATTGTGTTTGAAAAAAGAATAGCTCTATTAAATCATCTTACATATATATTTAGTTCTATGTGTCTCATTCTGTAACAAAGCTACTCTGGATATATGCCTGATTCCACATAATGATTATTTTGTATTTCAGTGGCATATGTAAAAATATTGTTACGGCTTTAGAAGCAACTATCAAAACAACTATGAAATCTTTACCTTTCGCACGTTAACATGTCTTAAAAGTGTAATACAGAAGGTGTAATTTTAACCTACACATTTTTTGTTTAGTTGAGTAACCTCATAAGCATTTTATACCAAAATAACGCGATGCTTAGAACTTAATACACTAGTGGAACTACAAGAGATCATTTGGACTACATTATAAAACATATGTTTCTCGTGAATAAAAGAAACTATATTACACAAGTGTATTCAGTTTCTAGTTTATGGAATAAGTTTATCGTTTATTAATGTCACTCGTTAAAATAAGCGATGAAAATTTTCAACAAGAATGCTAATAGAAAAATAAAAATAACCCAACAAGCAAAACGGAACTTAATAAAGGATGTACATTGAGTCATGTTGATCCGAAACTAGATATGATTGAGAACCATGCTTCGTTCGTCTCTAAGATTGATTGTTTTGAATTCCACTATACATTTGCTTTACAAAAGCCTCCAAACTGCTCAGTGCTAAACTTCAAGTTTTATTACAGTAATATTCGAGATTCAATGCCTGCCGTGGATATAGCGTCACATGAAAGAAACAAACACAAAACTACTTTATTAAAATTCTGTAGGAATAAAACTTTTAAAAACCCCAAAATGTAACACATGATTGATAACAACTACAAAAACAAATGTAAGTTGTATAAGTTACTTTAATATAATTAGGCTCTCATCCGCGGATCGACTCGTAATCTGAGAGTCTCGAGTTCGAATCCTCATCAGGCCAAACATACTAGCCTTTTCAGCTTTGGGGCGTTATAATGTGACGGTCAATTCCACTATTCGTTGGTAAAAGAGTAACCCAAGAGTTGGTGGTTGGTGGTGATGATTAGCTGCCTTCTCTCTAGTTTTACATTGCTAAATTAGGGATGACTAGTGCAGATAACCCTCGAGTAGCTTTGTGCTTAATTCAAAACAACAACAATTAGAGCCTGGTAGCTAAAACACGTTATGTTCCTACATGAGAACATTTGCAAAAAACAACAAAAAAACAATTTAATCAACTATATAGTAGAACATAATAGATTTCTTTCTAAAGTACTTTTTCCATGATTTCTTCTATGATCCTCAGAGAATTTATACTTTTAAAGCATTGATAGATAGATAATTTATAACACAAACATCTAAGTTCTTGACGAGTTTACGGTTATTGTTAAAAACTGTGGTTAACTTTTAAGTTGCCTGTAGGCCTTGTTGTCAAGTGCACTGCCTATCTGGGTAACAACCGTTGAAGACAAATGATCCTATGTCACTTACATGGAAGAGGAGGAACGTGATGAGGTTACTGAAGAGAGCGGGGTATCGCGCTGTTGGATATTCTATCGTAACACTACAGAAAGATTTTATTTTACTAGGTCCAGATTGCCCTTAGAAGCCGTTTGGGATTTTCTTAGCTGAAACAAATTGGATTCAAAGTAGAAAGAAAATCTTGATTCTGATGCCAAAACGCTATTACTGTCCACCAGAATTATTAGTGTATAAAGAAAGGAGCTTTGGCGTCCATTAAACGGTAGACCGTTTTTTTTTTATTTTGCGCAAAGCTACACGAGGGCGATCTGCACTAGCCGTCCCTAATTAGCAATGTGAGACTAGAGGGAAGGCAGCTAGTCATCACCACCGCCCGCCAACTCTTGAAAGGGCGAGCATGTTTGGTGCGACAGCCATTTGAACCCGCGAACCTCAGAATACGAGTCGAACGCCTTAACCTACCTGGCCATGCCGGGCCAAATTGTAGACCTTGAACCCCTTTGTTTATATCTAAGCGGGAAAAACGATACATTAAATTGAGTGTATTGAAATTAAACACTTCTATTTGAATTTCAAGTAAACTATGACACTAAAATTTTCAAAATTCAATCAGATTATATCGGATGTTAATATTCCAATGTTATATACTATTTATATTGTTATTACACATTACTGGTAACACTAAGCAATGCCAACTACAAGAGAATAGAAAATAAATCGTATTAAGTGAAATATATTCTACGTTAAATGACACACAAAATTAAGTATCTTTGACAAGGCTGGAATAGACACCAATTTCAAGTGTCTTAAAATTTTATTTCACTAACATATAGTTAGCCCTAAACAAGAAATCTCACAATCATACATTTACAGTGACAATAAATATTCATGGAATTATACGAATCACAAATACAAATTTCAGTTATGCCGCGCTACAAATCTCTCGTTATTTTATTTAAAAAAATTATAATCGGTTAAAGTAAACAAGATTTACGTGCTTGTAAATAACTGAACATCAAAATAATTGTTTGATCATTTTTTCTTACTAAATGCGTACATGTATATATATTACCATCAAATATGTTCTCTTTCAGTTTTTGAAATTAAAATAGGTTAAGCAGGAGTTACTATTTATAAAAAAAAACTAAGCTTACATTACCACTCTTCTTACCAATCCAGCTTATGCCACATGGTTTCCAGCAAGATTCAAAGAAAAATCTTCCAAATCGTTAGTTCTTGACACACAGTTAAAACAGAAATTAACATGGAGTTAAAGCGTGCATTACGTTGCATGATTAAGTCATAACGAGGAAGTTTTGTCATCATCTATTACGTTTCGTTTTGTTATTACTGTAGTTTGACTTCGAATTCGAATATACATGGTTTGTGTCACGTTACCGCTTAAACGAGCTCTGAACTTTAAAACCGAAAGTATACTATAAGAGCGTTGGTCAGCTACTACTATTCGGTCAAATAATATGGTCAAACTACTGTCAGACAATGTATCTCATTGGCTGATGGTAGTTGCTGTTGATTGTGTTTGGTTCGTTTTGAATTTCGCGCAAAGCTACTCGAGGGCTATCTACAATACCCGTCCCTAATTTAGCAGTTTAAGACTAAAGGAAAGGCGGATAGTATCACCACCCACCGCCAACTCGTGAGCTACTCTTTTACTAACGAATAGTGGGATTAACCGAAACATTATAACACCCCCACGGCTGAAAAAGCGAGCATGTTTGATGTGACGAGTATTTGAACCCGATTACGAGTCGAATGTCTTAACCACCTGGCCATGTCGGGCCCATTACTGTTGAATAAATACTTTCACCTTAGCATATCAGTTCAAAATTGACACTGCTCTTCCCTAACTGACCTATAATCCTTTGTTTTCCAATGTCATGAAGTGCTAAGTAACGTATCTTCACTATTTGAGTATATGAATATTTTGCCTAAGAAAAATCTATTACCTTCTTTAGGAATCAGTGTCGGTGGTATTATATAATCTACGTAAGGTTAAACAATGGCAACTGTAGTTCTGATGCATTCCGCACTACCACGACTTCTTATCAGCTATATTTTTCAAGTGGTCGTTTCAAAATCATTTCAGAGTAACGTGTTCAATCATTTGTATTAAATGTATAAACGTAGAAAGGGTGTTTCTAATCATATGTGCTGTATTGTAAAGTCTATGATGTCTAATTTTGTGTGAAATATATATAAAAAATGTTTATGTTTCTCCCTGTTAATTATAACGTGTGTTTTTTATTTCTATGTAATGAAGATGGATAACTATTTCTACAATTCTAAAAATTGCCAGTCGAGTTACCACACGAGTAATATTTCCGGTATTTCTTTTCAAAAATGCAAAAGTTCACGAATTTTTAAATTTCTTACGCTGGAAGTCATCAGTCTACTTGTATTTGAGATAGGAATATATTTTTTTGTTAAAGTATGGGGCAGGAGATAATTGAGATTACAGCCTGGTGTGATAAAAAGGTTTTGGATTTCTATAGAAAAATCAATATGGTATTTTGTGGATAAAGAAAAAATTAACTCAGTTTCGAGGAAGCGACAAAACCACATTCTCTCCAAGAAATTGAAACATAAATCAATGTTTGGAAAGGAATGATTCCCATTCTCCGATAAGTTGGGTGACAAAACTTTAACCATATTTTATAATGGTCTATTGCATCTACCATATAGTTATCTTGACATATATTAATTTTCATTTAAGGTATATATATAAAAGGAGTTTAAAATTACTGTAAGTATTGGTTTCGTTTGAATTTCACGCAAAACAACATGAGGACTATCTGCGCTAACCGTTCCTAATTTAGCAGTGTAAGACTAGAGAGAAGGCAACTAGTCATCACCACCCACCGTCAACACTTGGACTACTGTTTTACCGACGAATAATGGGATTGACTATAACATTATAACGTCCCTACTGCTGAAAGAGTGAGCATGTTTGGTACGTACTGTAAGTAACTATATTTTTCACATCAAGTACTGGTAGTTGAAGAATCCAATGCGTATTTAACATATTTTTGCTTTGATATATATGTATCATTCATAAGTATTCAAAATGTCAATCCCACCGCTAAGATTTACAATGCTACAATCAGGAGTTCGATTCCCCTCAGTGGGCTCAGCAGATAGCCTGATGTGGCTTTACTGTAAGAAAAACACACACAAAAAATGTTTTAAAATTATTAAATATAATTAAATAAACTAAAAGTAACGAAAGAGCCCAGTTTTCCAGAGCTTCTCAAAATGTTCGTATTTGTATTGTTTTGGAGGAATGAGGCACCAAGAGAAATCTTGGAATGCTTTAACAATAACAAAGGAAAACCGCATTTTAAACTTTAGAGGTGTTTACAGTTACATTTTAGTTAAGTGAAATTAAAAGTTCCAGATGCGTAAAGGGAAATACCTTCGGAACCTTTTTATGGCTGGGAAATTACATGGTGCGTTTAGGTTGCTTTTGATGACGTTTTGCTCTCTATTCTAAAGACTTCCTCAGATCCTTTTTTAACCTGAGCATATAAATCGAAACTTTGCCAAAAACATTGGGTCATTTTTGGTCCGTAAAACGATATCCTTAGAATCCCTAAAACAATATCTAATAGAGATATGAATACAGATCTACTTCTATCTCTTGAAATTATAAACTTGTTTGTTTGTTTTTTGAATTAAGCACAAAGCTACACAATGGGCTATCTGTGCTCTGCCCACCACGGGTATCGAAACCCGGATTTTAGCATGTAAGTCCGCAGACATACCGCTGAGCTACTGGGGGGCTTATAAACTTGTGTTAAATGTTACGTTCAAATGTAAATTAGTCTAAGGATTGAAATAAAATTTCATGTTGTTTTTTTCGCACTGATGAAAATTTTTCCCAAACACCTGACTTTTAAACCTTTCAGTAACATCACTTTTGATATATTCGTATTACAGGTTTTTAAACAAAATCAGGTAAAATGGTAAAATGAAACCAAGCAAATGAATATTCATCTAAATCTTATGAAAAACCTTGTAACTATATCCTTATTATTTAGGATTTTATTACTTGTAACTATCGATTATGCACAGCAGTTATCCATTTAGAAAAAATCTTATTATTTTAGCTCCAAACTTCACAATGGACTAACTGCGCTTTGTTTACCTATGAAAACCAAACCCCAGATTTTAACATTACAAGTTCGTAAACTTTCCACGACCCCACCAGCAGACTGGACGTCTAGAGAATATTGAAAATTTTAAACCACTTTGACTATTCTCACAATGACTGCTGTAGAATAAATAGTGGGCATCTTAGCGCAAAGCAGAGAATGTTATAGATAAAAAAATCTTTCGTGATAAACAATTATTACTTTAATACAAGAATTTAAAAGTCAATTTACAGTGTTTTGACTATGCGATATTCATCAGAAACGTGCAAAAAAATTGATTAATGAGTAACTTACAACGTAAAAACAGAACTGTTATATATATTTATAAACATAGATTATATTCATAGTCGTGTCAATATGAATATTAATATTGCCTCCTATAGGGGATCACTCTTGCTAAAACAGCTGTATTTTCCCTTTATTCTACTTGCTTACTGCTTGACTGGATTTATTTCACTTCATTAATATCTTATCCACGAAACGTTAACCATAAATGATTCCGTTTACTTCCACACAAGCACACGCCATATGGACTTATTGCTACTACATAAATTTATATAGCATATAATTTACTTGAATTCTCCGGATAACCAAAACTTTGCGAATTTCAATTCCAGTTTAACGAAACTAACGAAATGGAGATCGTGTTTGCTGCGGAAGATCTCTATCTCCACGTCTCTCTTCAAATTGGGAAGGCTTCAGTTTATGTTATGATTACATACATTGAGGTATACAGCCATCCTTAACCAGACTGAGGAAATCTAGATCGACCGGAAATTACTTTCTGTTCTGAACGAATTTTTTTTCTTATTTGGGGAGTCGTACTAGTCTGATTTCGTTTTGTCGATTTCCTCTTATCAGACTCAGGAGAGCAGTGCATATGACCCTGATGAAAAATCACCTCGTTCCGATATGTGCCGCCAACTTTGTTGGTTGGACTTACTCATCACACTGAATCATTACTGCCGTCTTGCTTGTCTCACACACGTCTTATCCACATTTAATTCGCCTTTCTTCAATAGCCATTGGTTTGTTCATATATTCTAAGCCTTCTGAACCAGTTCGTGTAAAACATTGAGAAGAAAACGATATTTTTAACAGGCATCGCGTAAAGAGCCAATATTTATCTTCTTGGGTTCAGATTATGACTTCTATATTCGAAAAAACAACAACTAGTTTATATAGTTCTGACAGCTATTGTCACTGTACTAGCCCTTGGTGTTAGATTGCTAAAATAGTGTCTGTTATTTGAATTGTTTTATAATTTGGAAAATAGAATATATTCTTATTTAATTCGTTTTTTTTATTTAGATAAAGTAACTGTTTGTAATAACACTAATATTTTGTATACGTTGGTTTTTGATTCTCATTATTTCATTAATGTGTGAAATTGTTGAGATACTTTCAATGTTATTCAGTTATATAGCAGACATGACAGAAAGAACTACTACAGTGCGTGATTACAACCCAAATGAGGCTATTAGTCATTAATAAAAATTGAGATACGACCAACGAGCCCTAGAAAAAACAACTGTCAGAAAACAAGTTATGAAAGTGTTCTCTTTCAAAAGCAAATAAAATAAATATTAAGAATAATAAATATTTTTTATTTCTGGGCTTTCAAGCTCGTATGTCCTGTTATGTTGTAGTCTACAGAGCAGATAATTCTTCTGGTGATATGGCCACGTTTCACTGACTTCACGGCAGTACAAACTGCAATATTAAGTGTCCCTCTTGTGACGTCAGATAACACACTACTGTATACTGGTACAAGTAGTTAAAACAGATGATCCCTCCAGGAGCACTTCGTCCCCTTTTAGGAAAATTTAATTTCAGTGAGAGGTCCTCCTGTGGAACAGCAGTAAGTCTTCAGCTTTACAATGCTAAAATCAGAGGTTCGATTCCCTTCCGTGGACTCAGCAGATAGCTAACTATATGTGGCTTTCTTATAATAAAACACACACTCAATGAGAGAGTTTTTAATGCGCTCTCCATACTATCTAGTAATAGTAGTAACCATCATTTCCTAACTAATGTAGCATCATTTATTACAAAACGTTCAAATCAAATTTGCGTATATCAAAACAGTATTAGCTTTTAAAAACTCAGCACGCAATATTAATATTAGTTCAGATGTCAAGTACTAATTATTCTGCAGTTTTTCATGTAAGTCAACTGAGAAATTTTCTATTTATCGTTCGAATCTTATTCTCTTGACCCCTCGCTATATCACTGTGTTCCTCTAATCTATTTGCATCTCTTATAAATATCTGTAGTTACGCCCATTGTTGTAACTCGAATACACATAGTTGTAGCTTGGACATCTATTACTGTAATTCAGACACCCATGACTTCAAGTCAGATACCAATGGCTGCAATTATGACATCCATCGTTGTATCTCTAACAAACATCTTTCTCAATCGAACATCTTTGCTTGTAGCCTGGGCATACAAGGTTATGACTCGGATAATACCCGTGGTTATAGCTTTCAGATTCAGTTGTTTTATTAAATAATTTAATTACAACTAGTAATCACTGACGAAGTACATAATTTCAGATCAAGCTATAATACCAGATTTCTCATGTTTCTTCTCACTTAAGGCAGATATACGTTGAATTTTCACATTAAAGATGCAACAAATTTAATACTAAAGAGTAAAGGCCAAAACGAGATTCAATGAGACATATATAAGGTATAATTACACAGGCATACAAGTATTGTTTTGAAGTTTTTATATGTTCTACAGTAATTCCTGCACGATGAATCAGAAAATGATATCCATTCTTCTCCATCATGTACAGATTGTTCACAAAACGTCACTTTTACATGAGTGAATCATTTTCATTAAAATCGGGTCACATTTTACAATACTTTAAATGTCAACAACCACTGGCTATAGATTTCTCTTGACCAATCGCGACCTGAGAGTCCTATCGATCGTTCTAGAACTCATGAGAAACACGCCGCCGGTATATAAACGGTTAAAATGCATCACGTGTCATTTCAATATAATATTTGTTTGTGCGTACACTTTGACTTTTTTTAAATTTCAATATCAGTTATTTGTCGTTATGGTGACTTAAAATTGATAAACGACCCAAACATACTCTCTTATATTTCTGGTAAATTTGTTATCTAATTAAACTAAGTGTTTTTCTTCCCAATCTATAAAGAATCCTCACATGATTTAAAAACAAAAAATACATTAATATTATTTTCAAAATCTGCATAGATGAATTATGGAAAATCCGTTATTAACGCCAAAACAACTTCTACGAAGTTTAGATTTGCAGGCCTGTGTTATTTTAGCTACACATTGGATATTTTTAACGCACTGATAACTTAGTTAGCCCTTGATTTTTCGGAATTCAGTATAAGTAACATATTTTTACCATAGAATTATTAATATACATAGCATGTTATTTTTCCGAATCTAGGTAATTAGTCAAAAGAAAGTGTTTACGTGTCTCAAGTATACGTTACAGAATATATGCTGTAAAAAATGAAAATTACAAGTACCATTGGTAACATGTTTTTCTTTGAAATGATCAAAAACGTCAAATGTGCCAAACCTAAGACTCTAAAAAGGTTAACATTGTATAGATTCTAGTTTTTAATTCAAAGTTATCTAATATAGAAGTTTTTCTTCATTTCGAATTTGTTTAACTCATAATTTCTCTAAGGCCTTTACTACCACCTGTCATTGTAGAGTTTGGTTTATAAATTCTAGAGGTTTTTAGTATATTCTTTGTTCTTTGTTTTAGATTCAAGGTGACTTTTTAAGAAACCAGAAACAACACATTTCTTTATTCTTAATTAGTAAAACAGTCAGAAATTAGCTGTAAATCTTAAACACATAAATTACGAAGTTTATCTGAATAGGATTAGGATGTACTGTATAAATTTGTTTCAAGAATCCAAACAAAAATAGTAACAAAACAGGAGTTGTCATGACTTTATAGATACAGTTTTGTAACTCAACAAAACTCTCAAACCCTAGGCCCGGCATGGCCAAGCGTGTTAAGGCGTGCGACTCGTAATCTGAGGGTCGCGGGTTCGCATCCCCGTCACGCCAAACATGCTCGCCCTTTCAGCCATGGGGGCGTTATAATGTAACGGTCAGTCCCACTATTCGTTGACAAAAAGTAGCCCAAGAGTTGGCGGTGGGTGGTGATGACTAGCTGCCTTCCCTCTAGTCTTACAC
This sequence comes from Carcinoscorpius rotundicauda, assembly GCA_011833715.1. Classification (NCBI taxonomy): domain Eukaryota; kingdom Metazoa; phylum Arthropoda; class Merostomata; order Xiphosura; family Limulidae; genus Carcinoscorpius; species Carcinoscorpius rotundicauda. The sequence goes on along the minus strand of CM022399.1, from coordinate 30,141,356 downwards.
TGTTAAATTAAGGACGGCTAGCACAGATAGCTCTCAAGTAGCTTTGTGCGAAATTCCAAAACAAACAAAGAAACTCAATCTCTGAAACTACACAATATTTTGTGAAACAATATTCTGAAAAACGTATAAATAAGCTTGTTACAATCAAAATGATAATAAGACATTTGTCACTAGCATCTAAAAGCGTCAACTGAAATATAGAATGTGTGTTTCCATATAAATATATACATAGACACGTGATTATCAAACGACACGAACATACAATATATTACAGGCATATCAGTGTTTATAATATCCAAGACTAGCATATAACGTTATTATACTAATTTTATGGATTTATTTTATCATACCAGATCATCATTCAGAAACTAACTACTTGGTTGAAAAGAACAATAACTTATCCTTATAACAGACACTTAGTAAGTATCAATTGCAGGAAGGAACCAATCATCAGATCGGATGTTTGAACTAACCAAATCCAAAGACTTGTATTTCGCCGCCTCTTTGTAGAACAACAATTATTTGCGTCTCTTGTTATGAGGCAAAATTTAAGTTTTCTCATTCTTCCCTATGTTTCTGAATTTACGGGAAGATTAGGACGTTAAAGTCCCTTTTATATACTTTTTTTTGTGGTAATCTTGCATTCCTCAAAGCTAGTTATGTCAGATATTACACTTTATCTGAGTCTGCTAGAAAGTGCGTATTAGATAGTTCATAGGCTTTGATGAATGACCTTAATATCTCTTTATAGGGGCAACTAAAACACATGTGAATGAATTAAATTACTCCAGTGGAAGAAAAACCACTGAATCTTGCTGTAGACACACTATGTGCAATCAGCGTTTGAAATTATTACAATAGGGTGATTGTAAACGTTAGGTATAATTTATGTTGCAATGGTTCATGAGTCTACGTTTCATTAAACAGTATTAACATGCATTTGTTAAGTCCAAACAATGTGGAAATCTCCTAAGATAGATATAAAAAATCATGTTTTTAAAGAGATTGATTGCTATCCGTGAATAGCAAAAGTGCTTTTGCCTTGACTTGGTATAGACCGCTTGAAATTTGAAAATTATTGTGACTAAACTGAAAATGTTAAATTTAAGTTATGGCTCCCACGGAATGTTCTTAAAATTAAAACTTTTATAAATGAGCACTTGGTGCTCTTTCTGGGTCTTAGGTTTTAAAATAACAACTTCGAATGTATTGTGCTGATTTTATTCGTATATGAAGTAACCAACAGTATCATAATACGAAAAATTGTCTAAAAATTTGAGAAATGACAAAAATTGGGATATTACAAGGAAATTAAAATAAAATAAAGTAAGATATTTATCAGTTACGAAATTATTTACGTTTTCTAAAAGTAACCTTAAATTAAATATTTTCTTATTTGAATGTTTTACAGCAAAAAAAAGAGAGAGAGAGAGAAAACGTTGTAATATTTTGCAGATATATTAAAAATACAAGAGAGGGACAATAATTATCTGTACAAGATACTTTATAATGACTAGATGGCGCTTCTGTGAGAATTGTGAAAAGAAATCAGTTATCAGAAGCTAGACTGTTAGAGTAACCAAAGAAACGAATTCGGTTCAAGGATTTCAAGAATCTGAAGTTCAAGGTAAACAGCCTTAAAAAGGTCTTAAGAAACATATAGATTTGCGAATTTATAGCGATATGTATTAAACAACTCCTACGTTAGTAAAACTATAATAATTCATATTAATTATTAATGTTCTCGCAACAGTCTTGAGGTTAGGTTTATCATTATTGTTACTACTCTCAAATACAGGTACTGAGAATGTAATAACACATATTTCACAAAGTTCTGATTTTAGACAAACTCACAACGCTTAATAAAGATGTTGTGAATCTGAGATTGAACTGTATGAGGAAGATATAATTTACAGCTTATCACTGGCTAAAATTACTCTGAAACCTTTATTGTTGGGTTATGGTACTTGGTAGTTCAACAATTTATCAAAGTGGTTCATAGTCTATTCATAATGATACCTTACGAGCTGAAAAGCACCGTCTAAAAGGCTCGATGAAAGTGTATTTCAATTTACCTCTGCGTGAATAACTAATATTGGCTATTTTTAGGAACTTTAAATTATTAACAAATCTATACGTCAAACAAGCGCTTGTTTTACATCTGAGAATAAGCTAGTTTGGTGCAACTTTCGTTTTTAAAACGGTTGATTAAAAATATGAATGAATATTTTCAGTACACATTATTTTATTGGGGCAATCGTGAAACTTCAACAAAGTTGTATTTGCGATTTACATTTATATATGTGTAGGCTTAACATAAAATTATACGTTCGGACACGGGTTGTTTCTGAGAACACCCACATTAACCTAATTACTGTGACCACCGCGGGCATCCGAACCCAGATTTTAACGTCAACTTACCGCTTCTCTCCAGTCGTCAAACTTACCGTGTCCTTCAAAAGAATATGCAGGATAATTGCTGTTTAGTGAATGCTATTCAATTAAATAAAGGCTAACTCCAGATACAATAAGTGCTTAGTCAGAAAGTATATACTGTTTTATGTTTATTTAATCAGCACAAAAATTAATCGAATGATTAAGTCATGTAAAGAAAATAGTTTGTTTCAATTCAAGTATAAAGCTCCGCAATGTTTTATCAGTGCTTTGTCCACCTCAGGTATCGAAACCCGGTTTCCAGCGTCGTAAGTCCGCAGACATAACGTTGTGTCACTGGAAATCTAACAACGTAAAATATAAATTATGTTTCTTAGTGCAGAGGAAGGTAAATTAGACGTTCTAGTTTGTCTTGAAACAGTCCACAGTAAAAATAAGTTTAACATTCTTTCACATATGCCAGAAGAAACACTTTGATCGACAGTGCTTATACCATAATCTAAGGTAATTTGATAACGCCTTAAGGTTTTTGAAAGTACCATTCATTATCTTATTTGTTTCTACTTCTTTCCCAACAAGTGATTTATGCAGTTTGTTCCGCTCATTTGTGGTTACTACATACTCTTCTAAAAATTGATAGATCGAACAATAGTTTGGTAACACGAGATTTCTTCTAATATTTTTTTTTTTTACATTAAATGTTGGTTTCATTTCACTCTGTTCAACGACTGTTCTCAGCTAAACACGAATGTAAATGAAAGTTTGTTCAGATATCAATGATCAACAAATAATACTGAAGACTACATGAATTAAAACATTTTAATTTGTACTACATACAACATAAGGTGAGGAATGAAGTGCATTATTAAGTGTTTACGACTGTAAATTAACTATACAAATTTTTGCATTATCAAGTGTTCACGACTATATATTAACTATACAAATTTTTAAAGTACCTGAAAAACTAATGGCAGCTATTATTTACATCGAATTAATTAGAGTGTATTTAACACCATGATGCTATTAAATGTTTTACGCGACGGGGATGCGAACCCGCGACCCTTAGATTACAATTCGCACGCCTTAACACGCTTGGCCATGCCGGGCCTTACATAAGTGTGTAAACTTACCACTCACCTACTGAAAGACTTAAATGAAATATAAAGTAGCCAGGTGGTTAAGGCGCTCCACTCGTAATCTGAGGGTTGCGGGTTCGAATCCCTGTCACACCAAATATGCTCACTCTTTCAGCCGTGAGGGCGTTATAATGTGAATGTTAATCCCACTAAAAAGTAGCCCAAGAGTTGGCGGTGGGTGGTAATGACTAGCTACCTACCCTCTAGTCTTACACTGCTAAATTAGGGACGGCTATCGCAGATAGACCTTGTATAGATTTGCGAAAAATAAAAAAAACAACAACAATATAAAGTGGAAAAAAACGCGCAGAATCATTGAAAGGTTTTGTCGTAACATTTCTTACCTTAATGTTAGATAACTACTTCTAATTACTGTTTTTATGTTGTCACCAGTTGATGTTAAAATTATTGACAACATAGTGTCTAAGCAATTCTCAGGGTCATAAAACTTTTCGCAAATTAATATTAAAATTATTCACAAGTTGATAATAAAACCATTTGCGTCAAACACCATTCACAAGGTAATAATAAAAATATTCGGAAGTTTATGTTAAAAGTATTCAAAATTAACAGTAAATTTCATTCACACGTTCGTAATAAAGTAAAGTTAAGAATTTTTTTTACAAGTTAAAGTGAAAATCATTCTCAAGTTGATTTTACAATCATTTACAAGGTAATATAAAAACTTTGTACAAATTAATGTTAATTCTATTTCCAAGTTAATGTTAAAATCATTCATAATGTAGGAATGAAACCGTCATAATGTAATAATAAAACCATCCAGAAGTTAATGTTAAAATTATTTCCAAATTAATGTTAGTGTTAAGGTTAAAATTTTTCACAAAGTATTCTTAAAAGCATTCATAAGTTAAAGTTAAACTTAATTACACGATAACATTAAAATAATTCACAATATTACAATATTGTTTGGGTATTGCTAAAACCATTTACAAGTTAATGTTGAAAATAAAATTGTGGTAAGTAATCGAATTCGCGTGTAATATCAAAGTTAGAGCCAATTATCCGTACTAATTCTGATCTGTACAGGTCAGATTGTCAGATAACAAAAAAAGACAAACGCAATAAGTAGAAACATAAAAACTGTGAATATCTTGAAGTAGGTGCTTGCTTTTAGAAGAAAATTTTTTTTTGGGCTGTTCCGACTCATCGACTCATTTAAAAGTTTTCTGTGTTTCTTATTTGAATTATGGGTTTACTTTTCTGACTCTCAAACAAGTTTTTCTATTCATATTTGAAGGATTCCTTACACAATACGACCTTTAAAAATAACAAAAGCTGTTGTTATTTTATGTGTTTTTATGACTTAAAATAGTGTGAATAATATCCTTAATAAGTATTATTTTAAAAATTAATAATTCGACTAAATGTTAATTTAAAAGACAGTCTTTGGATGGCGCTTTACTGACCTTGAGTCAGTATCACTTCTCACCTTCTTTCTATCCTGTTGTTTCGCTAGATGGCGCCCTGTGTTAACAAAAAGAGTGTTGATGATGTAGCTACTGATTCACGTACAGAGCAAATGTACGCAGTTGGTTCACTAAGGTATTTTCAAGACTCATGTGAGCGTGAATGTATATAAGTGCTCGTTCGCATAAACTCTAAACTAACTTGACCGTAAAAATTTACCCTCTGATAATTCTAAAACTAGTGCCAAAGGATAGGCAAGAAAAGAAATAAAACGATATAAAATTCTTTTTTTTTTCATCTGTTTTATGATCTTCGTTTGGTATAGGTGATTCTTTTTCCCAAATAATAATATTTGACTTGAAGGCCAAGTTTAATTAAAAACCTTTTTGATCTTTTAAGCTCAAAGGCTTATTTTCCAGTCAGAATTTCACGTGTTTCCTTCACAACGAGATGACGAATCAGAAATCATTAAGAAAATTTGGTAGACGCTATGAATACTCTACACTTGAATCAGTGTTTCTACTGATGTTTCTCTCTACCGCTGGTGAGTGGATGTAGCTCTGTAATTTTCTGTTTTTTAAACATTTGTTGTAAATGATTATAAACTTTTTATACATCTCGTCTTTATGTTGTATGTTGTAAAGAACAACAAAAGTTGCTTTTCCGTATCATAAATTTTCTGTGACTTTCATATTATAGACAGATGTCTGTTAATGAGTATTGTTTCCAATTGTTCGTGTTCTCTCATTCTGGGATCACGAAAGGTGAGATCCTTAAGTAAAAATTTACACGCATTGTTTTATAGTAAAATAAAATAAAATTCAGGTTTGAAAAATAACAGCTGACTAGTCTTCATTACGAGTAGTTTCCTTCTTTACTAAAAACACGTCTGGTAAGTCTCATCCTTCTAAAAATATATTCTGTGTATAAAGTGAGTGCAGTATTATAAAATCAGAGTTAAAATATTGTATTAAAGTAACATAATAAGAATATTAGTAGTCTTTCTTTTTATTTTCTTGTTAGATTTAAGGATATCAAAATTACCTTTGATTCACATAATATCTTAGTAAAAAGTGTTATCATAACATAAGATTCGGTCACGATCGAATACTTCAGAATTTTTGTTACAGATTATAAATATTATAATCTGAATGTACCTCACTAGTTCTTAATTTTGAATTAACTATTTAAAGGTATTGGTATGGCATGCTTCTGGAGTGAATTCCTCTTTATAATATTTTTATAAAATGGTGTAAATTACTTCTGGATATGGAAGTGTTTTAAAGAGTGCTTAATACATCTACGATTGGATAACGTTTACTCGCGTACAGATGTATTGTTGTTCATGTCTTCTAGTATTTTACGTGTACATAAAAGTTTCTGTGATTTCGTGATATCAAAATCGCAAGGATTAGGAAAAGTTCATATGTACTTAGTAATGTTACAGGGTTCACGATTTTGGCTTTATCTACTGCAAAACCGGATTAACTCGTCTTAACAGGGCTATATGATAGACTTAATGTTGCTGCCTTGCTAAGGTTGGACTGCTTTAACCTCCATCAAGACCTAATTCTTAAACTAAAATTTCTAGAATTACACAAAACAGCATAGATTTACGTATGTTAATATCTCTTCGTAACTTTTTAGTTCTGTTAGAAATAATGTACCGACTGATAACAGGAAACGTTAAAGAATTCACAACTTAAACTGATCCGGCTTAATCCGAGAAAATATTGTGACAGTAGCGTAACTCTAGCCACACGTGCAAAACTCAACTTTAAGCTTATCATTTTAGGGTAAAGTGATGTTTATCTACGGTTTCTCTGTTAATTTTCAGTAAATGCGAATTTATCAATAAATGTAATATTTTATTTACAGAAAATATATCTATTGTTAATCAGTTAATGATCTGAATTTTGTGTACGAGTGAAAATGTTAGGTAAAGAGTTCACTAAAGAATTATTAGCTGGTTACCACATATAAAAAACAGACGAAAACCAAAGAATAAAATATCTGTATTCATAGGTTTTAAACAGTTTTCAATCTTTGTTTCCTTTAGCACTTTAAAGGTGTTCTTGTTAAATGGCCTTGGGACAATAAAAGGTGTTGAACATTTTGGTGTATCAACAAACTTAATGTAACAGGAGATATTTCTGGCTATTTTACAATGAAATAAGACATTTTACACTTTAATTATTAAAGATTCTGGCAACGAGCTTAACTTCTTTGATACTTGCGGGATTATGAGAACATTTTTGTATCTTTATAACTTAACTTTTTCTTTTTTTAGTATTGAATATTACTATAACATATCAGCATCTACCTGGCATTAGATTCATGTCGATCTCAGTTTTAAAACTAAAAACGCGTTTTCTTTATTAAGTAGTACTAAGATTTGTCTGAAAAATAATTATTCACGACATAAACAACTCGTTAAGTCATATTAAAACCGCTGTTAGGCCAGATTGAAATACGTTGTTAGACTAGATTGAAACTATTGCTAAGCTATGTTGAAACTGTTACTTACTAAAGAAACTTTAAAAGCGCCACATTTTTTTTGCTAATTTTAAAATATTTCTGAAGAAGTAAACATTGAAAGTAAACGGATTCCAATCCCTCCTGATGTCAGTTTACACTTCTCCGGAAAAAACGTTATCAAAACCAGTTTATTTCCACGTACTCTGTAATAATCTACCTGTAAATTAATTAAAAATTAAAGAGGCCACCATTTCCAAGCGAATGCAACAGGTATCCTCTACATAAATCTCACAAGGTCAATTTTGGACACCATAAAAATCGAAAATTGTCTATATTATTGCTATGGATCTGCAAGAAGGTATATTAGTACCAAATCCCATATAAGTTGGTTGACAAACACTAGAATAGTAAATAAAAACGCCAAATTAAGCTTTCCTCACTGAACAACTGAGGAAAAGACAAAAATTCCAAAATAGATTGTATCTCTATTTGGAATCTGCACGTGAATTGGTCGTAATATTGCAGCGAAATGGACCAAAATTCCTAAAATTATGTTTTTATGACATTTTAGCCCTGAAATGAATAAAAATTGACATATCCTACCCTTTTAAATGTATATCCATGAGATCCGTAAAAAAGTATTTCTGAACTAATCCTATGTAGAATAGTCAAAGTATGGCCTAGTAATTGACTACCCCCAAAAAACAATTCTGCTCTTTTTGTGAGCTATGGTCCCCTAGAAACTCAAACTTCGACATTTTTATATGTCAAATTGTTGGATGCATGAAAATTAATATTTTTGCAAACTTCTATCTAGATTGTTGTGAATATGACAAAACAAGAGCCTCAAATATACATGTTTGAGTTGTTTGATATTTCACCCTCTAAAATCCTTTAAAAGGTCTAAATTAAAAAAGAGAGGAAGGGTTCACGGCGTATTGGACAAATTTAGAAACCTGCCAGCTTTCAAGTCAATTGAAATAAAGAAATTACTTTTAATTTTAAAATGTTTGAAATAAGAAACAGCATGAAAGCAGTGTTTCTCTGCCGAGATATAAGAATAAAGATATTTAAAAAATGAATCGGCTACTTTTGTTTAAGAAGAGTAGAAAAAACGTAAAAAAATACTTGTCTCACTAGCACTGTTACATGAAACTGTAGTGATGCGTGGAAACGTTTTGAAAGCTCAACGATGCAACAGAGGTTGACTTCTTGCTTCTGTTCAGTCTAAACAACTAACCCAGGAAATGTTCTATGTACGTGAGTTACGCAAGTAGCTAAGTTGTCCAACACCATACAAGAGAAAGCTGTTAAACAGCTTCTCGAAAGAACCAGATGAACCTGGGCTTGTTCCTTCACGTATAACTTTACAGATCCTAAAGTTCGAAGTGACTCCAAACTTCCATTTGTGACTCCTCGTGAATTTGATATTGTTTTATTATTGTAGTTCAAGCTTGTGACAAGTAATAATTAGATTGACCCTGGTAATATTCTCATTATTGTGCTTCCCTTTGAACACGTTGGTGTTCAAGAATGCTGTTCCAGAACTCATATAGTGCTCGTGCAAGTATGTTGGTTAAATACAATATTTGTGTTGATTTAAATGTGAATAAAAAATACAAATAGAAAAGCTAAATATATTTTACTTCACTCAGCTATATACATAAGTATCCAATTCACTTAACTACACATTGTATTTATAAATATTGTTTTATTTAGTACAATGGAACTCTTCAAATATAGACATACAGTTTGAAAAATAACTACTTTGCTTGTGAGTTGGACAGTGCCCAACCAGTCACGACTCAAGTTCTTCAAATATTTATGTGTAAAGAGATGTGAACCCGTTGCGGAAGCAATAACACTGAAATATGAAATATATACCAATAATGTTGATCTGGAAGTAAACACATCAAAGGTCACATCTCACAGCGAAATGTCTAAAAAGGAACATATATGAGACGAATAAGCGCGTCATTACTTTTCTTACGTTTTCTTACATATAACTTTTGGAATTAGTGCTTTCAAAGCCTTTATAGTTGTTATTAAAACAGCCCAGGGATACTTTAAGGGTAGGGTTAACCGTTAGCAGAACAATGCATCTACCACGTGACCAGGAAGTAAACTAGATAAATGCACGTGATTTTGACAACTGATCGGAATGTAGCATAAAAGTTCTCATAAACATGACTTTAAAATTACTGTTGCTTCTCTGAGTGAATTTTTTGTTGTTTTCCAAATAATACAAAGACATTTTGTCATCCGAAACGTGCATTTCCTTTATTTGTTATGAACTACTACGCAGATGCGATTTCGTAAATATCAAAATATGTCTTAATTAATTTTTGTAAAAAAAATGTAAAAGCTTCAAATGTGATTTTACTGTAATTATATCAATAAATAAAACATAAATGTCATTTTAATGAGTTAAAACAACGAACAAAAATGATTGGTTTTATGATTAATAAATCGAGTTGTACAAACATATAAGAAATTTCAATCAGGAAGTTATATGCAAAAAACGGCTCTTTTGGGCTCAGAAAACACTTCAAATAGAAGAGCGAACAACGTTTCGACCTTCTTCGGTCATCGTCAGGTTCACAAAGAAAGAGGTAACTGGCCGGAAGCTGACCACATGTTTGGAAGGGGTTGTATAACTGAGTGTCGCAATGTAGAGGGCGCGGTTTGATGTTTGAATATATAATTTTATCTATAATATTAATATAGGTATAATGGCGTTCCTTTATATTGGTTTATTTTGGGTTTAAGTTGTTGTATAAGTAAGGCTTCTTTAATTTTTCGTTTGTTTATGTTTGTTTCTTTATTTAGTATTTTAGTGTTTTCTATGGTTATGTTGTGTCCATTTGACTTGCAGTGTTCGAAAACGTGTGAAGGTGACTTTTTATGTTCTTTGAATCTGGTTTCCATTTTTCTACTTGTTTCTCCTATATAGAAGTCGTGGCAGTTATCACATTGTATTTTATAAATAATGTTGGTGTGGTGTTTGTCAGTGTAGTTCTTACATAGTATAGACCTTAGTTTTGTGCCTGGTTTTTGAATAAATTTAGTGTTAACTGGAATGTTATATTTTGTTACTAGTTTTTGCCAAATGTTGGTTATTTGTTTGCTGATGTCAGGAATATATGGTATACAGCAGTATATGGTTTCGTGATTTTTTGATTCGTGAGATATATTTACTTTTGTTGGTTGATTTTGCTTTCCGTCTAGGTGTGTGCGTATAATGTTTTCTACGGTTTGTGGAGGAAACTTATTGATGTTGATGAAGTATTGTTTTATTTTATCTAATTCATCGTTAAATTTATCTGGTGAGCATAGTTTTATGGCTGTGTTTATCTGGTTTCTTAGTATGTTGAGTTTTTGTTTTGTTTCATGTGCTGAGTCCCAAGGAATGTATAGTCCAGTATGGGTGATTTTTCGGTGGATTTCTGTTTTGAATTGCGTGTCGGTTCTTATAATTTTGAGGTTAAGAAATGATATTTGATTGCTTTCTTCCTGTTCACATGTGAAGTTAATGTTGGGATGTATAGAGTTAATGTGAGTAAAAAAGTTAAGTATGTGTTCTGTAGATTCGAATCCCGCAACCGTGTCATCTACATATCTGTACCAGTATAGTGGTGGATGTAATGCTGTATTAATTGCTTGTGTTTCAATTTGTGTCATAAAAATATTGGCTAGAACTGGCGATACTGGGTTGCCCATGCTTAGGCCATTTGTTTGTATATAGTTTTGGTTGTTGAACATGAAGTTTGTCTTTATTGTGGTGAATTCTATGAGGGTTGCTAACTGGTTACTGGGAATGTCTATAATCGGGTTAGGGTCTCGAATATAGAGTTCTAAGGCTATCTTGCAGGCTTCTGTTGTTGGAACTTCTGTGAAGAGGGATATATAACTGTCAAATATAAGATGAAAATGAACCGTTTTTAAGGTATGCATAACAGGAAACTCTGATTAAAATAACCAATAAAAACTGAAAGTTATATTCTATTGAAGGTAAAATCAACTATTTTAAAAAGGTTGAAATACAGACGATCCTGGTTTGTCGAAGAAAACCAAAAGGAGTTTACCTTGAAAGTTAAAATGGAGGAAGATATGATTTTAAGAGATGAAAGTAGAGAGAATCCTTGTTCCTGAGATGATATATATATATATATATATATACATATGTATAGAGAGAATTTAAAATATGAGCAGGAAATAATTTGTTTCAAAATTGTAGAAAATGTATTGCTGTTTCCGATAAGATTGTTTGGTTTGTTTGTTTGTTTTGGAATTTCGCACAAAGCTAATCGAGGGCTATCTGTGCTAGCCGTCCCTAATTTAGCAGTGTAAGACTAGAAGGAGGGCAGCTGGTCATCACCACCCACCGCCAACTCTTGGGCTACTCTTTTACCAATGAAAAGTGGGATTGACCATCACATTATAACGCCCCCACGGCTGGGAGGGTAACCATGTTTTAGCGCGACGCGGGCGCGAACCCGCGACCGTCGGATTACGAGTCACATGCCTTACGCGCTCGGCCATGCCAGGCCTTTTTCCTATACGAATAGAAACACCTTAAAATATGAAATGAAAGGAATCTGTTTTAACAGAGCGTCGAAAATGAAATTCCAGTTCCAGAGAAGAATAGGAACAGTTTAAAACATATGAAATAGGAAAATTTATCTTTAAATATTGGATAGAAGAAGTATATCCAATTTATTCTTAAATAAGGGGTCTTTTTCTGCGAATATGTTTTATGGAATGAGTAAAAATATAAATTCTTTGTCTTGATGGTCATGTTACGAATGGTCGAGCGTGACCTAGGAATTTGTCAGCTTTCACTGTGGATCTAGATATTCATGGTTTTGTTTCCCGCAAAACCACACTCTGCAATTTGGTGTCGTGGATATGCTATGAGACAAGAGTTTTTAAAGAATTGACGGATGGAGCTGTTGATTTAGCCTTCTACAAGTATTTCATTTTAAACTTAGATGCAACGGCTTTGTACAAAAGCCCTAGTAGAGTTTTTAATGTAAACTGTGAGACAAACAAGCCTCGTGATAAACCCTTTTTTTTTGATAGTTTAGTGGGTTATAGAACTGACTTTCTTGATAATTAAGTTTCTCCAATCATTAATATATATATCTTTAAGAAAAGTATTATTTTCTAGGACTAAGTTCATGGATAATAAAGTTTATTGAATACAGTTTAAGTAAAGAACGTGAATGCAGAAACGAATTCTTCGACAACCAGATTTTTCTTGTCTCAAATAAGTTCAATGAATTTACCGACTTTTATAATTGATAAACACATTTTTTTCGATTTCTCTAAACACCTACAAATAATCTTCAGTTTATTATCTCCTATATTTGATGCTTTATAGAAAAAAGATGCAAGATATTTTAGCTTTCCTAAAATCAGCCTGCTTTTACGTTTGAACTGCATTGAAACAAACTTTGTTGTACGTAATCTTCATAATAAGTACACTATTTGCGTTCATTCTTTTGTTCTTACTTTGTTTATATAGCGCTCAAACATAAATAAATAATATAAAACAGAATCTTTATCTGTACTAAGACTCATAGTTCAAAGAAAAATACTTTAAAATTCCAGGCAATGTTATTTGCTCAAAGGTTATCCAAGGGTCGCGGATTCGAATCCTGATCGCACCAAACATGCTCGCCCTGCAAGCCGTGGGTCCTTCATTGTAATGTGATGGTCAATTCCACTAACTGTTGGTAAAAGAGTAGCCCAGCAGTTGGCGGTGGGTGGTGATGACTAGCTGTCCTCCCTCTAGTCTTACTCTGCTAAATTAGGGACGGCTAGCGCAGACAGCCCTCGAGTGTGTTGATGCAAAATTCAAAAACATACGAACAGATGTTATCCGCTGATAGAAAATACTAAGTATAGTGTTTCTAATACTGCTCCAATGTTTATTCTATTCTGTTTAACAATATCAATGCGGTAGTGAGAACTGAACCATATTAAGTCTAATAAATCTGACTTTATTTGGTGAAATGCTAATAAAGATATTATTTATTATAATATATTAATTAATAAATTAATTAATAAATAATATATTATTTCGAATTTTACCGATATTATGTTAGGTTCAATAATCGTTATTTCCCAAATTAGTGTATTCATTGTAGTTTGGCTAATGAAGGACCTGTAATGTCGATCATAAAAAGAACATAACCTCCCTGCATCAAATTTTTGTGCGTTGCTATTGTTAAAGCTTGGTAATTTTTCACTTCATTTTTTATATAACATTTTTGTTTTTTAGATATCTTAGTTCTTGTCTTTAATAAATATGTAAATATTATTTAAACTATATTTTACAGCTCGTGAAATCTATCCCTATTTTACATTTATCTTATAAAACTTTTAAAAGCCCTTACAAAAAATTTACTGGACAAATTCAAGAGAAAACATAGAATGAAACAAAGAAAAAACATAGCATGATATATGTCATACATACACTTGTCCTAATTTTGTTAGTACAAAATTTAATTAGGACTTAATAATGGGATAACTTAACAAAATTATTACAGATTACCTAACCGTATAGTATGTCTATGTGTGATGTCGAGCCTGAGAATAAAATATTTGGAAATTATAAACATGAATTCTTTGTACAGCTTATGTTCTTGTGATTTCTCGTAATCGTCTGTTGTCACCCTGTCCTCGTTGGATGGTGTGTAATAAAATAACATCTCCTGGGTGATCCAAAGGATTAGATGGGGTATGTTTGACTTTAAGCTTTCGAAAATTAACTAGAATAAGCTCGTAAGTTAAAATATAAATTCAATAATACATAACTTCCTAAAAATCCTGTTTTATAGTGACAAGACACTTTCAACTTATTATCCAGGGACCGTCTGCTAATCATGTAAACGGTTTATCATTTGTTAAGAGAAACAGTTTGTTAAGCAATACGTAAGGAAAACGATATAAACGAAAAACTGTACATATATTAAACTGTGATTTATATAGCATTCAAGGAACCTCAAGTGTTTATTTGAAAATGCAATTCCTGCTGTATCGTGATGAAGAAGAGACCGCCATTCGAAAATTATCAAGTTATTTATCCTTTTTTTAACAAAAATAGTAATGTTTGTTTAATTATATTCACTTACGATGAAAGTGAAACTAAAAATCAACTTATAAATAAGTATAGTTAGTTTATTAGGTTCATGTGGTGGTTCGTACAAATTTTCAGTTTTGCGGTTTGCTGTTTTTACAGTCGTTTTTTACTACTACTTCTCCCCCTCTTGATGGACCTTCACCAAATTTGTTATGAAGAAATAATAGGGCCATAGGGAGATACATAAAAATTTTCAGTTTTGTTTTTTCATTTTCCGTTTTACGATTTTTACCACTACTTCTCCCCCTTTTGGTGAATATTCATCAAGGTTTGTTGGAACAATGCGGAGATATGTGCAAACTTACGACTTCACCATTCTATGTTTTGCGATATGTATAGGTTTGGGGTCTTTACAATTACAGATAATGGAAAAAACAATTCGTGTTCTAAAATAATCTTTTATTAATCATGAATGTACGTAACTTACGTCTAGGGGACGTCTAGTCTATAATAAAATAAGAATCTGTGTGTGTCAGTCTATTAGAACCACAGCTCCATGAGAAAACTCCCAGAGACCTGAAACTTTGTATACATACTAAAGGGGTTCTGAGGGCGTGCACCTGTATATTATTTTTATCTCAAAGATAATTTGGCCTATTTTTTCCCTGCAGTTCGTGAGCCATAAAATTTTAAAAGTACATGCTGCCATCTGTCGCTTGGTACAACAATGTGTTCGGAAATAATATTTTATTAATATTATCTACTAATTAGATAGGGAGAGGTTCCAACCACTTTATGAGAAAGGTCACGAGGAAGTTGGACTCTCATATAATCCATATAAATAAATGTCATTATGTGTTAGTGTGTCTATCTGTTCCTTGCATGTTTCCACATTTCTTGACCAACCGGTACCAACTTCACACGGTGATTGAGGAAGGCACTAAGGGATTAAACTCCCTCCTATAACTGTTTATAAATAGCAAAACATCAGCCCTCTGTTCAGATGATCCATGGACAACACCAGCTGGGACTGCTGGTATGATTGTTAGAGTTCTTTTACCTGCAGTGACGCACATTATACATGAATAACATACATGACTAAAATGTACACTAATTAATGTTCTACTAAATACTCTAAGATGAGGATTGAACTACTATGAGTATTTTCCTTCTTATAATAATTTCGAACAACTTTGAGTGACTCCTTTGAACAATGTTTTTTTACTCCGACTGTGTGTTCTTTATCACCTTGACCACAAATACAAATGGCTTCCAGCATTTTGAAGATGCAAAGAGTAATGCCAATTAAAAACACGTAAAAATAACTATTGATAAGATTTTCTGAGTGAAAGCAAAGAAGTGTGTATTCTAATAGTCATCAGCTACATTATATCTTATATACACAGTACAAACGAGGCCTTTCGCGTATTGCACGGTTCTACATTCCGGTAAAGTAGATACCAACAGTTGAAAACCTTTATATATTAACATATTACAACTACTGTTGTGTGAACTGAATTAAGGTGGTGAAGTACAACTGGCCATCAGTTTTACTTGTGTAAAAATTGCTGAAATTCTATTATTAATTTTAAAACTATATACTTTTCGTTATTATTTGCTTGAATTAACCTGTTTGTTGTTCAGAACAACAAGCGAGCAAAGAATCTGAACCCAATATTTACGCAGATGTGTTGTCTGTTTGTTTCAGAATTTCGCGCAAAGCTACATGAAGGTTATCTTCGTTAGCCGTCCCTTATTTAGCAGTGTAAGACTATTGGGAACGCAGCTAGTCAACTCTTGGTCTGCTCTGTTACCAACAAATAGTTGGACTGATCGAAACATTATGATGTCCTCACGGCCGAAATGTTTGGTGTGACAGGGATTCGAACTTGCAACCATCGACTCAAACGTTTTAACTACTTGGCCATGCCACGTCACTGCAGATGTGTTGTAATAGTAAAATAACGGAACAGTACAGAGTAAAACGTATACAAATCAACCAAAGTAATACCGTAAAGATATAAAAGCGACGGAACACGTTATATCACTAAGGTTCAAGATCGCCTGCATGACTGGGCGTTTAAACCTTACTATGTAATTAATAGACAATAACTATTTACTAGTTACCACGACAACATACATTAAATCGAAATCTTCCCTTTATCGTCAAAGTCTATGCTGCCTACGTTGAAGAATATCTTATTAACTGATTGTTATATGTTCGTCTTGGCCCGGCATGGCCAAGCGTGTTAAGGCGTGCGACTCATAATCTGGGAGTCGCGGGTTCGCCAACCATGCTCGTCCTTTCAGCCGTGTGGGTGTTATAATGTTACGGTCAATCCCACTATTCGTTAGTAAAAGAGTAGCCCAAGAGTTGGCGGTGGGTGGTGATGACTAGCTGCCTTCCCTCTAGTCTTACACTGCTAAATTAGGGACGGCTAGGGTAGAAAGCCCTCGAGTAGTTTTGTGCGAAATTCAAAACAAACAAACAAAATATATGTTCGTCTCATTGATACATCTTTTTCGCCTTCGCATTTGTGAGGTGATAAGCTATTAATTTTAAGAAAGATTATTTTTTCTCAATCAAATAATATTTAAAACAATCTGTTGTTGTTGTAAACCTTTTGAATTTTTTTTCTTTAAATTTCGCGCAAAACTACACGAGCGCTATCAACATTGTCCATAATTTGCCAATGTCAGGCTGGAGGGAATGCGACTAGTCATCATCATCCACCGCTAACTGTTTGGCTACTTCTTTACCAACGAATAGTGGAATTAATCTTAACAATATCATTTCCACCCCGGGGCTGAAAGGGCAAACATATTGTTTGGGACGGGCGAGCCCTAGATTACGAGTCGAGCGCCCTAATCACCTGGCCATGTCGAACCCAAAATTGTAACAACAAATAATAAGAAAATAAAGCTCGAAAAATAAACTATCAGCAAAAAATAATAAGGCCTGGGATGGCCAAGCGAGTTAAGGTGTGCGACTCGTAATCCGAGGATCACGGGTTCGCGCCCGCGTCGCACCAAACATGCTTGCCCTCCCAGCCGTGGGGGCGTTATAATGTGACGGTCAATCCCACTATTCATTGGTAAAAGATTAGCCCAAGAGTTGGCGGTGGGTGGTGATGACTAGCTGCCTTCCCTCTAGTCTTACACTACTAAATTAAGGATGGCTCGGTGCAGTGGGCTAACAACCTACTCACTTAAAAAAAAAATCAAACCTGTTGAAGAATCCGCAAGTGATTGCGGGTCTATGTTCCTTGATGGAATCGAGTGGTGAATGAATGGATGAATGAAAAAATAAGAATTTTAGTTTACCTTTGTCACATGTCTTGTCCACTGATGTATATTATGTATTTCTTCTATATCAGAAATAACATCAACATACTACATTGTGTTTTAGTATTATGTAATTGTACAGCTGCGTATCACCTGTTTAAAAACATTTTCTGTCCAATTAAATTATAATTCACTCTGTATATTAAGTAATTTGTTTGCATAGATAAATGAATAATTTCTTTAACTCTTTATTTTATTTTGTTTTTTACTAAAACATCGTGTATTAATAATTAAACGCCATACAAAACAAAAAATGTCCATGGTTCCTTTTGGTTATCCAGCCGTTGTTTACACACTGAGAAACAAATTTTACAAATTATGTTTCTACTGATCTCCTATCTTTGCAATAAACTTGCGCTAAGAATGTGTACTGAATTCCAACAAACCAAAATTTCCAATACATTTCAGAATGAGTGTGATAGCTGATGGTCCACTTTACCTTCTGATGTTAGGTCTTCCATAAATAAAAAAAAATTAACTTAAAGCGAAACTTTGATCTCCATTCTTAATAAAGATAATATGTAGATTTTAGACGTACTATAAATAAATCTTATATATCTGTACCAATGCACAAAACACTTTTTTGATGTTCTGTTCTATGCGGCTTTTATAGTGCCATAGATCGACCAAGTCGCCCTGTTTCAGGAATGAAATCTAATATTGAATTTTTTTCTCCGTAGGATCTCTGATTTATGATGCATATGTCATGTTACATTATTCTATCGAATTCCACTTTAAAATGCCTTACTGCTTGTACTTTCTTGAGCTGTGATTAGGGTATTGTGAAGTGGACAAGAAGTCGCTATACAAAGGTTTTCTGTCCTTGTGGTGTAGAATGTTTTCTTTATGGCTTTTCTCGTAGCTTGTTATACCTCAGCTGAAAGAGTTCGTCATTCCATCAAGTTGTGTTTGTTGTTTTCAACATGAAACACTAAAAGAAATATCTAGAAAATGTACGTGATAAACATGTCAAAGAAGGAGGACTCATGGATCATTGTGTTCTTCCTTTAGGTTAGTGACGTGTGTCGGTGTGCGCTTACAAACTGCAGGACATGAGCAGCTTTCAACTATTCAATATAATCATGGCTTCCTGCGCCACTCTCACTGTAAACAGTGATATTCATAAAACACTCAAAATTTTGCACGAGAGCACAATTTTTTACTTTTATACTCAACATAAGCACAAAACGTCACATAAGTGTGGTTTGTTACTTCTATACTCAGCATGAACAAGACGCATTATGTAAACGAGTTATTTAGTTTGTTACATCTACACTCGAGATAAACATGAAACATTACTTCAACACGTTTGTCAGTCTGTCACTTCACACAACACAAGCACGAAACGTCACTTAAGATTATGTGGTTTATTACTTCCACGCTCAATATGGACACGAATCGTAATATAAAGTTGTTTGGTCTATTACTTCTACACTCAACATAAGAATAAGTTATTTTATCAGGCTACTTAGCTTAAGCTATGCCTAACATAATAACGAATCGCTTATTTAACAAGCTGACTACTCTGAAACTTTTAAATCAAGAATAACACGTGAAATTTTTCTAGCATTATACAGTTTAAAACGTGTTTAGGATAAACTATATAAAATTCTCACTCACTGAACCCAACTAGATCCATTCAGTTTTAATCCACGTTTTTGATGTAACACATGAAAAATTTGATGATAAAAACAACAATTACCTTTAGCTCTACTGGAAAAATGTTCACTTCTGGAACACTTATAATGATATAAATATTCTCAAAACTTAAATGTCTGGTCAAAAGCTAATGATTTTACAAAAATAAATCCAAAAGCATAATAAATATTACTGATTATTATTAATATATGTCACCTAAACAAACAGTTTCCGGATTGACATATTTGTAGGAAGAAC
Source organism: Carcinoscorpius rotundicauda (assembly GCA_011833715.1). Lineage (NCBI taxonomy): Eukaryota > Metazoa > Arthropoda > Merostomata > Xiphosura > Limulidae > Carcinoscorpius > Carcinoscorpius rotundicauda. The sequence continues at coordinate 30,121,592 of CM022399.1, read as the reverse complement.
TCGCTAAGTGACGTAACTAAATCACCAGATTCAAGCTTACAGAGCTAACCACGCAAGCAGTAGAACTTCCGATGAAGCGACGGTTCGGATTGTTCATCGAAGTGGTTCTTTGAATATATTTCCAGTAAGCCTTCTGAACTTTACAACACTGAAACCGGGTTTCCTTTCATAAAAATGTGTACACAGTGACTGAATACGTGTTCTGGAACGTCAGTAAATATCATAGTAAAAAGTTTGAGTTTCTTGTTCTTCTGTTTCTTTTTTGATACATGATAACTCAATAATTAAAACAATTGCGTCAAACTATTTCAAAAAGGTGGCCTAGTTTTAAACGGAACATTCGGCTTTATAAGTATTGTTAATAACCAGTAGTAATTTAAAAATAATAATAATTTTAGTGTAAACATTAGCTCTTGAAGTTAGTTTTCTTACAGATAATTGGTGTTCCTCTATAGACAGCACCAGCCAATAATGGATAAACAATAAATAATATGGTTAAAACCACATTTTGTTCAGAACATGGTTATGAATACAACCTTTCTATGTCTACTGAAACAATGCATTAAGAAAACCAAGGAGAGAATTTTTTAAAATGAAACTGAGTAAAGGAATGACTAATTTCAGTCTTTAAAAAATAAACAATGCAAACAAGATAGTAGAGACGACGTTTGCATCATTCCTACATAACATCACATGTAAGAATTAACTTAACACAATATGTATAACTATTCAGTCACAGTTTAGTTTAATATGTTATATATTTGTCCGTTAACACTTTACTGTACTATGTGCCTGCAGTATGATGGAGAGATAATGCAAATGCCATCCATAATATTTTATTTGCATTGTTTATTTTTTGAATGACTAATATCATCCATCCTAACATTTACTTCCTATTTTGAAACGTTTTTCTTCACTTCTTTAACGCAAAACTGTATCAGTGGCTGGCGTTGTATATAAAACCTTCTTACATATACCTATAGAGGTTTTATAACATTTCTCCTAAGATCACGTGTGTTTTTAGATCTCGAGTTTTTGGGGCTTTTTTTTGTTCAAGACTCTCTCGTAAATCCACTTCAAGGCTATCTGCGTATAAGCGTCACTAATTTTGAATTTTAAAACTAGAACTGGAAGAATTGCATGTTTGTTTGTTTTGATTTTTGCGCAAAGCTATATTCGAGGGCTATCTGCGCTAGCCGTCCCTAATTTTGCAGTGTAAGACTCGAGGGAAAGCAGCCAGTCATCACCACACACCGCCAACTCTTGTGCTACTTTTTATCAACGAATAGTGAGATTGACAGTCACATTATAACGCCCCCACGGCTGAAAGAGTGAGCATGTTTGGCGCGACGGGGACGCGAACCCGCAACCCTCAGATAACGAGTCGTACGCATTAACTCACCTAGCCATGCCGGGCTTAAATTGGAAAAAAAGACAGTTATTCAATTTCACCAGCCTCTAACACTTGAGTTACTCTTCTCTGACCGAACAGTAGGATTTGATCTTTATTTTTCTACATAACGCACCCATTTGCATGCGTACAATGATATTTCAAATTTACAGTTTGGGCACGTTAACTGTAAATTTCTGCTCGGCCCATATCTCGAGGCTACAGATTTCTGTTCGATTAGAAATTTGTGTATATTCAGTACGTAACCAAAGTTTAACTTTCTTAAATTCAATGAGGATATTTTATATGAATAACTGTACTAGTAACACAAGTATTGAAGAATAGAAATAATTTTAAAATATTATTTAAGTTTGTTTTTGAATTAGACCTTAGAAATAGGGCTTTTCAAGAAAAACCTACGCTGTATGTAAAGTGCTTAGAGTTCTATGCAAAGTTAAATAGAAATTCCTACATAATTCTCTCGTTGAACTGAATTTTGTTATTTTTTAGATATTTTTAAGATTCAGTGCATTCTGTCTACATTAAACCAGAGAGTACAGTTTGTTTGTTTTTAACTTGAAGTACGACTGAGACTTCGTCATCTTGCATATAAAACTATTTTTGTAACGTGTAACTGGTGCAAACTTCCAAGATCAAATTACAGCTACCTGCATCTCTAGTGGCCCATGTATATTTGATTTAAGTGTCAACACTCTCTTCTCTAATGTACAGGAAAATACGCAGCGAAACAAGTATGCTGATGTGGTACTCTTGATGGGAATAGAGCTGAAAGGATAAAAAACTTGTAAACACGTTAATATTTTATTGAGAAAATACATGCACTACCACAAGAATAATTAGTTACTTTAGATAGGAAAAAGACACATTTCTGACCTATTAATAAACGATGATGTATGTAATACCAAAAAGTAAACTCTAGTCCAGTGTAAATCAAACTTTTAACCTTACTTTTTATGCTCAAAACAAAATATGGGCTCGGCTTGGCCAGGTGGGTTAAGGCGTTCCACTCGTAACCTGAGAGTTCAAATCTCCGTTGTACCAAATATGCTCACCCTTTCTGCCGTAGGGACATTATAATGTTACGGCCAATCACACTATTAATTGGTAAAAAGTAGTCGAAGAGTTGGCGGTGGGTAGTGATGACGAGCTGCCTTCCCTCTAGTCTTAAACTCCTAAATTAGGGAAGGCCAGTGGAGATAGCTCTTGAGTAGCTTTGCGCAAAATTCAAAAACAAACAAACAAACAAACAATCAACGTAATCTAAGCAACCTGTAGATATTTCTTTCTGGTCTAAAAACATAGTTTGTTTAGCAGTATTACGTGAAAGAGATAGCTCGAAACTTTGTGTTAAAGATGTAAAAGAAATATAAATGTATATTTATAGCTTATCTCTACTTTGGATGAGATTCCTCTGAATAGATGCTCTTAGACTTACGTTTCTTCTAACCTAAACCAAACACAAATGTATGCATATTATTTCACGAAAATCAAAGTTTTACCAGAAGATAATTAAATGTCACAGAAGTTGTAAAATGTCATGTTGAAGATAAAACAAAATTTAAATTACAATCTCCATGACAATGCCAAAAAAGCACTTTACCGCTTACATATACCAACCGCACATTCAGACTACATAATTTGTGAAACATAAATCATGTGATTCATCACTTTAGGCCAGTTAAGAATCTAAGTTTGTATAAACTACATGATTCACCAACGTAGGTAAGTCACTGAACATTAATTTACGTAAACTATGAAATATAAATTACAAGATGAAACGTTGTAGAATGAACTGCAACTGTCTGTTGTGGTGACACAATTGTAGAGGATGACGTTTCGAACGGCATTTCTTCTTTAGGTCGGTTTTGTTTCACGTGATCGCCCAACTTAGGCCAACGACTAAAGCTTAGTTTACATGTGTTGTGAAACAAACTGCGTGATTTTGTATCTTAACTCGGCGATAAAAGTCTAGTTTACATAAACTGTGAAAGAGAAACCGTGTGATTCACTAACTTAGACCAGCCATTAAGACGTAATTCACATAAGCTGTAAAATAGAAACCACATGATTCACTAACTTAGACCAGCCATTAGGACGTAATTCACATAATCTGTAAAATAGTAACCACGTGATTCACTAACTTAGACCAGCCATTAAGACGTAATTCACATAAGCTGTAAAATAGAAACCACATGATTCACTAACTTAGACCAGCCATTAGGACGTAATTCACATAATCTGTAAAATAGTAACCACGTGATTCACTAACTTAGACCAGCCATTAAGACGTAATTCACATAAGCTGTAAAATAGAAACCACATGATTCACTAACTTAGACCAGCCATTAGGACGTAATTCACATAAGCTGTAAAATAGAAACCACATGATTCACTAACTTAGACCAGCCATTAGGACGTAATTCACATAAGCTGTGAAACAGAAACCACATGATTTACCACCATGAGCCAATAGCTGATACTTGTTTCGCATTAGAGGATCTGATTTTTACACTTTCTTTCGGTCGTAATATCGTTTGTTTTGTAAAAAAATGTTCTGGTTATTCGCTTTTGTCGTTGTTACCACTTCTATATGAACGAAGTTAACATTTGAAATACCTGACATATTATTTATGTGTTTTACTTGAGAGTAAGTCGTAGCGATACCAAGGTCGAAATAAATAGGATAATTTATATGATACGAAATATTCAAATATATTCTGAAAGTTACAGTGTGTAACAACAAATCAGTTTGAGCCTGTTCAATATATAAGACTGTTTAGTGTAAGAATTATTATTTAGCTCATTTAGTGGTTTAATACTTGATAATTATTTAATTTTCGAAACAAAAGTATTCTAAATAATTATTTTAAGGGCGATAGTTGTGATAAATTCCGTTACATAAACCAATAAAAGTACTGCGTTGTGGGTGTGTGGTTCGGTTGTGATTTCTTGAACCATCTGTACTTTTGTCGTTACCTGAAGTGAGTATTGTTACATCATAGTGTCTCGTATTTTGTAGAGTGTTCTAGGCCTCAGCTAGACAATGTCTCTGTGTGTGTGCATATATATATATATACATACAAGAGAACGCAAGCGAGGTCAAGTGGAACCAATTCTAAAAAAAACAGTTAAGTTAGATTTTTTGATTGTTAGTTTAGCCATAACGGGTGATATTTTAAAGCGAGTTTCACAGTTTAATACAGATAATGAGAATAATTTGTCCTGCCAAATGATGTTCTAAAGTAATTGAACTTGTTTTTATGGACTTTGACGAAAAAGGAGACAAACATTTAAAATGTTGAATAAAACTGTAATAGCCGACAAGGTAACGTAAGTGAATTTATCATCTTGTCACTCAGATTTTGAAGTATGTGAACCAGCTCATGAGAACTTCAAACGTAAAATAGAATTACTTAAAGCTCTCGATACGGCAGTAGTAATCCGTAAACGAATTTATCACTGATTCTGTTGTGATAAAAGAAAAGAAGAAAAAATTGTTTAGAGTTTTAGATACAGCTGTGATTTCCTACAGTGTAAAAAAAATGTTGGTGCATGCCTTATATTTGTTTTTAATATATTATTTTAAAATAACTGGATTTATCTCCAGCAAGTCACAGACATCTATTGTGAAGAATCCCGGCACATATTCAAAATTTAATAGGGTCTTATACCAAACCAAATTAGTATAAAATGTAACTATACGCTTGTTTTTATCTTAGCGCACGTGCTTATATGTATCTCGAAGGTTGAAATTAATAAGTCAAGGTTAATTTGGTAGAAGTAAGTTACTTTTCCTTTTTTATATTCTATTATGTTACGAATATCTCAAAAAACATAGTAGTTGTGTGCTTAAGGTTATTAAAAAGTCCCGTGAAACCTGTTTGGCTAAGTAGGCTTAATGTCTGCTTCCGTCGAAACTGTACAATAGTTATCATGCAGTATTATTCAAGCATATATACGTTTATGTGTCTGTCAAAACTTACGGCTCTTTTATAGACCCCATTATATATGTTGATCCGGTTTTTCTGCGTTATTATTCGTGTATTATGGCTAGTGCATGAAACATATGCGTTTTGTGCTCACTGTTTGGTACAGATTTTATCTCGCACTCGACATTCCTTGAAAGAGGCTTAGGCAAAAGTACGAACGAAAAAAATTGGAGAAACGAATGATTTTATTTTTATTTTGTTTGAATACTTTCTTAGTTTGAAAAGTTCCAGAATTTATTTATATGACGCAATATGATATTTGTATATATGATAAAACTGTGTAAGTCTATCAGTGTCTCTACAAACCCAGTCATGAGTTGCGGGATTGTCGCAAGTTTTACCAGCTCAACAATGTATTTCTGTGCCCATTTCATGTGTCAAGGAATTTTTATCAAACACCACATATTATATTTATGAACACAGTTTAACATATCCGCAAATTAAAAAAAAAGAATCGAAAAGTACATTATCAACTAAACGTTCTATCATAATAAAGTAAGAAAGTTCCTTTAACCTTGATTGTGATAAGTCAAAATTTAGCACTTTTTCTACATAGAATATATTTAACACACTTTGAATGTAACGTTGTCGTCAAGTGATTAGAGCGCTGGACTCGCAACCTGAGGATCCCACGTTCGAATCTCCGTCCCACTGAGTATGCTCGCTCTTTCAGCTGTGAGGACGTTATGATATGACGGTAGCTCAAGAGATGATTGTAGATGGTGGGGTACCTTCCTCCTAGTCTTTTACTGCTAAATTAGGGACTTCTAGAACAAGCAGCCTTCGTGTAACTTTGCGCGAAATTCAAAACCAAGAACCCTTTAACTGAGAAGCGAAATATTAATATTTTGGATGTCTGTATTTTCAACGTAAATACAATAGTGCATAACTATAGTTACACATACTGTAACTATAGTTTTATTTATTATACTTAGGATATTATAAAATAAATACCTTAGTAACTAGAGGTTTAACTAACGCATGATTAACGTTCCATAATCGGTTTATGTTTCTGAAACACTTTTCTTCAAGTTGCTTTTATCAAGAGAATATGTATCTAACGAAGTCTCATTAGTTCAACTTCTTATCACCCACTAAAAATTATTTAAAGTACCCAATCAGATGATAATAAAGTATAATATAGTATTTTGAGCAGTTGTTTGTTTTTGAATTTCGCGCAAAGCTACACGAGGGCTATCTGCGCTAGCCACCCCAAATTTAGCAATGTTAGACTAGAGGGAAGGCAGCTAGTTATCACCACCCACCGTCAACTCTTGAGCTACTCTTTTAAAGAATAGCAGAATTGATCGTAACATTATAACAGCCACATGGCTAAAATGGTGAGCATCTTTGGTGTGATGGAGATTCGAACCCGCAACCCTCAAGTTACAAGTCGAACGCTTTAACCCAATTGGCCATACCGGGCCATTTTGAACAACATTTATCGAACGCTTTGCGTATTGGTAAGCTTAGATACCCCTTGTCAGTGTACAAAACATTCAAATAGGTGCAAAACTCATCTATGGAATTTAAAGATGAACTCAGATATGCAGTAATATGTAGAGACTCATTCTTATAGTGATTACTGAAGTTATTTAAACAACTTACTCATAACTTAATTTTTCCCAATAAACTAAAAAAAATAGTCTAGCTAATTACAGAAAAAAATATTAAACCTAGATCTTTAAAAATACATTGGCAAATATTTCAAATAGAATAGTGTATAACTGAAAACTGTATCATGATCATAGATTGACAACAGTAAAAGCTTCGATATATTTTCTGATAAAACGAACTAGCTGTCGTTGTTCTGAAACAAATAATTAGATCATGGTAACTGGATGGGAGTAACCATGGCAACGTAAAAAAAAGACAACACATGGTGATGATAGATAAATCATCTAATAAAAACTCTTGAAAAATAAAATAAAACAGTATAGATTTTTGGAGATTATTATAATTTTGATTTTATTTTTCTATGTAGTCACTTTATTAGAAAACCAAGCAATGAAGCGTTTTATTCTATTTCGTCATCTGACTGTTAAACTCTTAAAGTCTTCTAAGGAATTATAAAAAAAATCTTCGCAGAATAACAAAATATATCGTTCAAGAAGCAATAGCTTTGAAAAGGTGTATTTGCTTAACCCAGTATTCTAAGAACCTCTGTCTAACAAACCAGATGTTTCTGTCATTCTGTATTATGTACGTTTCTTGGATGTTAATTACTTTGGATGTAATGGAAGACTGAAGTGGAGTTAGAGAGGATGTGATTGAAGTGTTAAGATTGTAAAACGAATTGATAATGTTGATGCGTCAACGTTTTTCATACTTAACAGCGAGAACACAAATGTAGACTTAGGCAAAGTATAAGCCGTCTTATAAGTTGGTTTGTTTTTGAATTTCGCGCAAAGCTACACGAGGGTTATTTGCGCTAGCCGTCTCTAATTTAACAGTGTAAGGCTAAAGAGAAGAGAACTAGTAATCACCACCCACCGCCAACTGTTGGACTACTCTTTTACAAACGAATAGTGTGATTGACCGTATCATTACAACGCCCCCACGCTGAGAGGGCGAGCATATTTGGTGTGACGGGGATACGGACCCGCGACCCTCGGATTACGAGTCGAGTAGCACAACTACCTGGCCATGTCCGGCCTCTTCAGCTAATACAATTTTATTTTACAAATAAGGTGTTTGGTGTATGGAATGAGTTGCCTTTGGATGTTGTGGATGCAGTAAATTTGAGTGAGTTAGAAAGAAAGCCTGAAAGATATATAAATGATAATAGCTGACTTTAAATTATTTTTAATAGCTGTAGTTTGGCTTAGAGGATAGGACAGCCGAAAGACCAATAAGTTTTTTCTTGTCCCTAAACATCATATTATATGTAACGTTAATACGGTTTATTCTCAGGATCGGATATTCATCATGAGAATAAAGTCAACATTAATTCAAGTTTATCAACATCTTCTTCTCTGTCTCACGTTGAACAATAAAAAGTACATTTTAGACAAATTCATAATTGTGACATTTCAGATTGCAATGTGATTTATGCTCTGAGTTCAAACTAGCTTCTGAATCATCAAGTAATCGTTATTCCTATTATAAAAGCTTCTTGCTAAGTGATATTATCCTCCAACTTATGATGTTTTTGTGAAGAAAAACTTTACATGTCTCAATTAATCTTGGATGCCCAAGAGAAATGATTGATTTGATTTTAATGTGATGAACTTGTAATAAAGTCTACTCTGTATGATAGGAGCTGAGTTTCTCGTAAAAAAAATGTGACACGTTTCGTTTTCCCAATTATCAGACGAAACGTATAACGCAATTCTGTCTATTTTCTTTGTTTAGTTCAATGTTTATTTTGTATAATCTATGAACTAAACTGATGTCTTTCGTGCAGAATAAAAGCTTCAGAGTGAAGAAGAATCCGTACGTGTGTCGAGACAAAACAAAGGACTTCTCAGAAACAAACTTTTCGTTTTTTCACCAAGAGAACATATTGCACTACATCCAATATTAAAGTTTGGTCTTTTAGGTATACACATATATACGCATAAAAACACCTTTAAAATGTATACTATGCATCCATCATTACACTGGTGGTCCGGCATGGCCAGGTGAGTTAAGGTTTTCGAATCGTAACCTCAGGATCGTGAGTTCGAATCCCCGTCGTGCGAAACATGTTTGCTCTTTCAGCCGTGGGGACGTTATAATGTGACGGTCAATTGCGTTATTCGTTGGTAAAAGAATAGCCTAAGAGTTGGTGGTGGATGGTGATGACTAACTTTCTTCCCTCTAGTCTTACACTTCTAAATTAGGGTCGGCTAGCGCAGATAGCCCTCGCGTAGTTTTCCACGAAATAAAAAAAAAATCATTACACTGGTATTTCATACAAACGTTTTTCTGGTTAGTTTTTTGGTAACATATACGCTGAAAACTAGCAACTTAGGGAACACCGTGGATTACAGCGAACTACCCAGGAAAAAATACGTAGTTACAATGATAACGGTGTATTTTCATACTCACTGAACCCGTCTATAATTGTAAAATATTTAGCGTCAACCCACATGTGACAACTATCTACAAATGATACAAACTTTCGTGCAGATGCGTGAAGTTGTGTCTAAAAAAACACCTAAATTCAAATATCATTAAAAGATGTCCAAATTGGAGACACAAGTATCCCCACGTTGTGTCACTTGCGACACAACAGAATTAGTGTATTCGGTATTTGTACTTTAGTATCCTGTAAAGGCTATGTTGTGTATGCATTCCTGTGTTCAGAAAGCTAATAAATTCTCGTTTGCTACAAATACACTCTGTCAAAGTAATTTATTTATCGATTTTCATATATATATGTATAAATTTGCTCTCCTGCTACTAGTATATTTATTCTCTTTGAAAAGTTTAACGGTAGCTCGTGATTGCTTTCTTTTATTCTGTCTTTTGGTTATTGAACTTTATTTATGCTGTCTGATGACGGATTTTTTATTTTTTTCTGAAGGGTGGATTTTAGTTAAATCGTCTTTTTCTTCATTCACGTCAAAGTTCGCTTTACTTTATAGAGGTTTTGATGGATGAGCTTCATCGAGGTCCTCGAAAACATTCAAAACGTTTCTTTATACTATTGGAGATGTAGGTACTGATGGCTTCTCTTGATTGGTTGAAATTTCGCAATATTCTAAAAAAGTTGAGGAACTTTGTGTAAGGACCAATCGGATGAACTGTATTATATTTCATATCTATATTTTTAAAAATATTGCGATAAAATACTAAACGTGCTCGTGGAAATCCTGTAGCTGTTGTACACATTTCTAACAAAATATTTATTCATATTCCTTAACGTTATTGATGGTTACGAGATACAAACACAGTACAAACAAAAGTACCCCAAATTACAGCAGTTGTTTCCTGTATGTCTCTAATTAAACAGTTAATTCATCCTAATGTTTAATTAATTATTTACACCAGTTAATATTGGTCATCTAACTCTTAAGTCTCATTGAGCATGTTTAATTCTAAACGTAGTAGTGGCGAAAATGTATTTGTACTTCTCTTTTAACAATAGCCTCGTAAGATTAACTACCATTATCTGTGTGTGTGTATATATATATATTACACAACTGTGGATTCGAGCTCAACCAAGTGGTATATATTATATATCTTAAGTTCAATTTGTTAAGATGTTTTTCTTTTCCTTCTATTTTATAAGTCTTGTTTCAAGATTCATATATCTCAGTTATTAAGCACTGTACCAATAGAAGTTTGTAAAGGTTACTTTGACAAAGGATGTCGTTTCCTAATACTACTGCTCGGTTACTTACAGCCTAAACTCTGATACTAAAAATCTGACGCCGTCTAAACTTTGGTACACATCTCGCGGGAAAGACTGTTGCTTCTCTCACAAGAAAGTACACAGTTTACAGTGACGTTTCTTTTATTTTGCCAAAATTTCCTACAGTTCATAATTGGCAGAGGCAAACCCTTAAGTTACCACCGAAAATGGCATACTTTGTGCTAAGTTACTACTGAACACGTCATGCTTTATACCAAGTTACTACTGAACACAACGTGCTTTATACCAAGCTACTACTAAACATGGTGTGCTTTATAAGTCACTACTGAACGCGGATGCTTTATATCAAGTTACTACTTAAAAAGATATGCTTTATACCAAGTTTCTACTGAACATGCCATGCTTTATACCAAGTTACTATTGAAGTCGACGTGCTTTATACCAAGTTACTACTGAACACGAAATGCTTTATATCAAGTTATTATTGAAGACGACGTGCTTTATACCAAGTTACTAGTGAACGTGGTGTGTTTTATACTAATTTACTACTGAACACGACATGGTTTATCTCAAGTTACTACTGAACACAACATGCTTTATACCAAGCTACTACTGAATATGAAATACTTTATACCAAGCTACTACTGAATATGAAATACTTTATACCAAGGGGATTCTCATTATTTAACGAGAGCAGTATTGTCCAGAACTTAACAATGTGACAAAATGTTTATGACTTCCTTATCTCTGACTAGTAGACCAAGTCCAGAGGAACTAAAATATGATAATAAGATGATAGTATAATCCTTGATGGTTGGGACGATACAGTCATTCCAGAACGATATCCAGCTCATCACAGTAACACAAGAAACCATTTTTACCTAAAACTAGCCAACTAACTGTAACAAAAAAATACAACTAAAACCTAAATAGTCGACAAACTAGTTGTAGAGATGAGTATGTTATCTTAATACCATATGGAATATTCAAATCAAGTAATAACCACTGTCGATACAAAGTTCCAATGGTATGACATACACTGTGTTTCATAAGTAGTGCGATACAGCCGCAAGTTTATCGCTTTTGGCAAAGGTAAGGAGCAGATTTTTAAACATCAAATATTTATACGCCCATGTCAGATTTATCATTAAGTCTTTAGTGCCATTGAAACATAAAAGAACGTGGATCAACTTAGGATACAAGTAACATTCAGAAAGAGATAAGCAATAAGTCGTTAGCAGCTGTAGTAAGGAAAGTGGATATTGTAACAGATGAAAATTAATAAACATAAAGGTGAGTGGCAAAAGCTGCCCATGTGTCCAAAGCAACAGTTCGCAACAAGAAGGATTTCCATCTGGAAGTGAAAACAATAGGGTATACTTCATCAGTATAAGGCTTCCAGGTGCATAAACATCTCAACCATTGTATATCTTAAATATCTAGACTTCTATAAATTTCTGTGAGGAATGAATGTTAAAACGGTTGCTGGAAAACCATCATTCTTGTACAATATATGAATTATGGAAAGCATGCAGAAAGCATTGGTGTGCTTTGAGAATGGCATCCTTATCATTCCAGTTTTTGCAATTGGAACTGAGCTCCAGAGCTGTTGTCGTAAGATAGAGCATGACTATGACGACGTGCTAAGGTTCCAAATTCGTTTTAACGTGACATAATCAACCCTCTGGCTCCCAAGTAACACAGCGGGATATCTAGGGCCTTATACCGTGAGAAATAGGGTTTCGATACCCTTAATGGATTTAGGACAGTTAGTCCTTTATGTAGCTTTCTACTTAATAACAAACAACAAAACTCGACCTTCTATATAACTGGCTGGAAATTAAAGGAAAGTATATAACAATAGGTGGTAAATATTTGGTCTAGTTTATTTCGAATTTCGCGCAAAACTACACGAGGACTATCTGCGCTAGCCGTCCCTAATTTTGCAGTGTAAGATTAGAAGGAAGGCAGCTACTTTACAACAGTTGTAACGAGGTTTTTCTTGTTAAAAATGACTAATGTGCTCAATTTATATATTTTCTCTGAGTTTCAGAAATATAATGAAGACCTAACACACCATCATTGTGTGTGTGCACTAAAACAATCGTTCTATATAAATATATATATATATACATATAACACGAATTTAAAGTGGTTTTGAGTAAGCAAAAACGATTTCATACCTTAAATAAAATCTATATCTTCTCACAGTTTCAAGAAATCAATGTAAAGATGGTTACTCATTGAACACCAAGAAGGATGTAAGCTAAATGTATATTATCAAATTAGTTTAATGTTGCACTTAATTATGGCAAGTAAGCAACACACGTGGAGAAGTTTAATCTAGATGTATAAAGCCAAAATCAAATACCATAGGACATTGGACATTTCAAAAATACATTAATGTATCTCAGAATCATTATAAGGACGAATAAGTAGATAAGAAAAACGAGAAGAAAATCGAGAACTGGTTGAAAGAAAATAATAAATGGAAATCATAATTAGAAACCATATCAACGTGATTTTTTTAGTGAAGATAAAAGAACAGATACTTTGAAAAATAACAACAATCTATGATAATGTAAGTGCAATTTTTGCTCTAACAGAAAATGTTCTATAAAACCATATTCAAACTAATAATTTTTATTCAAATTTCAAATAGGGTTTAATTTTTTTAATTCAAACTAAATATAAAAAATGGTGAAGACGCGACAAAACTTTATTTAATTAATCTGAGGTCTGAACATTTTCCACGCGCTTGGATTTTTAATGCATTATATTCCAAGACAAAACGTATAACGATCGAACATTTAAGTCATAAAAACGGCTTATTAACTTTTACATACGACATATTAGGTCCTAACTGAGGCAATCAAATGATACCATTACAAAAAACTGTTGACGCATTGATCCAATTATAAGAAAAGATGCCTGTGTATGAGTACTGTACTGTTATACTTCTCAAAATATATACAGACAGTGTTAAAAAAAACAAAATAGATTATATTTTATCATGCCGCATTTCATTTAATGAAGGCCTGGCATGGCCTAGCGCGTTAAGGCGTGCGCTTCGTAATCTGAGGATCGCCATGGGGGCGTTATAATGTTACGGCCAATCCCACTTTTCGTTGGTAAAAGAGTAGCCCAAGAGTTGGCTACTGTGTATGAGTACTGTACTGTTATACTTCTCAAAATATATACAGACAGTGTTAAAAAAAAACAAAATAGATTATATTTTATCATGGTGGTGATGACTAGCTGCCTTCCCTCTAGTCTTACACTACTAAATTTGGAACGGCTAGCACAGATAGCCCTCGAGTAGCTTTGTGCGAAATTCCAAAAATAAAGAAACAAACAAATCATTTAATGAAACAATTTGTTTTAAAAACAAAAACATATTTTATATATTTTTGAAATAATAAGAACTCCGTTTTAACAGCTATGCCAAACAGTAATAAGAAATTTTCATTTAATTACTTGTAAAATATATCTGTTTGTTTTGAATTTCGTGCAAAGCTACACGAGAGCTATCTGCGCTAGCCGTCCGTAATTTAGCAGTGTAAGATTAGAGGGAAGGGAGCTAGTCATCACCACCCACCGCTAACCCTTGAGCTACTCTTTTACCAAAGAATAGTGGGGATTGACCGTCACATTATAACGTCCCCACGCCTGAAAGAGCGAGCATGTTTGGTGCGACGGGGATTTGATCCCGCGACCCTCAGATTATGAGTCACACGCCTTAACCCACCTGTCCATGCCAGGCCAATATTAGTGTGTCATAGACCTTCATATGCATGTATATATTATAATATATTATATTTAAAATCTATGTAAACAAAATACTTTATCGGCTCCATCAAATGCTTAAAATAATTTATTAGTAAAGTGGTTGATTCGATTAATCTCAGCTTATTCGATCTTATTTTCTTAGATTAATTTGCTGTAACAAAACTGTAACATCTAAAACAAACAGAATATAAAATGTCTAAGTAAATTCACCTACAACTAGAAATCACTGACACTTACAAATATAAATAAAATATCAGCAAATGCTGTCTTATAAGCTTCGTTACTGATAAACACAACATGTAAAAACAGATGTGATTCATGTTCCGTACAAATAATGAAAACTTTATTCGTTACTATAAGTAGTAGTTATCGGTTAAATACAGTATATACTATACTATAAGAAACGATAAAATATTAAATGAAACAATAACAACTAGAATTTAAGTTTAAGCTTGCGATATGCCCAAATACGGATAAAGGACTCAAACTACAAGTCTACAATTATAACAATCTGGTGTATGACTTCGACTCGGTGCAAGTGATGTGGACTTCACGTCTGTTGTTATAACACTTTTAGAAGCTGAAGGAACACAAAGAAAAGGTCGACAGCTCGGAACTTTACTTAATTTAAAATGAATCTTGAAATAAATATGTACAAAAGGGTACAGGTTTTTTAAGAAACATTTCTCGTAAAGTCA
This sequence comes from Carcinoscorpius rotundicauda, assembly GCA_011833715.1. Taxonomy (NCBI): domain Eukaryota; kingdom Metazoa; phylum Arthropoda; class Merostomata; order Xiphosura; family Limulidae; genus Carcinoscorpius; species Carcinoscorpius rotundicauda. The sequence continues at coordinate 30,106,403 of CM022399.1, read as the reverse complement.
GTACTTTATAAATCTGTAAATTGTTTAAAACTTAGTTATTGTGTCATAATTCTACTTTTCTCCCTTTATGTGCCATCGCCAGTACAGCGGTAAGTCTACGGATTTATAACGCTAAAATTGTGGGTTCGATTCCCCTCGGTGGGCTTGGAAGATAGCCCTAATGTGGCTTTGCTACAAGAAAACACGAACACCCTTTATGTAATGAATGTACAATAGTAAAAAAATATTAACAGTAACGTTATTTAATTGCAATTTAATATATTTAATCTATCTATATATATATATTTATATATCAATATTTCATTAATAATATATAACGTGTAAAATGCTCTTTTTTTCATACAGAATGTTCAACAAGTTTAAAGTTATGTGAACGAGGAAAAACCCACAATGTTCACATGTCATTAACACCAATCAAGAGAATTATCACAAAAAGACCAATAAAAACGACATATTTACACGTTTCGTGCTCGTTTCTTAGACTTTGTGCCTACGACTTCTGGGCCCTAAGTAGTGTCAGTCTTATATCGGTTTCAAGTAATGACGATGAATAACAATCGAATGTGCTCAAATTTAAAGAGCTTTGGTTTTATAGGTGGAAAACGTTTACCTCAACTACGATGCTGTTGTAGATGTAATTGTGTGTTATGAAAATCTGTAAATAGAAGATTCACCACAAATAAACGTGTAGTGAACTTTGTAGACAGTAATATGTCATATCGAGAAGAATTAACATTCACTGTAAACATGAATCTTGCTACAAAAGTTTAAGATACTTTGTTAGGTGTTTAGAATATCTTTTAATGTAGTCGTTGTTTCTACATTTGTGAGAATCATTCCATCAAGCTTCACAAGGCTATCTGTGTATAGCAGTCACTAATTTTGTGCTAATAAGACAGATGAAAGGTAGCTAATAGCACCTACCGCAACTTTTGATATAGTCTTGTCTGATTGAATAGTGGGCCTTTCAATCAAACGGGATGTGAGCCACGGACCCTTGGATTCATAGCAAAAGAACATTAAAACTACTGGTCCACCCCTGGCCCTTTTTAGTGCAGATATTGTAAAAGCTTTAAACCTTTTAGGGATATATAACTCACCGTTAAAACATTTATGCAAATAGTATATTTTTAAAAAATAATTTCAGTTGTTTTAGAACGTCTTACTGATTATTTCAGTCACTTTAATAAACTAGTTGTGAGGTCATTTGGTCAAATATCATCATTTCTGATTATTAATAAATAACTGTTGTTCTTCTAAAATTCATATTATTAAGCGCGTCTATCGTATACATGTTACAAGTTGATGTTTGACACATTTGTTCTATTGATATATTCTTAGTTGATACCCTCGTAGCTTTTGAAAAAGGAAAAACGATATATTCTAACTTATTAAACTGAAATGTTCGTATCTCTCCGCCATTAAAATAATTATTTATATTAACCGAGTCAACTGCAACTGTTATAACTCTTCAACAAGGAATGATACATTTTAGTCCGTCAATATGAAATGTCATCTTCAACAAGGAATGACACATTTTAGTCCGTCAATATGAAATGTCATCTTCAACAAGGAATGATACATTTTAGTCCGTCAATATGAAATGTCATAGCTCTCGCCACCCAGTGGCACAGCGGTATGTCTGCGAGATTACACTGTTAGAAATCGAGTTTATATGCTCTTAGTGAACAGAGAACAGACAGCACATTGTGAATTTTGTGATTAATTACAAACAAATCAGAGCTCTCCTACAAAGAAGTTTTAATGGATGACTAAGAGTAACTGAAATTCTGAACAAACAGCAGATTACTGAAGCTGGAGATAAAATCAAACAAAAATATATCATCGAAATCTGATGATAAATGAATAAAGCAATGAAGTAAACATTAACAATTTCTTTGCTGAATATTCAATTGAACATACAATTTTTCATTTACATCTGACGCAGAAGAGTTCACTTTCCAGTAAACGCTTTGATTATCGAGTTTATTCTCTGATACCGATGTGATTGATGTATTTATACGTTTACATAATTTTTGTTATTGTCGTATTAATCAAGCCGTTGCTATTGTGCTCGTGATTAGTTTCAGATCTGTTTTCAGTTTTATTAGGTACGTTAATGATAAGAACTACATTGACATGGATAGAGAGTTTCTCACACACTAATTAAATATGCAAAAAGGAAAACAGCATGTTTGTAGGATAGGTGTCACCAAGTTTTAATCACTTCCTGAACTCACGTGGATACAGCATTTTTCACACGCCCCAATTAAATACGCTGAAAGAAAAACAATAAGTTTGTACGGTAGGTGTCACATGGTTAAAATAATTTCCTGATAACGAAATTATTATTTAAATTTTAAGATCACCTAAAAGGTAACGGATCGTTGTAATTGCACGAAAGTTTTATGTTGTTTTAACGCATACTATGTACGTGTCAGGATTAAAAGAGAGAAAATTTAGCGTTTAAGAGAAAAGACAGTTTCTTGGTAAGTTGAAATAAATTCTGTAGCATGAGACACGCACACATATATATAAGTGGTATCTTTCTTAATTTACGTATAACAACCCTTCACAAATCAAAAATATCCATTTAAAATAACATTAAAGAGATGAAAGACACTGACAAATAAACGAATTATTTAAGAACATGGAACGCGCACATAATACTTTTAAGCGTCTATTTATCTTATACTTTAAGGTGTGCGTGTATTTTAATAGATATAAAACAGAAATGTAATCTCGATTTATATCAGGCGGAGGGTTGTAGTACATAAAAGAAAAATGTGAAAATGTGTGATTTTTTTTATTAAAAGGAAAACAGAGAGAAAGAAAATGATACTGTAAAATCTCTCCTGGATAGACACCCACTTCTCCCAAGTTATAAATCAATTAACTGAGTAAGTTATTAATAAAAATGTAAGCTAACCAAGCAGACATATCAGTGAACTGATAAAAGATAACATGTTTTCTGAGGAAACAATTAATTACTGAAATCCAGCCAGAGTTTGGCTGTCTATACCAAGTGCTACATAACATAATGTTAAATACTTAACTATAAATCCATACCAAGTGCTACATAACATAATGTTAAATACTTAACTATAAATCCATACCAAGTGCTACATAACGTAATGTTACATACTTAACTATAAATCCATACCAAGTGCTAATAACATAATGTTAAATACTTAACTATAGATTCATACCAAGTGTTACATAACATAATGTTAAATACTTAACTATTAATCCATACCAAGTGTTACATAACATAATGTTAAATACTTAACTATAGATTTTATTAGAATTTTTAACTCTGCAGGAATGTCAAACTGTTTATTATTCTGTCTATAGAACAAGAAAGCCGTAATTTATCAACGGCAAATATCAGTCATGTTAGTGTTAACTATTTAGAGTACTTGTAAATTGAGTATTGCTCCAAGTTATAATAGTGAACTTGATCACATCAACATCAAGTTTGGTTATCTTCTATACTTGTCATTAGCGGTCAACTGGAATTACAGGATGAGCCGCTAATAATCCACCTCTTCTATCAGATGTTACCGAACTCTGGTTCACGAACTGACTTTTTTTGTGGATTTTCTACACCTCAAAGTTCCAGTTAATGATGAAAGAAAACATTAATTTTATGACTCAAAATACGTAAAAACTAAATAAAAAGGAAAATATCTGATATTTCTGTTCTTAAGGTTGTTCGTTCGTTATCAACTACAAAGCTACTCGGTTTCTAGCAGTGTAAGTCCACAGACATAACGCTATGTTAAGTGTTATTGTTAAGTGTTATGACTTGAAGAGAAGTGGACCAATAACTACTACATGTATGTCTCAGGATATATTGCAAGTCACGTGGGTGATGACTGTATTTCTAAAACACTATTTTCATGTTATGGGCCGGTCAGTCATGGCCGCGCGATTGAGACGCTCGACTCGTAATCTGAGGGTCGCGTGCTCGAATCACTGTCGTGCCAAACAAAGTCACCTTTCTGCCGTGGGAAGTTATATTGTGACAATCAATCCCATTATTTGTTGGTAAAAGAGTAGTCCAAGAGTTGATGGTGAGTAGTGGTGACTAGCTGTCTTTCCTCTAGTCTTACAGTGCTAAATTAGGGACGACTAGCGCAGAGAGCCCTCGTGTAACTTTACACGAAGTTCTAAAACAAACAAATCATGTTAGAGTTACATATGATAATAAACTACAGCATTATTGTTACTGTAAAAGACGTTAATTTTTAAGTATAATGTGGCATACTTACTGACACGAGATCTCTGGTTCTCTAACCACACGTAAATTTGTATGTTTATGTAGAAAAAAAGAGTGGAAATTTGATCATCTGTATACCAATAAACAGTGTCTTCAGTTATTTACCTCTAGAGATTGCATAAATTTATCTTATTTATCCATATTCATTATATCATTAGCCTAAGCTCTAGACCCGTGTTACGTTTTTTGTGTTTTCACCTAGGGGCGTATAATGAAGTGTAATATGATGACTCGGTTTATTGAAAAGATCAACCCAAAAAACAAAAACCATAAACATAAAGTGAGACGAGTGAGTAGTTAATGTCACGTGAGTTGTGATAAACAACCCTTAAATGTGTATTGTTTGCGTTTATTATTTATGTTCCATAACTTGATCAGTAGACAATTACTTCGTGGAAAAGGAAAGTGTTAAAGTAATTTTGGACCTCCTGGTATTTTATGATCTCCTTTATCTTGGTCCATTTCCGGTTTATCAACCGTTTCAATAGATAATAAAGAAATTAATTTTACGTATACAGCATCAATAGGTTTTTCACCTTTGGATCTGACACGAAACTCTGTCCAACGTACTTCAGTCTCACATGCGTTTCCCATAAGCTACACTTATATGTAATAAAATCCAATCGAATTGATGGAATGCTTCATGGTTTCTTTCCTTAGTTTTTCGTTTCTTTCTCATGTGGAAAATTAATCTTCTAAAATAGGATTATTTGGACCATTAAAGCTGACGTATCTTTGTCAGCACCCTCTGGAAATCTAATACTTGTTTCCTCTGCTACAACAAAGAGTGAGCCAGCATCCATTTAGATTGTTTCTTCGCTCATTTTTATATTAGTTACAGTGTTACTTACTAAAGACAGATCCCAAGTTAATTGTAGCTTCTCAAGTGCCTTAAACATTCGCAATTTATCTATCGACTTGAAAGCTCTCGTTGATTGGATTTTTTGTTTTGTGGAGTATTTTACTGAGCAGTATCAAAGGGATCTGTTTTGGATGACCGGCAGGCAACACCTTTAAACCATAGGAAGGAACAATGAAATAATAGCTAAGTAAATGGCAAGCAAAAAATAAAAGTAGACATTGAAAAGAGATTGTGACAAAATCATGTTAACAATATCCGAACATGACAATAAGTACAAAAACAAGTAAAAATAAATTGGTATTTATTTTTACTTCTGCTAGTGAATTTTTTTTCTCCTATTGAATATGTTTTCTTATATTGCTAACCATTTTATTTCGTCTCACATTAAATAACTTACATATATCAAGCATTTTGTTCGTGTGAACATGCTTTAAAATCACCATGAGTAAAACCTATACACTGGATAGGTGAAGTGAAATATATTGTTATCAGCCACTATCCAGTTTTTGTTTTGTTGTTTTACATCGTATAGTCGCGAAATTGCAGATATGATAAATAAACTTAATATTCCGAAAACTATTTAATCTCGCAGTACATGGAGGTTTTAGTTCAAACTACAGTTTCATCAACGTATGTTCTTGTGTTATTACTGGTTTACTTATAAGCTTACAGGTCGGCCCGGCATAACCAAGCGTGTTCAGGCGTTCGACTCGTAATCCGAGGGACGTGGGTTCTAATCCCAGTCGCACCAAACATGCTCGCCCTTTCAGTACTGGGAGCGTTATAATGTAACGGTCAATCCTACTATTCGTTGGTAAAAGAGTAGTCTAAGAGTTGGCGGTGGGTGGTGATGACTAGCTGCCTTCCCTCTAGTCTTACACTGCTAAATTAGAGACAGCTAGCGCAGATAGCCCTCGAGTAGCTTTGCGCGAAATTCAGAAACAAACAAAAGCTTACAGATGACTCATTTTAGAAGTAAAACTAAATTAAAATTATATTTCGCCTTCACATAGCACTGAAACGTCTTCTACGTAGGTTACTTATTTTTCTTTATTTTTCACTTGAAGTTAACACCTCATTATCATGTATTGTTGAACACTTACTTAAACTTTTACAACTTCAAATGATTTTTGACTTAGCCTGTCCCTCGATGACACAAAATACAATTTTAAAATGTTTGTTATTTTTATTGAGCACTAAGGTACCCAGTAAATTTTCTGTACTCTGTCCACCATCGGTAATCAAACCCCAGATTTAACTTCGAATATACACCCCTGAACGACCAGAGACCAGTTTAAAAAAAAAAAGATAAAAACTCAGTCCTTTACTTCAATATGTTCCCCCTTTGAATCAGCAGTAATTATAGGATTTGCAGTGCTAAAATCAGGGGTTTAATTCCCCATGGAAGAGAGCGCACAGATAACCCATTGTGTAGCTTTGCACTAAAAAGAACACTTACATGTATATACTTTGTAGAAAACATTGCGTAAAGTACTAAAATATCTTACTTTCTTATTTCTTGTTGTATATAATGTCCATCTATTTAAATATACTCTATTTAATATTTCGTCTCACAGACTGTATCGCACACACCTCTTACTAAATGTGGCTGGAACAACATTTGTCTCTTTTGTGATATATCTTCATTCGTGAAAAAAATTGTGCTTCTGGCAGATTAACGCACTGAAAATAGCTGACCTGAAACAGAGGCAAAGCGTTTAGCCAATGAAGTACCTTTAATTACCGAGTACTATAGCTTTATTTCTTCAAACTTATAAAGTATATTTGAAAGTGTTTAGACTAATAAGTACATTAAAATATGATTGCCAGTTTCAAAGTTAACTATTAATTTATTAATTTTATAATGATTAATTTGTAAATCTTTGGAAATATTTGCCTTGTAGGAAAAAATGTAATATTCTGTTAACGTTCACTCCCAGGACAGAGATTTCGCAGCAATTATAATGGCAATGTTTTACAGCTATCAGGATATTCGAATATGTATATATATATAGCAGTGTTTTACAGCTATCAGGATATTCGAATATCTATATATATATAGCAGTGTTTTACAGCTATCAGGATATTCGAATATCTATATATATATAGCAGTGTTTTACAGCTATCAGGATATTCGAATATCTATATATATATAGCAGTGTTTTACAGCTATCAGGATATTCGAATATCTATATATATATAGCAGTGTTTTACAGCTATCAGGATATTCGAATATCTATATATATATAGCAGTGTTTTACAGCTATCAGGATATTCGAATATGTATATATATATATAGCAGTGTTTTACAGCTATCAGGATATTCGAATATCTATATATATATAGCAGTGTTTTACAGCTATCAGGATATTCGAATATCTATATATATATAGCAGTGTTTTACAGCTATCAGGATATTTGAATATCTATATATATATAGCAGTGTTTTACAGCTATCAGGATATTCGAATATGTATATATATATATAGCAGTGTTTTACAGCTATCAGGATATTCGAATATGTATATATATATAGCAGTGTTTTACAGCTATCAGGATATTCGAATATGTATATATATATATAGCAGTGTTTTACAGCTATCAGGATATTCGAATATGTATATATATATAGCAGTGTTTTACAGCTATCAGGATATTCGAATATATATAAATTATACTTTATTATATCCATTAGTAATACAGAACAAAACAGAGTTCGCAATATTTTCTCTAATTTCTGACAATGTCGTACAAGTTCTAACAACAGAGGACGCTACCATGAGGTGTGATCTCACAGAAAGCCGAATAATAAGGGGCGCAAACTTTCATCACTGAAAGCAAGGATAGATTTTTTTTAGGAGGGCTCAGGAGTTATATCTCTAACAGGGCGCCACCAGTGATCGATATGATTTTGGATAAACCATTTAAACTTGCCTTCTATTGTTTTCGTATGCATATATACAAAAGTAAATGTAATGATTAAAGTAAATAGCCGGTTTAATTAAGAAAAAAAAATAAAGGTCCAAAATTCTCTCCATATAACATTTCCAGTTTGTTGTTAACTGTTAATGTACCTAAATATTTTCGTTTTATTAAGTTTCTTTATGCTAAAATCCATTCTCTGTATGCTTTTATTTTACTTTGAAAGTGGCGCTACCTATTAAAAAGTATGTTTAGAGTCAGCGACATATTTCAAGCGTGTCACAGCAAGTCAAAATGTTCTGTACGTCACAGCTGTATAGAAAAGCAATTAGTTACGCCAGAGATAAAAACTCTTACTGTCTTATATATGCCGATTCTTTATTGTACTTAAGTTAGCTCTTGTGAATTTTGTTTTTGTATGTTTTTCTTTCAGATGTATTTTTTCCAAAAGACTGACATCGCTAACAGCTCGTTAGAGTTGAAACGTCACGTGATCTGGCGCCATCAAGATGTTTGTGTTTTTAAACCAAACAAAGTTTACTTTATTAGCCACAGATAAATAGGCAGATATCCTCACGTACCTGCACAAAATTCGTGTTTTTGTTTAGGAAACTGAAAAGACATGAAATTTTATCATCTCCACAGAATGAATTCAAATGTTACTAATTTTTAATTTACCTTTTCCACTTTTCTACAAAAAACAACAACACACTGTAGATGTAACCGAAATATTTGCAGATGAGCTATTGAATTAAAGAAAATACCATTAAATTGAAAAGTAGTTTTCTATTATCTTTATTTAGAATATTTCCAAAGGAAAATGTTGGCTGAGTTATTTTACAAAAGATCATAAATTTTATATCCATCCAACATCAAACTTGTAGATAAAACTCATGTAAAAAATGCTTATAACGTCACTTGGTAGTTAAGTCTTGAAGAGTTACTATCAAGAAACAGGTGATTAGACTTAGTTCGTTTTCAGTCAAAGCTAATCACAAACATGTGAAGTTACTTGTTTTGTTTTTAGCTTGTCTTAAAAAACAACACCAGAATCAAGATAAGCTTCCATTAAAGACTCTTGAATTGTCCAATTTCATGAATTACATCATTTGTCCTAGTCAACCAATGATGTGGAAAAATAGAAATAGTTAATTCGGAGTTAGAGAGCTATAAGATACATCCTTAAGCTACCCATTCCATCTCTGGAACTGTACAATCAAAATAAAGCTTTATATGGAACATACGAGATATACATAATTAATTTTGAATGATATACTAACTGTACACCAGAAGATCAGATACTGCGCGTGTCAGTAGGACGAAGCCACTGTCACTTTTCTATAATGAGACTGTCATTAAGTTACATATCGAGATAAAGTAACAACAATTAAAACAACCAACCAAAAGCATAAAAGTCCGCAATAATTTAAATATCATTCTTTTTTAAACTCCAGTGACTACTGCATAGCAGAAACAATATTCATCTACACTATCTGTACCTTAGCACCAGATAGGTTAGTTTTAGTAAATTTCAACATCAATAGTATAATTATAATATCGAAATAAAGAACACTAAAACTATTGACAGCATTATCACAGCATAATGGATTCAAATTGGATTTCAACAATGGTTGTTAATATTTGTTTTCATAAAATTATTCAAAATAATTTATTTTGAAATATTTATCGCAATTTTAAGTCTCTATCCAGGACAAGTTCATTACCATAATAACGGGAACAGCAAATGAAGTGAAATTGTTTTCGTTGTGGTAATTGCACAGCTCTAAGGCACATAATTAAAAATAAAAATGTTCATTCTTATTAGTGGCTCACTTTAACTTCATTTCAGTTCAGAAACTCATGGTCAGATGAGTTAAGGCGTTCGACTCGTAATCTGAGGGTCGCAGGTTCGAATCCCCGTCGCATCAAACATGCTCGCTCTTTCAGCCGTGAAGGCGTTATTATGTGACGGTTAATCCCACTATTCTTTGGTAAAAGAGTTGTCCAAGAGTTGGCGGTGGGTAATGATGACTAGCTGCCCTCCATCTAGTCTTACACTGCTAAATTAGGGACGACTAGCGCAGATAGCCCTCGAATAACAGTGCGCGAAATTCAAAAAACAACAAGACTACCTATTCCGCCATTTTGCTATTACATCACAATATTGCCCCCGCGAGTAATGCAGTTTACAGATTTGCAACGGTAAAATTAGGAGTTCGATTCCCTTCGGTGGGCTCAGCAGATAGCCCGTTGTGGCTTTGCGATAAGAAAACACACACACACATCACATTATTGGTGAACTATGTACACAATGTTTTATTGAAGTTTCTTAATGGACAACTCACAGCGAAGCTGCGTAAACCAGTTCGTAACGTGCTGCACAAAAGCATCTTTAATATAAAACAATGAACATATCAGTATTTTATATCAATTAATTTTTTTTAAGAAACCAATGGTCAGGAAAAATCAGGTTTACTTGACACAAAACTTTCCTTCTTTTAGTGTAGTTGCTTTGGACAGTAAATACGAATTATATACATGCAAGTAACATAAATAATACATTAATAATATGACAAAATGAACGTTTTGACTTATATTATAAAAAAGTACTTGAAAATACTGTAGCTTTCAATACACACTGCACCATTCTTTCATGCTCACAATTTCTGCTTAGGGCGACAAGTTATCGTCCGCCTGGTGTTTGAGAGTTATCTGTAGAAATGACGATTTACAGTCAATCTGTCCATGAAAGAACGTTTTAACTCAGCATGGACTGTCTGATTATACGTTGTGTGCTTGCAAATCAGTCAGATAAATTATATCGTGTAGAGGTTCAGGGACTCTATCAGTGCGCTGATCTTTCATTTAAATACTGTGTGCGCACATTTTCCTGTTGTAAATTCATGTATCTTGGTCAATCAATAAACTTTAATCTCAATCCTGCTGAAATTTAAACAGGAAAACAACTCATCCACCCACACTTTCAACAATTAAATATTACCCTATAAAAATTCGTGATATTCGTGGAATTTGCATCTCCATTACGAAATACATAGAAGTTTGTGTTTTTTTAAGAAACACTTTAACGTTCGTATATCGAATCATGAACCTGCAACAAACACTTGAAAGAAACTTATATGGCATCTTATTCTTCCTACAATTGTTTATCAAATGTCGTAGAGCTCTCAAAATAAAATTAATGGTTCGGTGTTTTCAAGTTTCTTAAACCTTATAAGTAAGTAGTTTTGTTTCTCACTCACGAACTCTTTGGTGAATCATGTATCTGATAATCGAAAAATATAAAGTGATTTGTATTATTATATATATATATATATCAGCTGAACGTGGCGGTTCTAGGGTTTCGTTGTTAGGGTTTTGGAATTTCGCGCGAAGCTACTCGAGAGCTATTTGCGCTAGCCGTCCCCAATTTAGCAGTTTAAGACTAGAGGGAAGGTTACTAGTCATCACTACCCACCGCCAACTCTTAGGCTACTCTTTTACCAAGAGTCATAGTCCTGTGAAACTTCATTGCAAATAACTATTTTTATAATGATATATTACGTAAATATACAAATTTTACTCAATTCGATAACCTACAGGTCATCAAAAGATAAGCCTTCTTTCATTGTTTGTAGAAAAGGTTTCTCTTCCGTCTGAGATGCAAGGAAGGAAGATTTGTTTGTTTGTTTTGTTTTTTTGCTTTTGAATTTCGCAAAAAGCATTGTTTTGAAATTTCGCACAAAGCTACTCGAGAGCTATCTGTGCTAGCCGTCCCTAATTTCGCAGTTTAAGACTAGAAGGAAGGCAGCTAGTCATTACCACCCACCGCCAACTCTTGGGCTACTCTTTTACCAATGAATAGTAGAATTGACCGTTACGTTATAACACCCCAACGGCTGAAAGGGCGAGCATGTTTGGTGCGACCGAGATTCGAACCTGCGAACCTCGGATTGAGGCCTTAACACGCTTGGCTATGCCAGGCCCCTCGTTGTTAGAGGTGGAAGTTTTGTTTGATTTGTTTTGAATTTCGCGCAAAGCTACACATGGACTATCTGCGCTAGCCATCCCTAATTTAGCAATGTAAAACTAGAGGAAAGGCATCTAGTTATCACCACCACTGCCAACTCTTGGATTACTCTTTTACCAGTGAATAGTAGGATTGACCGTCACATTATACGTATCCTTCGGTAAAGAGCGAGCATGTTTGGTGTGAGAAGGAATCGAACCCGTAACTCTCAGATTATGAGTCAAGCACCCTAACCACCTCGTCATACTGAGACATTTTTACTTCAGGATAACCCTTTGCCGTATCCTTTACTCATATGCTCGAGATTTGCCTTAAGCGAATTTCTTGGCTTATGAATTACCTGTTTTGAACCCCACCAGTTATTTGAGTGGATCCAATACATACACGTCACTTGAAGATGTGAAAGGTTAAACTTGTAACGAAACTGAATTAACATGTGTGAATTTTTTGCTTTGTTTTTTTATCCTAGTCATTTTGATGAGCAAGTAAGATATTGCATATTTATTACTATAACTGACTTGTTTTTGCGCAGGCTTGAATAATAATATGAAAAAAACAACTGTTGTTAGCTGAAATAATTATTTTGTGTCAGACAAATTTATGTTACAAACGTTAAATTACAAAACGATGGAGGTCTTTTTCGCTTAATATTTTCAATAAATAATGCTTACGTCCAAATAATAACGGTTCTAGAAATTTGCAAACAAAATTTCGTACATCACACTGTATATAACACTATACTCTTTCCAAAATCCTTAAACATCCGAAAACACACTACAAAAACGTCTGTTTCATGGGATTTCATTATTATTAGGATTAAACGTGGTATATGGGTTAGCGTACCAACTTGTATATCTGAAAGTCCAAATTGGCCATTGAAAAGGTTCTGTAATTTACATGTTTTGGAGCGTTATAAATGTGACACTCAGTCCCACTATTCAGCGAAAGGTAGCCACATAACAGGCAAGTGATGTTCATTGGTCGCCCTCTAACTAATTAACATTTCTAAATTATAAACGACCTTAGGATGTTGTTTTTGAATTCAGCACAAAGCTACACAATGGGCTATCTGTGCTCTGCCCGCCACGGGTATCGAAACCCGGATTTTAGCGTGTAAGTCCGCAGACATACCGCTGAGCCACTGGGGGGTACGACCTTAGGATCCATAACCTCTCTGCTTAGCATGTTTCAAACAAGATGACTTACTTCCATTTTGAAAATATCCTAATTCCAACAGTGTTATGTTGACAGAATGAACATGTTTAATGTGACGAGGATTCGAACCCCGGACCCTCGGATTACGAGTCGAGCGCCTTAACTACCTGGTTATGCCGGGCTATGTTATAATAAACGATCAAAATTGTGACAAAAATTTTACCTTGTGAGATATCAATTTTTTTTTCATTATGGCTGTGTTAATTGTTTATTTATTATTTCCTTCTATCGTTTATTTCATGTACGAATTTTAAGTTGTATTTAAACACTAACTCACCTTTACATAATCATTTTGTAGTTTGAGTAAATATATTTGTGCCTGATGAAGTAGACACCAGTTTCCCTAGCGGTAACTTAGAGATACTATAACGTTGCAGAATGAATGTAAATATATGATCATATGAGGTTGTACTCTCGTGACCTGCTCTGTAAATAGATAACCTATTAGAAGCTTCATGCAGAGAAAGAGAATTATGATATAGTTACAGTGTGGGATAGTTATCGCTGTTTGTTACTTGATATTGTTATTAATACTGGAAGGTATTGTTGGAATTATAATTACTGTAATTGGCATTGGCTTTTTTTCTGTTTTTTTTTCCTGGTTCCATTGTTATTGATATATTAATGTTTATTAGTAGTGGCTTGAAGTTCTTGATAGGGTTTTGTTTGTTGACTGTGTTTAATATATTTCTAGGTATTGTTATTCTGAATATACAGTTTTTGTTGTTGAACCCTAATTGTAGCAACGTGTTTAGTTCAAACTGTTACAATCCGTAACGATTATCCGTACAAATTTTGCAATTTGTCTCCCTAGAACTTCTGTATTGGATTCTACGAAGTTTTCTCCACAGAAAGACCTCTTATTTAATAAAATCAAATTGATTTATATTTTTGGCGCTGAATTTTCCTTGCTAATAAATGTCGATGTAGTTTATGGAAATTTTCATTTTTTCTTGCACGAATTTAATTTATTAATTTTTTTGTTGGGGTATTTGGTCCTTTATTTAATGAGCTGTTGTTGTTTTGAATTAAGCACAAAGCTACACAATGGGCTATCTGTGCTCTGCTCACCACGGGTATCGAAACCCGGATTTTAGCGTGGAAGGCCGCAGACATACCGCTGAGCCACTGGGGTGGCATTTAATGAGCTGATAACCTGTGATGTTTCATTCAAATTTATTCAAGGTGGACCTTTTTGTTGAATTGTCCAACTGAATTGGTCGTCTTTTGAAAAAAAAAATTAAATAGTATTCTTAACATTAATCAATTATGTCGTAATTTTTATCATGGTTCTAAAACAATTTGATTTTAACTATCATTTTTAAATTAACTCTAAACAATGAACAACTGTAAATATTATATTTATGTTAATAGTATCCACAGTAAGTTAAACGAATTAAAGTTTTTAACTTCAACACATTAAAAGAAAAATTAGTTTCATTTAGTTCTGTTCTTTAGACCTCGCTCTTTCTATTTATGTGTTTGTGTTGTATATAATATCTAACGTACATGTATACCATGATAAACTACAAGAAACTGAAAATACACGTTTTATTTTAATATAAATAACAAATGTAAAAACCGAAGCATAATACAAATTGCAGACCAAAAGCAAAAAAAATTATAAACCCATTCTGAAAGACTTAAGCGAGAAGTCAAATTTTGCTTTAACTCAAAGAGAAAGCGATATCTCGTATACGCACCAAATTAAAGCGACTTCAAATTGCTCAAATTGCATCATTTGATGTATGTGCTGCATATATAAATTTAGATTCAGTTTGAATGTTAATTCACCTAAGAACAGTCAGTGAGCTGGACTGAGCAAAATGTGATCTGGTAATTTAGAAGCTAACCCTAATATAAATCCAATTATGAAGCATAGGAATAAGTGATGGCAAGTAATAACAAGTTGCTTAATTTTACTGAGTTTATGATACACCACTTACTGAGATAAAGCATAATTTTGAGGTTTTTTCGTTTAAAGTGTAATCATTATTGTTGTCTACCCGTTTCAAGGTAAACAATTCGGTATAAGGAAGTAATGTATTCATTACTGATTTGGCATGCTCTCAAAAGTAAACATGTATTTCTGGCCCGGCATGACCAAGCGTGCGACTCGTAATCCGAGGGTCGCGGGTTCTAATCCCTATCGCACCAAACTTGCTCGCCCTTTCAGCCGTGGGAGCGTTATAATGTGACGGTCAATCCCACTATTTGTTGCTAAGAGAGTAGCTCAAGAGTTGTCGATGGGTGTTGATGACTAGCTGCCTTCCCTCTCGTCTTACACTGCTAAATTAGGACGGCTAGCGCAGAGAGCTCTCGTGTAGCTTTGCGTGAAATTAAAAAACAAACGAAAGTCCATCACCTTTTCCAAAGTAATTTTAATACGAAAGGTCTATTTCCAGTGTTACGCCAGTTAATAAACACTAGAAGAATGTTCTAAAATCATGTTTATCCTATTCTCAGTTGTTAGTAAAAAGTTGAAACTGTCACGTTGTCACATGAACTTTTGTGAATACAGTTATGTTTGGGTTCTGGTTGAAATTAAAGCGATTAGAAAGAAGGTAATTCACAATTAAAAGAAGACAAGAAAACAGCGAAACAGAAACAATAGTAAAACTATTTTAACCACTTTTATTATTTTAGGTCATTCAGTGATTCACGGATGAAAAAATACATACGAAATAACGATAGAACGTTTAATGCTGTTTCTACTAAGTTGTCCTAGATGCCACGAGCATGTTAAAAAACCGTTTTTAAGGTGGAAATCAAAGTTTAAAGGAATAGCTATGAAAGAAGTAGCGGTGTTTTGGAAAAAAAAATCATCACCAAAACACCATTTTGGTAGCTTCTCAGTTGTGGTTACATTGGAGGAAGGGGGTTTTAGAATAACGTTACGTGTCTTGAGGGTTCAGACCATTGGTGTTTCGGGTCTTCTGATTGAAATGACAAAGTGTATTACAAAAGAGAGTTCCACATCTTTTAAAGTCCCAATTTAACCACTGAAAATTGAACTTTGATCTTAGCCAAACGATAAGACGAAACTAAAACCCACACATTTTTAGAATGCTTGACCGATTTTAGTTTCAACACCGTTCGAACGAAGAAGCTTCGTGAAAATGTCAACCCAATATCGTAGACTCTCTGTTAGAGCTCTAAAAATGTGGAATTTATGTTGATTTTAGTCCTTTTGTATGAGAAACTCGAAATCACATAAATAATAAAACACACTGAAAATAATTATTGTATTTTGAATAATGAAGAAGGGTTTGGCAAGTCATAAAATATATAGAGGGCGTGATATTCTTTAAGTTCGGTATATGAATTATGCAGTAGTAGTATAGGGTCACATGACTAATGACATGGTATTCGTGGTATGCACTATATATATTTTTTATTTTATTTTACACTCCTAGGAGTGACGTTGATTGAACATCGAAACAAGTGGAGTCTCTGTTTTAAAATAATGATTGTTTTAGAATAAAGTTTGCAAGTTATGTAGGTAATGTTGATTATTTAAATGCTTTAAGTATCTATTCAGCCAAATACATTTAGTAACCAACGTTTCGCCAATGTACTATGAGACTACCGATTAATTAATAATTTCATTACTAATTACGTTGTAATTATCTTATCTTGCATGATACAAAAGTTAAGATACGCCATTCTATTTACTAATAAGAAATCCTAAAATCGTCCAAACACACTCTCTGTTATGTGGGATTACTTAAACGGTTTAAATCACAATACCAAAAAGAAATAGCTGATACTTGAAATTATATGTCAATAACTATTCAGCTGTTCTAAGAGCAATTAACAGCTAAACTATTAATGTCTAGTTTGTTTGAATTTCGTGCAAAGCTACTCAAGAACTATCTGCGCTAGCCATCCCTAATTTAGTAGTATAAGACTAGAGGGACGGCAGCTAGTTATCACCACCCACCGCCAACTCTTGGGTTACTCTTTTACCCACGAATAGTGGAATTGACCGTCACATAATAATGCCCTCATGGCTAAAATGGCAAACATGTTTGGTATGACAGGGATTCGAACGTGTTATCATTGGATAAGCAGTCGAGTACCTTAACCACCTGGCTTAGGCGGGGGAATTTCTCGTTATCGGTATATATAAGAACTTAAACTTGTCCGCTGTGGTAAAATCCTTCAGAAAGGCCAAATATCTTATTTTTATCTTCTTGATCTCTGTCTCTAATTACATTTCATAATACTTAATTTTGAAAACGAAAATAATTGAAATATCATTGTTATTGAAATTAAAATTACTTTTACAAAATATAAATTATTTTGTTCTATAAGTTAAAAGACTTATGTTTTTAGCAAGGAAAAATAATATTATTGCTTCAATGCTGCGTATATATAGAGATAAAAAAGTAATTACTTTAAATGCTGAAAATTAATCAAAAATAGTATTGGATAATAACAATAAAACGAACTTAAACAAAAGATGAAAGTTAAGCACTATTATTACAAGCTGAAATACTTAATAGAATAATTAAGAAGAATGAATATGCTAAAAAAATATTTAAAGTCAAATAAAATCTTATAATTTATTATTACTTGAAACTACTTTCAATGCTTCATTTTATTAATACCAAAGCTCGAAACTGCCTAATTACCCTGTAGCCAACAGTACTTAATTATTGATTTATGAATAGTTTAGAAAAAAATCTGTTTGTTTGTAACTAAGCACGAAGGTACAAAGGACTGTCTGTTCTCTTTTCACCATTGTTATCACCTGGTTTCTAGGTTGTAAGCCCACAGACATGCCAATGGAAGGGGCGGAATATTTTCTGTAATTTTCAATTTATGCTTTGTAAATTAATTGTGACAAAGTGCCATAGCTACAGGTGTACGTCTTTGTGTAAGTTTTCCATTGTGTAAAGTTTATTTAAATCATATTTTACTTCAAACTGTTTACTTTAAAGTATCAAAAACCTGTTAGAAGCACTATTTGTTTATATTTTTTCTATCAGATTTTTATGTTCAAAAACGAAAAAAAAGAGAAACCCTATATGGTCAGTAATTTCTGAAATCCAATTGCTTGACCATAAATACTTTTTAATATTATTAACTACAGTTAAATATTTTATGTAGAATGTTTACTGCTTATTTTTAGTTTCCCTCCAGTAGCCCAACGATAATTCTGAAGGTTTATAATACTAATAAAAGGAGTTTCGATGTTTGCGGTAGGAAGAACACAAACAGACCACAGAGCTGTTTTGAGGTGAACAACACACAAACGAATTTATTCTTCGTAAAAATGGAGTACAAATAAACAGGGATTTCTATTTTCAGATATAAGGCTTGAGAATCGTTTCAACTCAGTGTTTTCCTGCTTAACTTTTTGTCATTGCAATTTGTTTCTTACAATTTCCCGTCAACGAGTTTCGCTAATATTATTTATACCTAAAATACATGGTGAGGTAACATTTTCAAATAAATGACTTTTTCTTAATTCCAATATATCAGTGTAATTCTTCTTTGATTTCATAAGACATAATTTTCCTGAATTTAAAAGATAATTATTTTATTTATCATTTTGTCTTTTCTATTTCATATTGCTTAGGCTGTTTTATTGTTTGTCTTTTTCATGTCGCTGAGAAGACAGTCAGTGTTAGTTCACGCGTGAACGTCTAATTCTCTACTTGCACTATTACCTCACGAGTCACGTGCTGACTCAGACACTACCCTGCGGTAGTGTACTTTTCCAATAACCTAACTTTATGAAAGTTTCTTTTCTTCGCGAGCACCAGGTGTGTATTTGAAAACTCCTAGCTTTAGAGCACAAACAAAAAAGTGTAGATTATTCAGGACCAGACTCAGGAACACCGATAAGGGAAGATTAACCCCCGGGTCAGAGTTCATCATAGAGACAAAAGCTCACCAAATTGACTTTTCAGAGTGCATTAAAAGTATTGCCTTAAAAATCATCGGAAAATTTTATTTTATATTTAAATGATATTAGGGGGATCCATTGTTACCCCGGGGTCCTGAATAACTCACGGATTTTTGACATATCATCCCTTACTTTAACATTACCACTTAATAGGTCAAACTGATTAAAATACTCGTTACCTAAAATGTTTCGATTTGCTATTCTGAAAACTGCTACATGCAACAAACTTATAACACCATCAGCGAATAAATATATAGTTGGCGAAACCGGTGGATGGGCACAGGAAACACGTGCTCATTTCCCAATTCTGACACTGTTGTAAAATACACTTTTGAATGGGAAATACAGTCTTCTGTATAAATATACCGAAAGTCCCTGTTTTGGTTTTGAATTTAATGATTTCGGCTAATGTAACAAATGAGATGTCCTCCGCAACTTCCCCATAAAAAAATTGCAACTTCTGTCGATACATAGACTGTTGACAGTTTCAATATCTCTCCTCGCTTGTTTTATGTCAGTTGTGCTTCAACAGTCTCAACAGATCTGTTCTTTTATTTTGCGACATTTGCACGTGTTCTAAAGCTTTTTGTTTGGTTCGTGTTGACTTTCGAGCAAAGCTACACATAACTATATGTGCTAGCCGTCCCTAATTTAGCTGTGTAAGACTAGAGAGAAGGGAGGTATCCTCACTACCCATCGCCAACTCTTGGGCTACTCTTTTACCAACAAATTGTGGGATTGATCATAACTTCATAACGCCCCCACAACTGAAAAGGAGAGCATGTTTGGTGTAACGGGTATTCTAACCCACGACCCTCAAATTACGCGTATTCTTTTGAAATACGTAACTTGTTTTAACCGAACGTTGGAAGGGCTGTTGGTTTTTGCAATGTGTCAGTAACAACTGTTGGTTTTTGTGATTAATGATCTCATTTGTTAAAGTTTTTAGATCACTCTGATTATCGATTCACGAATAATGGCCCATTAAACTTCGTCAAGACTTTTATGGTGCATTTAATTTTCTTACGAAATGAAAAAACACATTCTCAGTTTGAAATATTTGATCTTCACATAAATAAAAACACACTAGAGAAAAATTAAAGGTTTAGTATTAAAATTGAAATTTCCGTATTTAAAAAACATAAAATCACAATACAATTGAGTATATAATGTACTCATTATAACTGTAAGGCATATTTAGGGATGGGCTAAGGAGTTACGTCACAACAAAATATTTTATTTTTTATATATGTGTGTGTGTGTGTGTGTTTATTTAAAAACTTGTATACCATTCATTAATCTTGCACGATATTATAAATTGTCATATAGTTGTATCTTTAATTACAAAAGAAAACAAGAACAACTAATCAGTAAAAGAACTGCAAACTAGTCTCGTGTTTTAACATGGTTGTTTTCTTACAAAGAAATTTACAGCAATTAACATGAAGTGTAACAAGTGTTTTCCGCGTTTTCCGTGTTTTGGAATTTCGCACAAAGCTACTCGAGGGCTATCTGTGTTAGCCGTCCCTAATTTAGCAGTGTAAGACTAGAGGGAAGGCAGCTAGTCATCACCACCCACCGCCAACTCTTGGGCTACTCTTTTACCAACGAAAAGTGGGATTGACCGTCACATTATACACCCCCACGGCTGGGAGGGCGAGCATGTTTGGCGCGACTCGGGCGCGAACCCGCGACCCTCAGATCACAAAGCGCACGCCTTAACGCGCTAGGCCATGCCAGGCCCTACCGCGTTTATAGAGAGAGAAGAGTAAAGTCGTCATACCTTTATTTTTCGGAATATTTTAATTTATAATAAGATTGTAATAGTAATTCATTTTACAGTCTACTAATCAAATGTCTTCTGTCCTTTTAAGTTCATCCTAGTTCGTACAATCTAAAATTAGGGCATCTTCATTTCAAAAGGTGCCTTGGGTCGCCTGAAGAGATCAATTCTTTAACCATTTGCACCAGTATGTAGTGGTGTATTTTCCGTCAGTCACTAAAATAGCTTTCTGTAAGGAATATACATGTCGCGATTTTAAATCTCCATCTTAATAAACATGCTCACCCTTTCAGCCGTAAAGGCCTCATAAAGTGATAGTCAATCTCACTATTCGTTGATAAAAGAATAGTCCAAGAGTTGGCGGTAGGGGGTAATGACTAGCTGCCTTCCTTCTAGGGACGGCTTGTCCTCGTGTAGCTTTCCGCGAAATTTAAAAACAAACACTTTTTACTATCGTGACGCCAGTTTTTCAATCTATTTTAAATGAAACCTTACCTCCCGAGGTACTGCATATAGCCGCGGACGCATCACATATAGATGCATACTGTCATATCATCTCTGAGTGTCTAAAAAATGCAGCAAACAGTTCGATACCGAAACAAAAACACTTCACAACAGCTCATTCATGGCAACCACATAAAAACATAATACACTTAATTAAAAACAGACGTATACTCCGCAGACAGTACATTCAAAATCGCAACCCCACACTCAAAACTCAGATAAACACAATAAGGAATAAAATACGAAACTTGATCAGACAACAAAAACAAGAAAACTGGGATAACTTCTGTTCCAATCTAAATCACAAAACTGATCCTAAACAATTCTGGACACACTTGAAAAGATTTACAAATACAGGAACAACAAACACAGTAAATCCACCACTGGAACTGGATGGAGAAACAGCATACACTAACACATAAAAAGCCGAATTATTTAAAAAACACCTGGTAAACATGTTCAAGACATATCATGAACCACACATGAACAGGTATTTTTATAATACAGTTACAAACTTTATTGATCAAAACAGAAGCATTTTTACACCTGTATTTCCAGTCAACACAATTACACACCAAGAAAAAGCAAAAGACTTGAGCACTCAACAATTGATAAAACTGTAACAGAAGTCGTAACAGCTATCAACAACACAAAAAACAAAGCCCCTGGAGAAGATGGTATTCAAGCTATCCTCCTAAAACAAGGCACTCAGAGATTATATGAACACCTAACAGCGTTATTTAATCTTTCACTATCAGCTGGATATATCCCCGTTTCTTGGAAGGAAGCAACAATATTAATGTTCCAGAAAGAAGGAAAGCCAGCGAATAAACCAAACAACTACCGCCCAATTAGCTTAACCAGTTGTACTGGCAAAGTATTAGAGAGGATAATTAGTAATCGTCTGTCAGTTTACTTAGAAGAAAATTCAAAATTACCAGAAATACAAAACGGATTTCGAAAATACTGCCAAACAACAGACCACCTGATTCGACTTACAGAATCAATTACCGACAGCTTCAACAAAAACGAATGCACTGTAGCTTGCTTTCTCGACATTGAGAAAGCATTTGACACAGTGTGGCATAACGGTTTACGACATAGACTACTGGAAATGAAATTACCCCAGGAAACTATTCGCTGGCTCTCCAACTTCCTGGATAACAGAATGTGTAAAGTAAATGTAAATGGGGCCCACTCAGGGCCCTTTTCACCCGAAGCAGGAGTTCCGCAAGGAGGGGTTGTTAGCCCTATACTATTTATCATGTACGTGAGCAATATGCCTCTGTCGGACCTAAATTTAGGTTATGCATCACAGTTCGCTGACGATGTAGCAGTCTGGAAAAGTGCCCCCACTCCATCGATAGCAGCAACGAACCTACAGCCAGTCCTAAATAGCATTGAAGAATACTGCCAGAAATACCGAATCAGAATCAATATTCCAAAAACCCAAGTCATATTATTCAGCAGACGGAATAAGCTGAAAAAAGATCCACCAAAACTATATATGAATGGATCACTCTTACTGACTGCTACTTCTGCTAAATTTCTAGGCCTAACCTCTGACTCAAAATTAACGTGGATACCACATATCAAAAATGTACCGACACGTATCTGGAAAAGAGCAAATTATGTAAGAAGTCTTTCAGGTAAAAACCAAGGAGCATCACCAACAAACATACTTAAAATCTACAAAACCTACATTAGACCAACAATAGAATATGCATCACCTGCATGGATTAACATAGCACCTACACACATACAGAAACTTCAACGTATACAAAATTCAGTACTAACTTCAGCTTATAAAGTACCACGTAGCACCTCAACCACATTCATGCACAAGTATGCAAACACAGACACAATATCTGAAAGACTCTTGCATAACACTCTAAAATACTTCAATAAGAATTGGCATAAAAATGAATTAATGTGTGATCTCGACAGATATCACGTACATGATGAAAATAGTCCTAAATACCTCTCCCCTTTTAACATATATTTAAGTAATGTCACTCAAGCTAGCCACTATGCACCAGACTCTTAGTCCTTGATTACTTTTATTACAATATTGAATAATAATTATTAATATACTAACTTTTATTTGTGTGTGCGTGCGTACTACTACACGTAGTAGTAGTAGCATTCTTTCTTTTAAAAAAATACAAAAAAGGAAAAAAACCACAAGAGAGAATTAAAAAAAAAGAAAGAAGGAAGAGAAAAAAAAATTCTTGTTCGTCCAGGCATGGTCTGAGCCCTGAAATGGGCCTGAGCATCAAGTTATACTTTTACTCTGGCCCAAAGCTATAAAAAAAAATAATAATAAAAAAAAATTTGTTGTTGTTGTTTTTGATGCTATGAATGTTCGGGAAGGAGGAAGAGGTCAAATATACCTGACCCTCCTGGGTATTTAACAACAATACTCAAATACCGACACATCGGCAACGTGACGTCAGTAAAACGTGCGCATGTTATGAATTATGAGATGAATTATCCACGACCACAAAGCAGAACAAAGTATGAATTTTATAAGCAAGAAATTCAAATATTTATTAATATTTTGGTCACACTTACTCTTAAAACACAACAGTTTCGGGACCCGTTTGTATTATTAACAGAGAAGGAGAGAAAGATGGTTATACAATTAATTCAGAGGTCCACTTGCAGTAAAAATTTATTTAAACAAGTAATGTTTTATATTTATCTGGTAAGTGTAAAGCATCGATTGTTTTTGAATTTCGTGCAAAGCTACACGAGGACTATCTGCGCTAGCCGTCCCTAATTTAGCAATGTAAGACCAGATGGAAGGTAGCTAGTTATCACCACACATCGCCAACTCTTGGACTACTCTTTTAACAACGAATAGTAGGTTTGATCGTCACATTATAACGCCCCCACAGTTGAAAGGGCGAACATGTTTGGTGCGACGAGGATTCGAACCCGCGAACTTCGGATTACGAGTCGAGTTCCTTAACCACCTGGCCATGCTGGGCCAAGTGTAAAGCAACTGGTCGGTCAGTGATAGGTGTTAGATGTGGATTGTCCTGGAAGTATCCACAATGTGGATTTTTTTGTGATATTTTACATACTCGATGCTTTTATAGACATCATTCTTAGCATCTATGTGCTTCAAGTACTAACTATTGGAACTAAAAGTTTTTCACCGTTTCTATTTATTCTCATCAGGACTTGTTGATGTGAGTCAAAAGTAATCACGCCCGACTATCCTGTTTCTATTTATGTTCTTCAGGACGTGGTAAAGACTAATGGAAGTGGATCAAAACGTTGTCACGCACCCTGTAACTTGGCGTTACAAACTATGACAGTTTAAATACATCAGGCATGTTGAAGGGTAAAAACACAGAGGAGTCAAAACGTCGTTCTATATCAACAGCCTGACAGCGGATGAGAGTCTTCAAATCGTGACATTAAAATGAAAATCAAACCTTTGTTCACATCAGCTTGTAAGAAAAGATTAGATTTAAATTACAATCAGTCTTATCGCAACGAAATATTCTACATCTATTTGTATTAAATACAATGTTCTACCAAATAATGTATGATCACCTGGTGAATTGCCCAGAATGGCTAGGTGGTTAAGGCACTCGACTAGTAATATTAGGGTCGCAGGTTCAAATCCCCGTCACATCAAACATGCTCGTCCTTTCAGCCGTGGGGGCGTTATAACATGACGGTCAATCCCACTATTCATTGGTAAAAAAGTAACCCGACATTTGACTGTGGGTGATAATGACTAACTGCCTTCCCTCTAGTCTTACGAGCAAACTTAGGGACGGCTAGCGCAAATAACCTTCGTTTAGCTCTGCGAGAAATTCAAAACAAAACCAATCTCGTGAATTACTTGGTGGCAACAAAACCCAGCAAAGATCCTCACTGGAAATCCATATAGATTCAGGAAATATGATAATTAAATTATTATTGGTCTTACTATGACATATTACCACATTTAACTGAGGATAAATGCCTATCTTTGCAAACAAAAGTGTTTTACACCCTTCTTAATACTAAATGTGCTTTAAGTTGAAAGATGCAGTTAACATTTCTGATTTGTATATATAACTTATAAATATAATGTTTATGTATTTGTAGTATAATCGTCCGTTACTTATCACACAATTAAAGAGACACAAAAATATCTCTGATATTTTCGCTTAGGAATTACCTAAGTTTTAAACTAGTTTGTTTAACGTGCATTTCGTAAATTTTTGGTTGCTTTACTGCCATATTTGTTTGTTGTTGATGTTTTTTATTTTCTCGTGTTTAAAATATATGACTATCATTACCGGCTTCTGATTAAAGCAAACTACCTAAATAGCCCGAGCTAAAAATCAAACCTGTGAACATAACTAATGTGATATAGTATTCTTACTTACCATTAGCTCATATGATATAATATTCTTACTTACTATTGGCTAATATGATATTTGCTCTGCCCACCACGACTATCGGAACCCGGTTTCTCACAGGTTGAGTCTGCAGACATGCCGATGTGCCACTAGGGAGCTCATCACAAGGAAATCCTCGCTGTTAATGATATTTTCAACTGTCATATTTTTTATTCAATGATGAAAATTAATTATCAGTAGACTTTTACGTGCTAAAGATATTTCATATTGAGTATATAGTTTTACTAATAATAGCAGCTAACTTTCTGTACATTAAAACACAAATTACAACAATAAACGAAATCGCAAAGCTGAAACCTGTAAAACAAACTTTTCAAGTAGTGCACCTAAAAAAATATCCTCAAATTGTATCAATATAGAAGAAAATAACCTTTGTTGCACAATATTTACAACAATACATAACTGGAGAAATTATTTTATACGTAAAAAGATATTAAACGATTTGAAAGTGATGCCTTTCCATATGGAAATCTGGATAAATTATTGTCATATGTAAAATAATACACACTTACCTGAGATTGTTGCCGTTTCAAATGGAAATCTGAGGAAGCTACCGTTGTGTGTAACACACCTACATTAGATTGTTACCGTTTTAAGTGAGAGTTTGTAGAAGTTATTTTTATAAGTAAAAAGATACAGACACATTTGAAAGTGCTGTCTTTTCAAATTGAAGTCTGTAGAAACTGTTGTTTGAAACATGAGTTGAATGAAAATATAAAATGGCACTGTGTGCCGTTGTGAAACAAAGAATAGCTAATGTTCTTTCACACAACAAATAAAGCATTTATATAGAAATAAGGTAATTGTAGTGTTTGCCTTTTTTAAAAGCCCTTTTGAAAATAAACAGTTTAATGAAACCTCACACATCATCAGATATACCAGAGTAAGTTCTTTTCTTCTTAGGCCTTAGGCTGAGATTAATGCAAATTTACCTTCCAATGAGGAACCATTTTGTCTTAACCTATAAAAAACGAAATACCGAATATCCTCGTTAACAGTGTTTCCGCTGTCTCAAATGAAACTCGAAGTGAGAGTTTTAAACTAATTGGCACGTTATAATGTGAATGTTCCTTAAGTCGTCAGAGTATGTCGCTTTAAGGCAATCTTTATCGTCAGAAATGTTCCTAATAATTACTTCACAATGCAAATCATCTTTGAGTTAGTACCTTTAATGTTTTCTAAATACGCTCTGAGAAAACGTTATGCAGTGGGGGTAAAATGTTCCTTGTATGAATACAGCATAAAAATATGATGAATAGTTTTTAAATTTATTATCTTTTGTTCAAATCCAAGGAACTTACGATAATGTAACTCTTGGATAAATTATATAAGAAAATAACACAATGTAATATGAAAAAAATGTATGAGAATGTAACACAAAGTAATGTGGAAAAATTATATAAGAAAGTAACATAATGTAATATGGAAAAATTATATGAGAAAGTAACATAATGTAATGTGGAGAAATTATTGAAGAATGTGACACAATGAAATATGGAGAAATTACATACGTATGTAACACAATGTAATATAGAAAAATTATATAAAAATGTAACACAATGTAATATGGAGAAATTATATAAAAATGTAACACAATGTAATATGGAGAAATTATATGAGAAAATAACACAATGTAATATGGAGAATTTATTTAAGAAAGTAACACAATATAATGTGGAAATATTATACAAGAATGGAACACAATGTAATATGGAAAAATTGTATAATAAAGTAACACAATATGGAGAAACTGTATAAGAATGTAATACGATGTAATGTGGAGAAATTATACAAAAAAGTAACCTAGTGTAATATTCAATAAACATCGTAAACAAAGAATACCTCCCAATATTCAATCCTATTTCTTAGACTCATATGCATGAATTCGTTCGATGTGTTTTTTACTTGAATAATAGTAGAGAATTACCATTAACTTAAACTTCATTCTAATATTCTATTAGTTCGTAAAATACAGAATTCTTCAGTTGCTACCTACATTTTTTATTTTGAAAAATAGGACGCCCTGAGCCCTAAGAATATGAGTATGTTTAGAGTAATTACCAATATCATGATAAGACCATACTACGTGGATAGATTGTAATATGGAAAAATTATATGAGAAAGTAACATAATGTAATGTGGAGAAATTATATGAGAAAGTAACACAATGTAATATAGAAAAATTATACAAAAAAGTAACCTAGTGTAATATTCATTAAACATCGTAACCAATGAATACCTCCCAATATTCAATCCTATTTCTTAGACTCATATGCATGAATTCGTTCGATGTGTTTTTTACTTGAATAATAGTAGAGAATTACCATTAACTTAAACTTCATTCTAATATTCTATTAGTTCGTAAAATACAGAATTCTTCAGTTGCTACCTACATTTTTATTTTGAAAAATAGGACGCCCTGAGCCCTAAGAATATGAGTATGTTTAGAGTAATTACCAATATCATGATAAGACCATACTACGTGGATAGATTGAGCACTAAGAATATGAGTATGTTTAGAGTAATTACCAATATCATGATAAGACCATACTACGTGGATAGATTGAGCACTAAGAATATGAGTATGTTTAGAGTAATTACCAATATCATGATAAGACCATACTACGTGGATAGACGTGAATTTGGTGGCTATAAAACATAAAGCATCAACTACATTTTTAAATAATTATTTATATTTCTTTATTACCTTAAGAGGAAGACATCAGTTGTTCAGTTAAATCTTATTGGTTTAGAAGAAGATTATAACATAACATCAATATTTCAGTTAAATCTTATTGGTTTAGAAGAAGATTATAACATAACATCAATATTTCAGTTAAATTGCATTGGTTCAGGTAAATACTGTGATATTAAACTAATTGTTCAATTGAACTGCAATAGTTTAGTAAAATACTTTAATTTGACACAAAACGTGACATGTTTTTCTTGATGAATATGCACCTTTTCAATAAGCTGAAAATTTTATTAAAAGCATGTTTCTAATTTTTTCGACTCGAAAAATTATCAAAATAAATTTTAAAACCCGTTGATATAAAAAGACTCAGAATAAATAAAACACATCTTGTTATCTATGTTGTCATGGATCTCTTGTCATTGATCCATTAAAAAGGGGTAACCGGAGGTTGTGTCTGTACATTCAGAACTGGCTGGGACAGTTGTGACCTCATAAACCACAGAAGTTTATGAGCTACATTTCCCTGGAGTTGTGTTGTGTCTAATAACTATATTTCCCAGACAATAATACCGTTGCTGGTTATTTTAATAGGTACGTACTGGATCCACCAGTTTGCTTGGAGCGTAACTTATTTTACTGCCGTAATCGGTTGTATGATACAAAGAGAAACACTTACATAATAAACAGCAACAATTCATTGCACATTGTATCTTGAAATCTATTTGTGATTCACATATCTTTGTCATTCACGCTTTCAGAATAGTATTGAAAATGTTTTCGGTAGTAAAACAACATTACACACGAAGAAACCTTAACTGAGTAATATAGACTATAACGCTGTACGCAACGCTGGGGCCTGGCATGGCCTAGCGCGTTAAGGCGTTCGACTCGTAATCTGAGGGTTGCGGGTTCGCGCTCGAGTTGCGCCAAACATGCTCGCCCTCCCAGCCGTGGGGGCGTTATAATGTAACGGTCAATCCCACTATTCGTTTTCAAAAGAGTAGCTCAAGAGTTAGCGGTGGGTGGTGATGACTAGCTGCCTTCCCTCTAGTCTTACACTACTAAATTAGGGACGGCTAGCACAGATAGCCCTCGAGTAGCTTTGTGCGAAATTCCAAAACAAAGCAACAAACGCAACGCAGTGCGAAAGTACGGGTTATCTAGGTATCTCAGTTAAAGTATTCAAGTTTCGGTAGGTGTTATGCTGCAACGTTATAAACTCCTAGAGAATATAATGTTACAGCACTTAACAAAGCGACAGATCATTAAATATTTGCTTGTTATTTTCTCACTATCGTGTTTTACAACGGATAATTTCTTTCTTAGCTTCTAAGGCTGTTTTTTTATTGTTTGTTTCTTACTCAGATAGCTTTCATAAAAGTGTTTTCACAAACTTATAATTTTAAACACGAGTTTGAAGAATAATCCGAACATTTTAGCTTACCAAACTTACCGAAAAGAATAAGGTTTTATAGTTTCAAAGGACATAAAAGACAGGACGTTTGGAAGTAGCTCTGAGTCTTTCTTAAGACGCTTGATGTAGTCAGACGACTATCTATATCACAGAACAGTGAAGATATCATGAAAGTACAGGACGCCGGGGGTGAATTTAGATGACTATTGTTTGCAGGTTCGGGCTAGAAACATTGTTTGTTTTTAGTAATAAACTGTTCACAATAGTTGTTTCTTCTGAACAAAACTTTCAAACAAACTTTTAAGTGCAAACTAGTTCATGTTTTTCCAAGATGAGGTCGCTTTTGTATTTACAAAGTTTATCAAATCTGAATAGCTATAAAACAAAAAAATCCGATGTTTTCGAAGATTTGAATAGAAATTCAGTAGATTTTTGAAAGTTACAGAAAGTGCAGAGGAAGATTTTTTCGAAAAATATTCTTTCTGTTGATTAAATAAAGGCTTTTAGGAGAACCAGTAACAATGAATAATTTGTTTTTCTTATAGCGGCTATCCCAAACATTTCAACTATATTTAACCTTTTACTATACGATGAAGAAGTGTCTAGGAAATATACCCATTAACCTAATAGTATAGGTGTGGCCAGGACCTTGATTTCGCCTATCAGAAAGTAGTACAGGCTACAAGGAATACGATTCGTAGCTGTTTTATTACTTTTCTGACAAAATCGCCCCCAGGGTGCAGCAGTGTGTCTGCTGATGTACAACGCTAAAAATCGGTTTTTGATACCCGCGGTGGTCAGAGCACGGATATATATTTCATCGTGTAGCTTTGTTCTTAATTAAAAACAAACTGTAATTTTTTTTATACAATCACGGTGGTTTCTTTCCTAAAAAGACTGGGCGTGTCTCAGTAACTAGTACATCCATACTGTAAATCCAGGGTTCATGCCCCGCATTTTTTTGCTGTTTAAAAGCGATCTTCATCTATTTAAGAGATATAGATGTGCTGTAAGAGTGCTTTTAAATCCCACTGCTCAATCCGAAAAGAGTAACCGTAGAATTGGCGGTGTGTGTTGTCGACTTGTTGCCTTTTAATTACTTCAAGGTAAAAAATTAGAAACCGCTGTTCGAAATTTCTGAAACAAAGGAAATCAACTTTCGTAACCGTTTAGCAGCTCAGGAGCAAATTATGATATTTATCAAAAATATTCAGATAACAAAACAAAAACCGAATGTCTTTGTGATATGTTTCAAGAAACTTCGATTAAGGTGTGTTTTCTTTTAAAATTTTACTTGTTTCTTACACCAGCGCAATATTTTTTTTTTAGCGTAAAGACTCGCTCAGAAATTTTTTCTCACGTATTCGACTAAACGGTCGGAAAATAAAATCTTTAAATACATTTTGTTCAATATCGCCTCAGAGGATATAGCTTATTGAAAGAAATCGAAAGAGGATTACGTAGAGAGGCTAGCTTAATGTCTTCCAAATCATTTCAGCTCTGAGTGAGACACTGCTACCAATGTGCATTCCAATTTTAAAAATTGGGTTTTCAAGAAAATGAACCCGATGAAAAAATGGAGTCATTTTTTTCTTAAATCAAGAAAAAGGAAGACTGGTAATTCTGATAATTTGTGACAATAAATAAAATAAATATATAAATGGCGTTTTCCGGTATTTTCCAAGATAAGACAAGGAAAGTTTTACTAGATAAACTGTGGAAACAAAGCAGTCGGTATCGGATGTTCTTGATTAGCTTATCGACTAATTCTTTTGTTTGTATGCTTGTTTGTAATCAAGAAGAAAGTTACAGAATGGACTGTTTGTGCTGTGCCCCCAACAGGTGTTAAAACTGTGATTTTTAGCATTGAAAGTCAGCTGGTTTGTTTTTCCAGAAGTCAGTTTTTAGAGAGTCAGAAACAACCTCAAATCACTTACAAAATATGATTAACTGTATTAAGTAGGAATATACAACAAAGAAAAGCATGACGAAAAAATAAGATAATTTATGGAAATTTAAATTGTTGAACTTGTCGATGAATAACTGAGCTGAGTTATTTTAATTTTCTTTTTGGATTTGGTTTGTTTTGTTTTGAATTAATCGCAAAAAAGTTGTTTTGAATTAAGCACAAAGCTACACAATGGGCTATCTGTGCTCTGCCCACCACGGGTATCGAAACCCGGATTTTAGCGTGTAAGTCCGCAGACATACCGCTGAGCCACTGGGGGGCGTTAATGGCAAAGCTACACGAGGTTTGTCTGTGCTAGCCGTCCTTAATTTAGTGGTGTAAGACTAGAGGGAAGTCAGCTAGTCATCACCACACACCCCCAACTCTTGGGCTACTCCTTCATCAACGAATAATGAGATTGACCGTCACATTATAAAGCTCCCACGGTTGAAAGGGCGAGCATGTTTGGTGTGACAGGGATTTAAATCTTGAACCCTCGGATTACAAGCCCAATGCTTTAACCACCTGGCCATGCTGGGCTTCATATTGGGTTTCGAATCTGCAGCATGCAATGCAGAAGGGTTTGGAAAAAGGAGAAAAGACACACGTTTTTATCCATAAAGTATGTTTTCTTATAGCGTAGTCGCATCAGGCTAGGCCGCGTGGCCAGGTGGGTTAAGGCGTTCGATTCGTAATCTGAGGGTGCGGGTTCGAATCCCCATCACGCCAAACATGCTCATCTTTTCAGCCGGGGGGCATTATAATGTATCACTCAATTCCACTATTCGTTGATAAAAGAGTAGCCCAAGAGTTGGCGGTGGGTGGTGATAACTAGCTGCTTTCCTTCTATTCTTACCCTGCTAAATTCGGAAAGGTTAAAGTAGATAGTCCTCGTGTAGCTTTGCGTGAAATTCAAAATAAACCAAACCACATTGGGCTATCTGCTACATCCACCAAAGGAAATCGAGCCCCTAACTGTGGCGTTATAAATCCGAAGACTATACAGCTGTCCCTTAAAGTGACACCATGCAGAATATACTTTATTTGTACATTCGTTAAACGATCAGATAAAAAGATATTACAGATGAGATATAGCAGTTCTTAATTTTGAATTTTCGACAGACAGGACAAAAGACAGACAGAGAGAAGTACCCGGCGCCGAAAGAGTTTTCTATATTTCTTTGAACCGCATAACTGGATTCGATGTCGTTTTTACAACACACCTACAACTTAAAGTACGCTTTCTGTTCAGCAACATCATGTTTTGAATCCTGGACCCTTAGATCCACAGCTAAACATACTAACAGCTAGGCCTCTCTGTACCATCCTTCAGGTTTTACAGTAAGGTATGGATAAGCATATAAAATGTTAAACAAATGTAACTGATCTTAACAAATAAAGACAGAGAGAAAGCTCATGAAATAAAGGTAAAAATTATCAATAACAAAACATTATTAAACTTCTGTTAAAACTCCTTGGTTTTCCTAACGATGATCTTGTTCAAATATAAACATAAACATAATATGAACATAAACATAAATATATATATAAATTTAAATATAAATATTTCCTGGACCTTAAATCCCACCGATATAATAGTTATATTCCAAATAAAGTTTAAGACAAGTGAAGGAAAGGCTTATTATTTTTATCCACACATACAACGCTTACAAGAAACGTTACGATTAATTTTTTATTCGATAATGACATTTTTTTAACAACCTCACTTTTCCTCTTACCCCGCTAAGTCTTTTTTCATTCTTGAAGAGCATAGCTCATCCACAAACCTTTTCTTTCTTACTCAATCTTGGCTCAATTACTCTACCTCTTTCCAGAAATATCCAAATTCACTCAATAATACCTCTCCTCATTTTCTCTACCTGTTTCTGTATCTTCGATGGGGTTTTTTTTTATCCTGATGATTCTACATTTGGGACTCTCCGGTAACATTGATTTAGTGTTTTCTAAGTATATATCCAATCTCGATCCAGTTTATTTGTTTGATCTGTGCATATTTTTTTTTCCTGTTCAGTTATTTCACACAGATCCTCTTTTCTGATAGTCTCTGGCCAGTTTATACGTAGGATGTTCTTTGGACACTTCTTGGTGAAAGGTTCAAGTTCATCGTTTGGTGTTTTCCACGCTTCTGCCCAATTCAGATTTAACAAGTGTTGAAGATGAGAGGCTTGGTTTTTATTAATATTTCCATTTCTCTCTTTCATTTTTCTTCCTGTCTTATTTCTTTCTGTGATTCACGTGATAATGTATTGATTGCTGAAACTAAATATTCAGTCTTTTTATAAATTAATTCAAAAGGCAGTACAGAGTTCCTTGCACTGAAATGGTTCTTTTACTCAAAATACAAATTGTAGCATCTCCAAGCTTAAAATTAGTTTTAAGTTCACAAGTATTATATTCTACATGTATAAGTTGAGACGTGCTAACTTTTTTTGTCATTGTATTCTCTAAGTTGAGACGTGCTAACTTTTTTGTCATTGTGTTCTCTAAGTTGAGACGTGCTAACTTTTTCTGTCATTGTATTCTCTAAGTTGAGACGTGCTAACTTTTTCTATGTTATTGGCCCCCCCCAGTGGCTCAGCGGTATGTCTGCGGATTTCCACGCTAAAATTCGGGTTTCGATACCCGTGGTGGGCAGAGCACAGATAGCCCAGTGTGTAGCTTTGTGCTTAATTCAAAACAACAACAACAACAATCTATGTTATTGGCTCTTTTACTCGTTATTTAGGATTCTTTGCGTGTGTGTTTTTTTCAAATATTTAACAGTTGGAATTTATTTTACGTACAAGTTAAAAATATGTTTCACCATAATAATCCAAATGAAAAATAAAAGCAGTTTCCTTTTTGTAACGTATAATTTATTTGTAAGTGTAGTAGACGTTACGTGGTGCTTAACATTCGATTTTTAGCATCACTTACCGTTGAGCATGTCAGAGCTTTTTATATCACAAGCATAAAGATTTGTTGTAATCGCCAGGTGCAACAATACCAGAAACCTGTCAAATTAAAGCAACCGAGGACATATCTAAACACTGCAAAATACAGCCATAAACTAAAAGTAAAGAAACTCATATTATAAAGTCTGAAATTAAATACAAATAGAATTTAACAGCTGGAAAGTTACTGTCGCACTGAATAGATATGGTAGATAAAGTGTGTTTGAAACATCACTATACGTTATTCTACACTTTCACTTTTACTTTCCTAGAATATGTAAATAAAACTCACATTTATTTATTGTCTAATAAAAATGTCCAGCATAGTATGGCTTAATGTTGAAGTCTTTGGATTAAAGTTATATGGTTTAGATCCCGTTACCGCAAAAAAATAAAAAATTACGTTATGCATACGTCATCAATGTCACATTCAAATCTCTCCATTTCATTAGGGTATTCAAAGAATTAGAGGTTGGCACTCCTGACTGACGGCTCTTTCTCTAATCTGTCAGATCAAAATTAAATAAAGTAATCGCCTGAGTCTGATAAAAACAAACAAATTAACAAAATTACTAAATGGGGGAAATGTAATATAATACACTTTAGTACACGTAACAACATATATTGTTTTAATACCACATATAATACACTTTACTATACGTAACAACAGATATGTTGTTGATACCACGTATAATACACTTTAGTAGAACGCGTAATTACATGTATAGTGCGAACTTTGCGTATTTTTCTTACCAAATTCATTTGACGTTTAATATTGTCTGTCTACACTTGTGCCCAACGTAAAAAGTACCTAATATTAAGCAGATAATGAAAGCACCAACGGAATTGGTTATTTAGACTATAAAAAAAGGTCACACCAGTCTTGATTGGAACATTTTCTACCTTTAATGATTTATTCATAAATTTAAATTATGTTTTTCTTTCCTTTTATTTATAATTTTTTTAACAACACTAAACGGTGACGAAAATGTTTTCCCATCTTCCTTAAAAGCACCATTTTACAATAAAATCACCCACAGAGAAATTTGTTATTTAAAATTTAGCGTAACTGTTTCTCACAATTCTATGTTCTTGACACACTTCCTTACATAGGATTTATTGTGTCAACGCCTCGTTTCGGACTTTATTATAATACAGCTATTTAACGGTTATTCTTCTGGGTCAAAGTACATGAGAAAAATAGTTGTCACCAGAGGGTCGAGAAAAACGTATCTAATATTTCTTGTAGTGTCTGTGATAAAAATTGCCAATTAAAGTAATAATTATTTCTCAGACTGTTCTAGTTAAAACATTAAGTCTGATCAGATTAAACAACAGAGTCGTCACTTTAGATTAAACTGACCACCCACCCATCATTTTTTTTTCTGTCACGAAAATGTTCTGTGTACTTTCATCCAGCCCACGAACTTATTTACTTAATTTTGTCATTATTTCTACTTGTTAGTAGACATGTTTATTTTTCCCTGACTGTCATTAAAGCATCTAAACTTGTTCAGTGATTGCCAGAGTATACATAGAAAATTACCATTATTATTCACTGTCTCTTGGCATATACGTTAATGAGAGTAAAGAATAATTTTCTCTGTACGTTAGACTGATAGTTATTTGCCACTTGTGCTAAATAATGAAATAAACTCAACTAGTTGTAATTAACATATGTTTCTTCGTACAACATAGGAGATTTTTCCTTTCCCTACAAATAGGTCTGAATCACAAGGGTGAAACAAAACAACTAATGTTTTAAATACATCTGAGCTACCAATTGCTGTAAAGTAAAGAGAGTAATTTATACTTCTCTAATGAAACCGTTCTGTGCATAGAAATCATTAACTTACTTTTTGTGCGAGCTTAGAATTGTTGATTCCTCTCATTCTTAACTAAAACAACACATGTAGTAAACGTTTTGTTTTACTTTAAGTAATTACGAATCTCTTTGTTGGTATATGTTTTAAGTTTAGCTTTAAAATATCAATGACATTTTAATGTCTTTAGAAGATGTCAGAATCCGTTAAATACTAATTTAGAAAAAAAGGCGTACTTATAAAATATGTACATTTGGTAGCTTTGTTTAAGTCTGACGAAAATTTTAAGAATTTTCTTTATATTTGCATTTACTAATGCAATTGACCCGCTGATAACAATTCAGTTAAATGATAACAAATGATTTAGGAACTATAAAGTTACTTCATCGTCAAATATATTAGTTTATGTTTGAATAATAAATATTAACTGACAATTTTTATCATTAGTGGCCATCGGTGGGTCAAAAATGTTTAAACCCTTCTATATTATATTTTCATTCGAAATTTTCATCGATAAATCCAATCTGCTGATGCACGTGGCTGAAAAAATACACCAGTACCTTAAACCATTAACTGGTGATGCGACTGTGATACCTGTTGGAATAAAAAAACTTTTCTAAAAAAAAAAAAGGATGTACAGTACGCCCACCTTCACAAACTTCTACATCTTAAGAATTGCCTAGGAGAATGTGCTGCCATCTAGTGACAAATAATGAAACAAATGTCAAGATATTATGTATTTATTTACAGCAATTGGGAGACACTTCTGTCTTATTACCATCTTCTCCAGTAGCGTATTCGTAAGGTTATGAGCTTATGACACCAAAAAATGGGTTTAGATACCCGTCTTTTACACAGTACACATTATCAATTGTATAGCTTTGAGTTGAACTACAAACAAACAAAATATTTTGCCCCCCAGTGGCTCAGCGGTATGTCTGCGGACTTGCACGCTAAAATCCGGGTTTCGATACCCGTGGTGGGCAGAGCACAGATAGCCCATTGTGTAGCTATGTGCTTAATTCAAAACAACAACAACAAAATATTTCGCATACTTTATCTTTCGTAAGAAAGAAAAATTTGTGTTTATTTGTTTTTCTAACTTCGCGCAAAGCTACACGAAGGCTATCTGCTGTCCCTAATTTAGTAGTGT
The DNA here is from genome assembly GCA_011833715.1 of Carcinoscorpius rotundicauda. Taxonomy (NCBI): domain Eukaryota; kingdom Metazoa; phylum Arthropoda; class Merostomata; order Xiphosura; family Limulidae; genus Carcinoscorpius; species Carcinoscorpius rotundicauda. The sequence continues at coordinate 30,068,477 of CM022399.1, read as the reverse complement.
AAGACTAGAGGAAAGGCAGCTAGTCATCACCACCCACCGCCAACTTTTGGGCTACTCTTTTACCAACGAATAGCGGGATTGACCGCTTCGGTATAACGCCCCCACGGCTGAAAGGACGAGCATGTTTGCTGCGACGGGGATTCGAACCTGCGACCCTCAGATTACGAGTCGAGTGTCTTAATCACCTGGCCATGTTGAGCCTCTGCACGAGGTAGGAGTTGTTATGCTTCGTATTAAAATGTTTAGCAAAAGTGATGAAATATAAAGGCTCATGTTATTATTAATTTACATTCAGAGAATTTTATGATTTAGTCTTCAAGAGGTAGGAGTTGTTATACTTTGTTTAAATATCCTCTGACGAAAAGGCATGACTTGATTATGTGGGAGAAATATACACCCCTAAAAATTTTATGGCATGTGCCAAACACAAACTATGTGAAAGGTGTTGTTTGTTGAGTTTGTTTTATGAGTATTTCAATCCCTCAGTTCTCAGAGAAAAAAGAAAAAAAAAGTACCCAAATCCCAATCTATTCTATCTGTGTCATGTAATAGTGTTGTCATCTTCTATTTCAACACGAACAAAATCGACGAATTTTTTATCTTCACACTTATTGTGATTTTTGAGTCTCTGTAAATATGTTATCCATGTTTATTAATTCCATTTCTTGTAGCACCACAGTTGAAACCAGTCTGTTAAGACGTCATCTTGTAACATTACAGTTCAGATCAGTCTATCAAGACGCCATCCTGTAAGATCACAGATAAGAACAGTCTATCCAGTCGCCATCTTATAACATCACAGATATAATTATTCTATTCAGTCGCCATTTTGTGACATCTCAGATAAATCAGTCTATTCATTCGCCATCCCATAGTATTAGGGATAAGAACACGGATCACACAAAAGTACAATTTAGAAACTAATGGAGAATAGTATAAAAATCAACGGTTAATTATTTTCAAGAATTTAAAGGTTCAAGTGAAAGATAGTATAATACACGTTCAAGAGTTAGGAATAATGTATTTTGTTCAAGCTATTTCTACTTATGTGTTTACAGACACGTTGGTTCTGTATCAACAGGTTAGATGCTAGCTACGAACTCTATATAATTCATAACATCACGTTGTATAGTATAACAAGCAATGCTGCGTGAATACAATATACTTATACTCTAAATCTAATATCAGCGTTTTGGTTAAGTACGTGACGAAGAAAATCCAGAATCTCCAACATTAAAACATAGCTCTGTTTAATACAAATTAAACTATATTCATAGTTAACTTCTAGTCTATTACGTAGTAGATTATTTTGAAATATTATTTGATAAGTTGTTAATTTAAATTTTGATTAAACCAGCTTTCTAGTCAAATACGAAGGGGAACTCATATCTCTATCAACTTGATTTTACTTGGGAATGTAATACAGGCAATAAATTAACGATCTAGTAAATTTACTGTATTTGAAGATAAAAAATTATGAGTAAAGTAAACTGAGTTTACGTCTATTTCGTATTTAAAAGCCTGTTTTCATTCCTCCTATACAAGTTAGATATGTATTGTAAATTATAATTTGCGTGTATTTAGAAAATATTTATTTTTCATGTATTTAGAACGGTTTTTTTTTCGTGTATTTAGAAAGGTTTTCTGTTTTCGCAAATGGAGTTGGGAGGCAATAATTCACCTACAATCAGTGATGTCGAGAAACCCACTTGTTGAGAACTTTTATATGCAAAAACGGCTGTTCTGGGCCCAGAAAACACTTCAATTAGAAGAGCGAACAACGTTTCGACCTTCTTCGGTCATCGTCAGGTTCACAAAGAAAGGGTTACTGGTCGGAAGCTGACCACGTGTTTGGGAGGGGTTGTATAATTGAGTGTTGCAATGTAGAGGGCGCGGTTTGAATATATAATTTTGTCTATAATTTTTGAATATATAATTTTGTCTAAGACAACTTAGATAACTTTATTGACATCCAACTGCCAAACTTTCCAGGTAAAATTACAAATTTATATTTTCCAGAACCACCTAAAAACATTATCTTAAACGATTTTTTCAAAGAATTTTCTTACAAAACTATCAACATAATTTCACAAAATAGAAAACTAAAAAACAACCTTACAAAAAGAGACATTAATTCCATTAGAAACCTAAAACAAGACAGAAACATAAAAATTCTAAAAGCAGATAAAGGTAACGCTATAGTAATAATGAACACGAATGAATACATACAAAAAATGAATAACATCCTATCAGACACGAACAAATTTAAACCAATACACACAAATCCAACAAAGACACACGAAACGCAACTAAACAAATTACTACTACAAATAAAAAAAGCCAACACAATTTCACAAACACTTTATTCCTACCTACGTAAAACCGACTCACGCACACCGCAAATATACGGCATCCCCAAACCTCATAAACCAGATTGTCCATTACGACCAATAATGTCAACATATGAATCGTTTAACTACAATCTTGGTAAATACATAGCATGGGCATTCTCCAAATATGCAACATCAGCCAGCTCATTCATCAAAGACTCTTTTAATTTCAAGTCCAATCTAAATCAACTTAATCATAAAGCCTTAATGGCCAGTTTCGATGTTATATCCCTCTTCACAGAAGTTCCAACAACAGAAGCCTGCAAGATAGCCTTAGAACTCTATATTCGAGACCCTAACCCGATCATAGACATTCCCAGTAACCAGTTAGCAACCCTCATAGAATTCACCACAATAAAGACAAACTTCATGTTCAACAACCAAAACTATATACAAACAAATGGCCTAAGCATGGGCAACCCAGTATCGCCAGTTCTAGCCAATATTTTTATGACACAAATTGAAACACAAGCAATTAATACAGCATTACATCCACCACTATACTGGTACAGATATGTAGATGACACGATTGCGGGATTCGAATCTACAGAACACATACTTAACTTTTTCACTCACATTAACTCTATACATCCCAACATTAACTTCACATGTGAACAGGAAGAAAGCAATCAAATATCATTTCTTAACCTCAAAATTATAAGAACCGACACACAATTCAAAACAGAAATCCACCGAAAAATCACCCATACTGGACTATACATTCCTTGGGACTCAGCACATGAAACAAAACAAAAACTCAACATACTAAGAAACCAGATAAACACAGCCATAAAACTATGCTCACCAGATAAAATTAACGATGAATTAGATAAAATAAAACAACACTTCATCAACATTAACAAGTTTCCTCCACAAACCGTAGAAAACATTATACGCACACACCTAGACAGAAAGCAAAATCAACCAACAAAAGTAAATATATCTCACGAATCAAAAAATCACGAAACCATATACTGCTGTATACCATATATTCCTGACATCAGCAAACAAATAACCAACATTTGGCAAAAACTAGTAACAAAATATAACATTCCAGTTAACACTAAATTTATTCAAAAACCAGGCACAAAACTAAGGTCTATACTATGTAAGAACTACACTGAGAAACACCACACCAACATTATTTATAAAATACAATGTGATAACTGCCATGACTTCTATATAGGAGAAACAAGTAGAAAAATGGAAACCAGATTCAAAGAACATAAAAAGTCACCTTCACACGTTTTCGAACACTGCAAGTCAAATGGACACAACATAACCATAGAAAACACTAAAATACTAAATAAAGAAACAAACATAAACAAACGAAAAATTAAAGAAGCCTTACTTATACAACAACTCAAACCCAAAATAAACCAATATAAAGGAACACCATTATACCTATATTAATATTATAGACAAAATTATATATTCAAACCGCGCCCTCTACATTGCAACACTCAATTATACAACCCCTCCCAAACACGTGGTCAGCTTCCGACCAGTAACCCTTTCTTTGTGAACCTGACGATGACCGAAGAAGGTCGAAACGTTGTTCGCTCTTCTAATTGAAGTGTTTTCTGGGCCCAGAACAGCCGTTTTTGCATATAAAAAATTCACCTACAACATTTTTGTTCAGAGATACTCACTAATTAACAATACATAACTTCACAAATAAAGAATATAATTGGGAAAAGAAGTCGTATCAAAAATCCGAAGTCCATAGTGAGTTCAGGTATGACTTTATAGTTAATAGAAGATAGGGGGCGTAATTATAATTTTGCTGGAAGAGTTTCGCAGATCTAATACGACACCCTATTGACTTTACAACACACCTGAATATGTTTTGGAAAGTTTTGTCTAACAGATCTAATACGATACCCTATTGACTTTACAACACACCTGAATATGTTTTGGAAAGTTTTATCTAACAGATCTAATACGACACCCTATTGACTTTACAACACACCTGAATATGTTTTGGAAAGTTTTATCTAACAGATCTAATACGACACCCTATTGACTTTACAACACACCTGAATATGTTTTGGAAAGTTTTATCTAACAGATCTAATACGATACCCTATTGACTTTACAACACACCTGAATATGTTTTGGAAAGTTTTATCTAACAGATCTAATACGATACTCTATTGACTTTACAACACACCCGAATATGTTTTGGAAAGTTTTATCTAACAGATCTAATACGATACCCTATTGACTTTACAACACACCTGAATATGTTTTGGAAAGTTTTATCTAACAGATTTAATACGACACCCTATTGACTTTACAACACACCTGAATATGTTTTGGAAAGTTTTATCTAACAGATCTAATACGATACCCTATTGACTTTACAACACACCTGAATATGTTTCGGAAAGTTTTATCTAACAGATCTAATACGATACCCTATTGACTTTACAACACACCCGAATATGTTTTGGAAAGTTTTATCTAACAGATCTAATACGACACCCTATTGACTTTACAACACACCTGAATATGTTTTGGAAAGTTTTATCTAACAGATCTAATACGACACCCTATTGACTTTACAACACACCTGAATATGTTTTGGAAAGTTTTATCTTACAGATCTAATACGATACCCTATTGACTTTACAACACACCTGAATATGTTTTGGAAAGTTTTATCTAACAGATCTAATACGATACCCTATTGACTTTACAACACACCTGAATATGTTTTGGAAAGTTTTATCTAACAGATTACGAGTCGAACACCTTAACACGCTTGGCCATGCAGGGTCCGTATTTTTCTCTGCCTCCCACGGGTATCGAAACCCGGATTTTAGCGTTGTAAGTCCGCAAATACATCGCTGAACCGCTGCGGGGCGTGAGATTAGAAAAATTAACGTTGTAACTCTTTTTTTTTTCCCACATCATATTTCTGGGCTCGGCAGGGCCGTGTTGTTAGAACCCTTCACTCGCAATCTGAAGGTTACGGATTCGAATCCCTCTTCACACCAAACATGCTGGTACTTTAAGCGGTGGGAATGTTACAATGTTACGCTCAATCCCACTATCCGTTGGTAAAATAGTAGCTTAAGAATGGGTGGTGATGACTAGCTGCCTTCCCTCTAGTCGTACACTGCTAAATTAGGAACGACTAGCGCAGATAGCCCTCGTATAGCTGTGCGCGAAACTCAAAACAAACCATTTTTCTGTACCCTTTTCTCTAAGTAGCTCAGTTTGCTATGGAAGTTTTCCTGAGTGGTGAGTTCGCCCACCATTTTCGATATCATTTCTCCTGACTAGTTCATTTTGCTGTGTAATTATTTCTGACTGATACATTTTTTCATATGGCTGTTCCTAATTGGTTCATTCTTGCTTTTAAACTGTTTCCGATCGGTAAATGTCCTTTTGTCGTGTCATTTGCAGTTTGACGCACCATTTTGTTTAAGTGTATCTTGCTGTAAACATTTTTTCATATTGCATTTTCCGTACCACTTTTAATACTTGTTACACTATATATGACAGATTACTTTATCACATGTGGTTTTTTCCCGAGTACTGTAGTTTCTCGTGACACTTTTCTTATTAAATGCTGCATTTTACTGAAGTTTTTTGTTTCCAAATCCGTTACAATATTTTAAAGCATACTTAAGAAACTTTCATTTAATCAGACAAATCATTCATAATGCATGATTTTCCTGACTAAACTCTGAGTATAACTTGGAATGAACCAAATCAGTTTTATGGTTCTCTTTCATAACCAGTTCGCTTTCTCATTTAGAATAATTCCATTCAATAGACATCCAGGATCTTCATTACACACCTACTTCATATGATAGTTTCTATCTAAAAAATATCTTCACTCGTATATGTGTCGAAATGAAAATGCACAGGAAAACCAATTGTGATACCAATTTTGTTTGTTTATTTCGAATTAAGTACAAAGCTACACAATGGGCTATCTGTATTCTGCCCATTACGGGTATCGAAACCTGGTTTCTAGCGATATGAGTCCACAGACGTGCCGCTGTTCAACTGAAGGGCTTGTTTATGGAAGGATATATTCCTGTTAATGAAGACAAATAAAATTATTAGGGAAAAATCATTTTATTTTTATGGGTCGAACGTTTTGAAACACGTGTATCATACGCAACGAAGTCGAAACACATTTTCTTCTACTGTTCGTTTTTTTCGTTGCTTTCAAAGCTGCATGTCTTCAAATAGACATTACTTCATTAGCACTAATATGTCTAAGCACATCTTAGAATCTTAGACATTCTAACGTGACGTCATTAGTACCAATATGTTTAAACACATCCTAGAATCTTAGATGTTCTGACATGACGTCATTAGTACCAATATGTCTAAACACATCCTAGAATCTTAGATATTCTAACATGACTTCACAAGTACCAAAATGTCTAAACACATTTTAGAATCTTTGACATTCTGACATGATTTCATTAGTACCAGTATGTTTAAGCACATCTTAGAATTTTAGACATTCTGGCATGACTTCATTTGTACAAAAATGTCTAAGCACATCTTAGAATCTTAGATATTCTGGCATGACTTCATTAGTACCAATATGTCGAAACACATCTAAGAATCTTAGACATTTTGAAGGTGAAATAAATACATTTTAAAATCTTCATAGCTGGGCTATCCTCGTGGCTAGCGTGCCCAAGATGTGACCCTGATGGTTTACTGTTTGCGTTCCTTGCCGTAAAATCTTCCTCCGTACTTTAGGGTTGCGAGTACACTATGAGTGCAACTTTAGATACTATTGTTCTGTCAACTGGAGCGATGGATGTTGTCCGCGCTTTAGTTTGTTTTATATCAAAGCTATTTCGAACAGTCTGCTGAATCCACCAAGAATGATCGAACTCATGACTTTTGTCGTTTGTCAGTTCAAATCACTGACATTTTATGTGCAGACGGTCCTTTTGTGGGGTTGTGAGCGTGTCCCCAGTGGTAAAGTGGTTATTTCTGCGAACGTATACTTGTAAAAACCGGGTTTCGATACCTGCGGTGAGCAGAGTAAAAGTAGCCAATTAGGTAGTTTTGTGCTTAGTTACAAACAAACAAACTTTGCGAGAAAATTCGAAAAAAGACATCTAGCGAAACGTTCGACTCGTGTTAATAAAACTCTTTAGGTCTTAACCATCATTTTTCTTTTCCTTAGTTGAATTTTACTGTTGATAAAAATATATTCGTGGTAATAAAATCTTTTGATTATTTTATTTGAAGTTATATAACTACAAAACGGCAAAAACTGAGCGAATTATTCTATTTAATGACGATATGAAGACGGAGAAAAGCGACTGAGAACTGCTACTCATATTAAACTACAATTCATGTACACTATGTACAGATTCATACTGTTGTTGTTTTTATATTTAATGAAATTAACTAAACTCTAACAGAAGTTGCTGTAACTAAGAAACTTGAGCAGTGTTTTAAAGGTCAAAATAATTACGATAGGAAACTTTAAATAATACGTTTAATTTTAGTCCTCAAGGTGGCGTTAACTATTTGTTCGTTTGAATTTCGCGCAAAGCTACAGGAGGGATATCAGCGCTAGTCGTCCCTAATTTAGCAGTGAAAGACTAGAGGGAAGGCAGGAAGTCATCAAAACCCACTCTTAGGCCACACGTTTACCAACAAATTGTGGGTTTGACCGTCACTTTATAACGCCCCTACGCCTGAGAGAGTGAGCATGTTTGGTGTGACGGGAATCTGAATCCGCGACGTTCGAACTACGAGTCGAGTGCCTTAACCATCTGGCTATGCCTGGCTGTTAAAAATTTAATGTTTATTATCTTATTAATTAATTTGTTTGTTTGTAATTAAGCACAAATCTGCACAATGGTCTATCTGTACTCTGCTCACCACGATTATCGAAACCCAGTTTCTAACGTTGTAAGTCAAACAATAAGGTGCTTTATAGAGAAACTGGTTGTGTGGTCCAAAAATTAATTGAAGTTAATTGATTAAGCACATTTCATGTTAAAATGTTTGAGGAGTATTTAATATATGTTAATTTAATATCTGTTTGGTTACATCGTCAGTACATTACAAATGTAGAACGTTTTTGTTGTGTGTTCTTTTACTACCATTACCTGTAACAACAAAAAAGTTATTTCTTTTCAAAATAATGTGAAATTCTTATCAAAATAACATATAATATTCAAAATAAAATTTGCTCGACTTCTGGAATTACGATATCAATTTTGATTACAAAAATATTGTTTTAAATTTAGTAAAACTCTCAAAGTGATTTGTTATTTAATTTAAGTAAACCTTTCTCACGGATTATTACATACGAAACGGAATGATAAAACATTTGCATTACATAGTAGATTATTTTAGTTATATATCATTATCGCTAGAAAATACAGAAGAAAAAACAGTATTTAAATGTCCGTCATTAATCTGTTTTTTTTCTATTTCTAAAAACAAAACGGCGAAAATATATATTTCAAGAAATATTTCATCTAGCTATTTGTCAGTCTGACTGTCTGTCCAGACGAAGAAGAATATAGAATTTTGTAATATTATTTTGATAATCGCCCAATAAATGACGGTAGTTAGCATTTTCCAAGTGGTATTAGTTTCAGGGCAAAGCCTCGTAGGGTTAACTGCTGTGTCCGCTGTAGAGAATGGAATTCTGGATTTTTCTAACTGATATGGATAACAAAATTTAGTTTTACGAAACATAATAGGTTTTATCATTATGATTAAACTTTGTAACATAAGAAAATAAAACTTGTTATAACTGATAACAATATACGTAGTAAATTCTTTATGAATTTTTCTATGCACTAAACACATTTCTGCAACAGCTGTTTTCGTTTGTGTAGTCAATAATAAGACAATAAATGCTAACAGCAGTGCATTCACTTTGTTTGTAAATTAACCCAAGTGAATTTTTTAATCATCTCATAAAAAGAGGTTCTAAATATAGCCAACAGATGGCATATGTGTAAGATCATTTAATCTTGGAGACGACTTTGAAAGCACAACGAGAATTGCGAGGACACAATGTCTTATTAAAACACAGACGTAAATAACCACACTTTGTACAGGTTACATTAAGCCTATGAGAAACAAGAGGAAGAAATCGCTGTGTTTTTTACCCTTCTTACATAATACCATTCTTGTATTAGAAGATGAATGATAATAATGGGTTTATAGTTTTATATAAATGAGATTTTAAATTAATGAATAATTAATTCTAACGAATCTTTTATTCAGGTAAATAATTAAAGTGTAAAAGAAAAAGGGATAGAGAAACAAAACTAATAATAAGAAATCTCATATTTCCGTTCACTCCTGAAATAAATTTTATAATAATTCAAAGAGGTGTTTATCTCTTTAAATATAATGGTACTAACTGTTCTATGTCCATGTAACTATTTCGTAAGGTGTGAATGGATCTCCGTCATTACTATGGATGTTCATTGGATCCATGGGGAAATACAAATTTTTAGTTTTGTATTTTGCGGTTTTAGTGGAGTATTTCAAGTTTTTACCCCTACTTTTCTCCTTGCTGATGGATCTTCCATAAATTTGTCATGAAGACCTGTTGTGTCCATACAGAGAGAGACACATACATATTTATAGTTTGCATTTTGCAGTCTTCGTGGGCGTTTGTAGTTGTTGTTGTTTTTTTCCAATTGCATTTAGGAAAAATATCTTTTCATGTGCTAAAACAACCTTTGATTAATCATAAATTTATGCAGCTTTCGTTCAGAGGACGGGTATTCCAGGTAGCTTATATATATGCATTTCTTAGTATTGATTTGGTTTTAAGCCTATATCGCATATATCACCCACTCTTTCCAGAAAAAAAAAAGTCAGCCATTTTCTACATTAATGTAGTTTTCTCTTTATGTACAACAACATTTTAAGTTGATTTGATTTTTTCAATATCACTAGCAACGAAAATTGGATCTCGTTTATTATTCTTGGATGTAGTTACCATAGCAACTCTGAGACAGTGAGCTGAAAATAATGGAATGAACATGTAAGAAGCATGAAACATCACGGATTTCTCAGAATCTGAAAACTCTGGTGAAGAGATAAGCCACGTCATTAACTTGTTTCAGTACACTTTCGTGGTTTTTCCATCAAGTTAATGAGAAAGTAAAAGCCAATTGGCTCTCAAAATAAAAAGAAGAAAAACTGAAATCAATTCAATTGCGCAGCTGCTTAAATAGCAGTTTCAAAAAAATAGGCTTACTGGTTGCTCCAAGAGGCTTACGGTAAATTAATTGAGAATATTTTCGTAAAGGTTAATCTTAAATAATGACTTTTCTATGTTTCAAAGATTGTGAATATAATCATTAAAGAAAATATCTTCGAACTTGCTTCGTGGATTTACTCTAATAGTTTCAGTTTGTTGTCGTTATAGTTGTTTTTGATTACCTTTTGCAATGAAGTTTCACCTTTTAATAAAAAACAACAACGCTGTTTTTTATGTGTTAACTAAACGGGCGTACGGTCTCTGGATCTTCCATTCTTTACTATTCTTAATAAAATAATAATTCATAGTAGCTGGTCAGTGGCTAGATGCAATTGTATACGATGCGACAGACAGGTTTGGTTTGTTTCGAATTTTGCGCAAAGCTACACGAGGGCTATCTGCGCTAGCCGTCCCTAATTTAGCAGTGTAAGACGAGAAGGAAGGCAACTAGTCATCACTACCCACCGCTAACTTTTGGGCTACTTTTTTACCAACGAATAATGGGATTGACCGTTACATTATAAGGCCCCACGGCTGAAAAGGCGAGTATGTTTGGTGCGACGGGGATTCGAATCCACGATCCTCAGATTAAGTTGAGTGCCTTAACTACCTGGCCATACCCGGCCCGACAACAGAAAATATATATTTAAGGTTAGATTAAATATATGCGCGTGTGTGTCATTATTTCAAGGGACAGCTTGAGGGCAATCTAAATTTCAACTAAAAGTTATTAATATATTATATTATATAATATATTATTATGCGGAATCATTTGGAATCTAAAACAATTTTTAGCGCACTTTTGTTACCAAAGAACTATTTATCTATTAGATAATATTATCTAATGAACTAGTAATTATTTATTCTGGACTTAATGTCCACTAATTTTTGATATTTTAGTACCGAAAGTATTTCTTTTTTAACGTTAATCGAATACAAAATGTTCTTTCTTTAAAACATGAGAATATCGTGCATTTTGTCTGCTTCCAAGTTCTGTTATTGATGAAGTCTTTCAAAGCAAGAAAGACAGTCACATTGACACTCAGTCTTTTCCTTGAACTGTACCATGTCAGCCGTTTGTACATTCACTCACTTCAACTTGTGTTTTTGTTTTCTGTCTTCAGAAGTCATCTGTTCATCTTGCTCCCAACATTTTCTTTTCCTACTTTATTTCAAGTCCTTAAGTTCTTAAACGTACAATTTGCTTTACCATGTATTTAAAAGTTCGGTAAAAAACTCACGATCAACATTTTTTTGTAAACTTTCTGTGCGAATAAGTTTGAATTTAGCTATGTTATTGCATATTCTAAGACTACTTAAAATCACAGTAAAAAAAATACATTTTACTAAACTATCGTTTTTTTTCCTTAAAAGTCTGTCAAAATAAATTACTTCCGTTTAAAAGGCTCTATTGGTCATCTAAGTAGCCGTATCCACGTGTCTCACACGTATCTGTCAGTTTATATTTTATTTAACAAACGTATAACTATCACGAAAAAAATTAGCGAAACATTTATTTGACCGTAAGCAATATTTTTAACGAACAATATATGTTTGTAATATAAATCTTCCATCAATTAAAACATCCGCTAGAATTTATTTTCTCTTGTACGTATTTTCATGCACGTCGAACTTTCGAAAATGGAAAACAAATATAAATGCATACAAAAACACTTCACGAAAGTAAAGGCGCTGAAAGTCTCAATCATTTCTAAATTCTGACGCAGTAAACGAAAGACCTTATTGATATTTGATGTGTGGTTGACACCTTATAACATATCCTCTTTTGCTTTCACTCATGGGTCAATTTGAATACATATAAATTTTTTGTCGAGTGTGTTAAAATATTTTAATTTCACTTGTATATGTAAAAAAATCAAGGTATCGAAGGTATATGTACTTCAATCAATACCAATTTTGCTCCAAAGTAAGTCCGAGGACCTGTATCACTAGAAGCTGAGTTTTGATCTCCATGGTGGACATGACTCACTGTATAACGTTACGTTTTGATCTCCATGGTGGACATGACTCACTGTATAACGTTACGTTTTGATCTCCATGGTGGACAGACACTGTATAACGTTACGTTTTGATCTTCATGGTGGACAGACACTGTATAACGTTACGTTTTGATCTCTATGGTGGAAAGACACTGTATAACGTTACGTTTTGATCTCCATGGTGGACATGACTCACTGTATAACGTTACGTTTTGATCTCCATGGTGGACATGACTCACGTTACGCTTAATAACAAATAAACGAATTTCCAATGAAGTAGCCCAGTATTTATTTCTCACTGTATGAAAACAAAAGAGAAGATCATGTGATCATTGATTGATGTCAATTCGAAAACCTTGTAATCTGTGACTGGATTTACAAGTGTTCTTACTCTCGTGTAGTTTTACGTGAAATTCAAAACAAAGAAACAAACATACCCTCAAAAATTAGTGCATCCCTAGTTCAAATCACTCTGCCTTACCTCTCGTCTTACATTGCAGAATTCTGGAAGGCAACTAGTCATCACCATTCACACCAACTGTTTGGCTACTCTTTTACTAACAAAAATGGGATTGAACATCACATTACAACACCCTCACGGCTGAAAGATCGAGCATATTTGGTGTGAAAGGGAATCGAACCTGTGACCCTCAGATTACGAGTCGAACGCATTTGCTATCATTGTATCGCATCTTTATCATATAATTTTTATTACAGATAAAAATGATTCATTTTGTTTTACATCATTAACTAACTATCGAATCAGAAAAATAGCTAAAAACAATGACTTATAGTTTATTGTTTGTTTGTTCGTTTTCAATTTCGCACAAAAGTTATCTGCGCTATCCGTCCCTAATTTAGCAGTGTTAGACAAGAATGAAGGCAGCTAGTCACAACCACCCACTGCCAACTCTTGGGCTACTCTTTTACCCATGAATAGTGGATTGACCGTGACTTATAACAACCCTAGGCTGAAAAGGCGAGCATGTTTGGTGGGACGGGGAATTCGAACATGTGACTCTTGGGTAGTTTATTGAGAGAAATAATTTCACGGAAAGAGTGTTTAACGAAAACAAAATTAAATTTTACGTTGAAAAAGTAAACAAATAATTATTTTGACTGTTATTTGTTTTCTTAATATAAGTCAACTTTTAATTGTTGTTTTGCAACTTCGAAACTTTTGACTTGTACTAAAGTTCAGCCCTGACCTAAAATGATTATTTTAGAACCACAATAAAACAACAGAACCGTGTAATTGGTTCGATTTGACATGATTTTATTAATCTGAGAACACGAAGTGTAATTTTGTTGCCCCACAATTTAACGTTTGTGCGATGCGTTCGTCATATCGGGCGATGTTATCGCTTGGTCGGAAGATATATATCAGTGAGCAAAATATAATGTTCTCCCTTTAAAAAACAATAAAGAACAAAAAACAGAAAACCCAACAAGGGCACAAAGGTATGACTCTAAAGAAATAAAATTATTATAAAGCGCTACGTTGATGAAACAAGTGCGTCATCAAAGTTTTATATTTTGAAATATCGTGCGTCTAAACATAAAACATAATTACGAATTAGGCATTCCCAGCTCTATTGTTATTTGCGTAATTAAAATACGAGAGTTACCACATTGTGGCGATTTCAAAAGAGCTGTGAATTTTTTTTCCTCGGCTCTAATTTTATTGGATAGTAGAGGTGTTAGCACTGATATGATAGTCGAACCTTATTCAATAGAACTAATTAGATATCTCCTGGAAACAAAAAGAGTCTGATGAATAGAGAACATGATATTCAGATTAGGTGCAGTTTAAATAAACACAAAACGTCAGGAAGCATTTAGAGTTGCCGAGCACCATACCTCCAGGAGACATTCATTCATTTCTTTTCAACTGATCAATATGTCGCGTCATGATAGCCGTGCGTGTGGGACGTTTTTGTAACTCAAGTGCTCGCGGTATCGACAATTTAAGTAATGATTATATTCTAACATTATATTAACTAAGCATATACTAATTTTATATAATCAATACATTGGTGATCAGCAGTAAAAGAAAATGTAAATAATCGATAAATGCCTTTTAAACATTTCTTTCTTTAGAGTCATCTAAGACGGGATTCTTAGGAAAAACAGAACGACAGTAAAACGTAACTTGGCTTCTAATTATAAAAGTTTGCTTCTGGCCTTAAACAATTTGGATTTTCAATATTAGAAAGGGTAGAAAAATAAATATAAAACTTGGTAATAATAAGACAAAGCTTCCACATCTGTGTGGTTATTGTATTAAGCTTTTTTCTTCTAATAACAAGTTAAGTGTATTAGAATAAAAACCCTTGAATAATATGAACCAAAACGGAATAGGTTGTACCCGATATATGATTAACGATAATAATGAAAATACTTCTCGAAATTTGCTTAGTATTACAAATAATGTAAAACTATTACCTCCACTGACTTAATTGTTGGTAGGTGGTCTCAATCAGTAGAAAATAACTTGTCTTTTATAGATTTACTACTAAATAAGTTGATACTTAGAACCTAATTTAGCAGTGTAAGACCAGAGGGAAGGCAGCCAGTTATCACCATCCACCGCCAACTCTTGGGCTACTCTTTTACCAACGAATAGTGGGATTGACCGTAACATTATAACGCCCCCACAGATAAAAGGGCGAGCATGTTTGGTGTGATAGGGATTCGAACTCCCAACCCTTAGATTACGAGTTGAACGCTTTAACCCACCCGGCCATGCCGGGCCCGCCAAATAGCATTTATTAACCTCAAGATCCCTAGAACTAATACACAATTCAAAACAGAAATAAAAAAAAAATTACTCATACTGGATTATACATTCCCTGGGACTCAGCACATGAAACAAAACATAAACTCAACATATTAAGAAAGCAAATAAACACAGCCACAAAACTATGTTCACCTGATAAAATTAATAATGAAATCAATAAAATAAAACAACACGTCATCAACATTAACAAATTTCCAAAAAAACCGGGGAACAAATTATGCACACACACCTAGACCAACAACAAACAAACAACAATACATCCCAAGATACAACAAACTGCAAAACCTTACACTGCTGCATACCATATGTTCCTGACATCAGCGAAAAAAGTAACCAACATAATGGTACATGATTTTATCGTTCACTTACTTATTCAATGATAAGTAAATTGGTTCCCCATGCATCCATCTAGTAAAACATAAATTGGTCCTCCATGTGCCACTTAGTAATACATAAATTTGACCTCCATGTGCTACTTTATGATACATAAATTGGTCTTTCATGTGCAACTTAGTAATACATAAATTGGTTCTCCATGTGGCACTAAGTAATACATAAATTGGTTCTCCACCCACCCACACAGTAATATATATATCCATCCTTCATATACCCAAATATTAATACATATGTCGATCCTTCATATACTTAAATAGTAATACCAACACACAAACTTGTCTGTTATGCACTCATTGTTAAATACTTAACCTTAAATAGACGTGAGCTATAATGCGAAACCTATTTCTTATGGATGTTTATTTTATTGTCTCTTGTGTTTCCAACAAAAGCAGTTGTGTGCTCGATATTTAAGTTATCTGTTTTTACCGTAAGAAATCACCTTTCAAAACTAGTTATCACTAAAGCCTCCAGTCAGCTAATCTTGATTTGCGATGTTATTTGGTAGAATAAAAGTTGTAAAAGATCTCACGAATCACTACAAACTTTGTACTACACTAACGAAACTGTTTCAAAAAGTCACTCGGATCTTGTCGCCAAAGCGAGAGCTATTAGTGCTAATTAGTGCTGTTATACAAATATTTGAGGAAATTAACACATAACTCTAGGTGCTAAATAGTGCAAGAATATAGAATATTTTAAATTCATTTTTAGAAACGAATTATGTATACGTCCACTCTAATATAAACGTACACTCGGATAATAGAAGGAGAAACGTATTTAAGATTAGGTAACCTTAAAACCCTACAAATTACCGTGCAATAATAAATGAAAGTTGCACAATCTTTTATGCTATTCAACATCCTATAAAATCTCAATTCATATGAAAAATAGATTGATAAACTGTTCTATGTATTGATGTATAATCTACACTTGTCTTCCAAGTCATTTTCCTCGTTAAATATAATACTCTTTTACTTCAGTGTTTAACTCATTGTTACTAGTTGTTTCACACATTAATACTGGTTGGCATGTTAACATTTTTTATAATATTATGCTAATATTAAATCATTTACTATATTGATTATTGTAACTAAATGTTTAAGTAAGTTATTTAGTTTATTATTGTATATCATTTTTAGCATATTAATTTTATTCATTGTTTTAAATTAGTGGTTAAAAACTGAATTGTACTCACTGGTTGACATATTCAGTGTATATTGTGAATTTTGTTTTAAATATTTATCATCGCTTAATCGACAAGTTTGATACCAACATTATGTAACCAGCCTGTAAAAAATATATTTGATAAGAAGAATATCTCAAAACATATTTTTTTCTTTCACGCTTGTCTGACGTAAACCCTATTTAAGATTAAATTCTCCATAAGATAAATATATAAAATAATTGATTTACACCAAAGACTTGAATTCTGTGTTTCTGTGCTGTAATCCACACTCACAAAAATATCTAAGAAAAGATCAATCAGCTTTAGTGTTACTAGGAGATACGATTGTTTTCAGCTGTGACCTTTACGCCATTTTACACTCACGACCAATCAAAGAACCAGATTGAATCTTTGTTAGTCTCTTGAGTATTTCACTGGTTTTGAGGCTGGGATGTACTTGTGGGTGTGTGTGTTTGTGTAAGCAGGAGTGCACTCGCGCGAATCTTTGAGTGCAATTTGTAAAAGCATTGGTCATAACAAAAGGCAACATGGAAAAGTCGCATTTTCTAAATACTTACGATTACTATGAGTTAATGAGATCGAATGTATTCATAATAGTATAAAATAACAACTAAACAAGTAGTATGTTCTACAATGTAACACAGTCTTAAAACATTTTCCTTTTTATTTGGTGATAAAATTCAAACTTTTAAATTCATTTGATTTATCATTGTGGATGATGTTTCATCGATCAACATCTAATACCCCCATATTTCACACTCGTCATGGTAATATTATGAATGCGTTGTGTTCTTTAGTTGATTTCGTTTAGTTAAACATTTCAAAAAAAAAGTGGGATATTACGATGTGTTTACCACATTTTAAATATTACGATCTGTTTACCACATTTTAAAGTACAAGATTTATACTTCCTTGTGCCATTCATAAACAAAAATGAATTTTTAAACGTTTTTTGTAGAAGAAAAATTGTTTTAAAATAGTAGCCAACGATAGCTGTCCAAAGTAATTCTTCTCTTCTGGATCAATGTGTCATATCATTATAAAAAAATATATGATTAAAGACAGATTTATTCCATTTATATTAAAAACAAAATAAAACAATGTCAAACTATGACCTGATTCGATACCTTTATAAACTTACTTAATCTTAAAATGTTGGAATTTTTTGTCGTACCCAAGCTTTGTAATAAGATCTTAAACTCTGAGACGAGTGTCAGCGGTTAAGTCAACTTTAACTAGAAATGCCCAAACATGTAAGTGAATACAATAGGTCCTATCCTATTCACCCTCTTATGTGGTAGATTTCAACAGAGAATAGTATGCAGGCAATAGAAGGTGGTATAAACTGCAATGTATATATATATCAGAGGGATTATCACTTAACACTTTATTAAATTAAAACGTCTATATGAGAAAGACGGGTTAAACCATATTTACTGTGACCTCGTGATACAAAGTTTGATGTGTAAATAGATGTATTCACAACGACAAAATCCATTCAGGGTCTCTTCATTACAGTGTTTGCACTTTCATGTATCATATTATCAAAACACTAAATAACAATCTATTATAAGATTTACTTATGAAGAGTGCAATAGCACATAAGTGAGTCATCTAAGTACCCACCCAATTATAAATATTTTATAATATACCACCCAATTATAATTATTTTAATTACCCACCCAATGATACAAGGTATTGAAGCGAAAACATTGCCCCTAGATACAGAACTCCTCATAGTTTATATGCACTGCTGGCCAAAATCTTAAGGCCAATGAACATAAAGAAATAATATGCATTTTGCGTTGTTAGACTCAACCACTTATTTAAAAAGAGCTTCAAAAGATGAAAATAAGACAGGGGGAAATAAATATAAAGTTTTTATCATTTAATAGGGAAAATGTGAACACTGTGAAATTATTCTAAATACTAGCTGGTCAAGAGTTTAAGACCATTTCGAAACGAAGCGTTAATCGCTAAACACGTAACGAAATTTAGTCATTTGTGTTCAAGCACTAGCGTTTTCAACATCTCCCACTGACATTTCCTGTGTTACATTGAGTGAAAAGATGGCAAAGACTAAAAAGTTGACAGTTTGAACGTGACACAATTGTCGAGCTGCAAAAGCAAGGTCTCTCTCAAAATATCATCGCTGGTGAGATTTGGTGTAGTAAAATTGCTGTTGCAAATGTCTATAAAGATCCTGAGGGATACGGAAGGAGAATTTCAGGTGTTCGGTCCAAGAAACTTTCGCTGGAATTGAGCAGAAGGAACAAGACGCCATCTACGAGAGAAAAGCTTTAAAAACCGTAAACGTCTTCAAAGGCCACACCTCTTTCCACACCATGAAACAGCTCGGATAAACTTTGCTGAAAAGCACCAAATATGGGACGTAGAAAATGGAAGAAGGTTTTGTTCTCCGATGAGAAAAAATTTAATCTGGATGGTCAAGATGGCTTCCAACGTTACTGACACGATAAGGATATCCCACCGGAAACATTTTCTACACGATACAGGAAAGAAGGTTCCATCATGATCTGGGGTGATTTCTCCTTCCATGGAACAAAGGAGCTTCAGGTTATATAGATGCGTCAAACAGCAGCTGGCTACATTGGCATGTTGGAGAGAGCATCTTTATTGACTGAAGGCCCAGGCTTGTGTGGAAATGACTGGATCTTTCAGCAGGATAGTGCTGCAATCTCCAATGCCTGCAAGACAAAGGACTTTTTCATGGCGAATAACGTGATTCTTTTGGACTATCCAGCGTGTTCGTCCGAACTGAACCCCATTGAAAATGTTTGGGGGTGGATGGCAAGTGAAGTCTATAGAAATGGACGTCAATTCCAAACTGTGCATGATCTTCGTGAAGCCATCTTCATCACTTGGAATACCATTCCAGCCAACCTTCTGCAAACGCTTATATTGACCATACCAAAGCGAATGTTTGCAGTTATTCGCAACGACGGCCGTGCAACTCACTACTGAGATCTCTTGGTGGGCATTTCCTACCCTGTTTAGGACTTATTTTTGATATGGTCTTAAACTTTTGACCAGCTAGTATTTAGGCTAATTTCATTGTTTTCACATTTTCCATGTTAAATGCTTAACAAGTAAAAATATTTTTATTTTTAATTTACCTTTTCTTATTTCTATCTTTCGAAGCTCTACTCAAATAAGTGATTGAGTCTAACAACGCAAAGTGCATATGTTTTCTTTATGTTCATTGGTCTTAAGATTTTGGCCAGCAGTGCATATATAATGATAATTTCTTTTTCTTTGATCCTTGTAAAATCAAATGAAAAACACAAATTGCAAATATTTTCTCTTTTCACCAGTGGGGACTATTGCAAAGTATTTGTGTCCCCTCTAAATTTCAAAACAATTGCCCAGAAATAAAGTGTTTGTTTTCTTAAATATCGCATAAAGGTACTCGAGGGCTATCTACACTAGCCGTCCCTAATTTAGTAGTGTAAGACTAGAAGAAAAGCAGCTAGTCATCACCACCCACCGCCAACTCATGGGCTATTCTCTTACCAACGAATAGTGGGATTAACCCTCACAGTATAACGCCTCCACGGCTGAAAGAGCGAGCATGTTTGATGTGACGTAGATTCGAACTCGCGACCCTCAGATTACTAGACGAGTGCCTTAACAACCTGAACATGTCGGGCAGTAAAGGGTTGGCGAAACAACCGTAGTTCTTAGAAAGTTAAAAAAAAAACGAAAATATAATATGTCTCTTTCCCTCTGGAAAATAGTCATAAAATAATATTTTATCCGAAGGATACAGCCAGTTAAATAACTTCAGTTAAACAGCAGGCATATTTAATTGCTTTATAAATTAATAAATACCAATAAATAGAGAGATTTTGAAAAATATTAAGTTACTTGATACGTGCTGTTGTTGTTTTATTATTATTATTTTTAACCATATACCAATTTAGATTCCTCCAACTAAAAACAGTTTTCTTCTCCAGTTTAATGCTTTCACAAGTTAAACCCAAATGAAAGAAATTTTGGGGGAAAAAAGTATGTCAAAATGGGAACAGATTAGAAAGAATGTTATACAATTAAATCATATAACTGGCATTAATACATTTATAAATTGTTTTTTGTAAGCAGGCTTGATATTTGAATTTGTTCTTGTTCGAATGAAAGTCATTTCAAAGTTTGAAGATAAAATTTTAACCAGTTCTTAAAAAAGACTAAAAAAAACCTTGTGTTCTAACCACATTCTTAAGAGTTAGCAACTTCCACATATCACATAACTTCCGATAAATAACATAATTAAAGATATGTGTTAAACTATAATATTATACAGATTAGCTGACATAATATGCAAAATTTGGCAACTTATAATATCCAAATGTCATCATTGCTTATAACGATGAAATTACAATTAACATTAGGGTTAAGACTGGAACTGTTAACTACCATTAAACAGTCTACAACATGTTTCAAAAAAACATTCCAAATAATAATTATGCATTTGCTGAGTAAGTCGACTAAGAAATGTCTCCGCTTTTGACTGTTATTCCTTTTTAAAAACGATTAGTAATGTCTTATTTTCTCTTTATGAGCGTTTATGACTTTTTCAGTGAAATGTAGCTGAAATATCGTCTGTTAGTTTTGATCTTCGCCTCTAGGTTTGGATTTTCAACTCTACTGCACTCATCATCTGGCCTCTCAAAACTCGAACACTGTGAAAAAAGAATCTGATTACTTCTCAATCCAATACTAGCATTCAACATGAAAATAACTTATTTCGTTCGTGTAGAACCTAACGTAAGGTTACTCTTATATGTGTTTTCCGCACAGTATCGGAAAACATTAAATAACTTGAAAAATTAGGCCCGATAAAGTGATTATATTAATAGAATCCATTACTGTATATTGTTTGTTATTCGCGCTTCCTAACATCCTATCATACGTTTCTATTCGATTTAATTTATATGCTAGTGGAATTTAGCACCAATATCCTTCTTCCAGTTTGGGAATCCATTCCAAAAATGTTTGTTAGTGCACATTCAGTTACCATGGCGTGTTGTCACTAACACCTAACCACCGACTGTTTGCGATGGTTTTACTTTTTGCTTTATTGTTACACATTATTATGTCTCTTCTATTTATTTACTTTATCCTTAGTTTTTAACACCAGGTTCCAATGTAAATGAAATCATTTTATTATTTTTATTCCTACTGGTATAACAATGTTAAGATACTTTTCTTCGGTCTTGGCACTAGTTGTTATGGTAATAATTCCTAACTTAACTGATATTAAATAGCGTTGGTTTATTTTTCACTCTAAAATAAACTGATATTATTTGTTTATTTTGAATTTTGCGCAAAGCTACACGAGGACTATCTGCGCTAGCCGTCCCTAATTTAGCAGTGTAAGACTAGAGAGAAGTCAGCTAGTCATCACCATCCACCGCCAACTCTTGGACTACTCTTTTACCAACGAGTAATGAGATTGACCGTCATATTATAACGTCTCCAGGGCTGAAAGGGCGAGCATTTTTGGTGCGACTGGATTCAAACCCGCAACCTTCAGATTTCGAGTCGAACGCCTTAACACGTTTGGCCATGTCGGGCCATAAACTAATATTTCAGACATGGATTACTTGTAGTTATAGGATGAAAATTGTCGGCTTTCACCCAGCACAAACGATAGAAGTATTTAACGACACCTTTAAACAGGTTCGTCAAATCTCTAAATTAAATACGTTTTCGGTAATTTAACTTGGAACGTTAGCTCATTAACCTTGGCAAACATAAAATACACATACTTCAAACACAGGGTCTACCTTGAAATGTTTAGCTGGTAATTTCAATTCAATATGGCATTCAATCATTGACTAAATATGGAAGTGTATAACCCACAACAAAATTACTTTGGTAATATGAAAACCATAGGGAATTCGCGATTTTATGTTTTATTGTTTCTGTATTTTAAGTTATTAATATTTCACTTTCTATGTAGAAACAGTCGAAAATATTATCATCTGTAAATGTTCGGTGAGCGAGAATAAAATCGTGTTTAATTTTAATAATAGACAAATTAATAATTTTATCTGTTTTATGTTACTTTTATCAGAAGTTGTAATTGTTCGTCCGCTTCAATATTGCGGTCAACTCACAATTAACCTGTCGAAGCTATTAAACAGTGCAGAATTATAATATAATCCAAACGTTATTTGTCAAGCCTCTGACATAAACGTAAGAACTTAAATCAACCATCTCAAACAACTTTAAAATATTCCATCTCATCAATCACCAGTTTAAAATGTAAACACCTGTACTCAAGATTTGGTTTGATTTGAATTTCACGCAAAGCTACACGAGGGTTATCTGCGCCAGCCGTCCACAATTTCGCAATATAAGACTAGAAGAAAGCCAGTTAGTCATCACCACCCACCGCCAAACCTTGGGCTACTCTTTTACCAACGAATAGTGGGGTAGACTATCACTTATAACGCCCCCACGGCTGAAAGGACGACATGGTACTCACGGTCCATTTAATGTTCATACACACACACACACACACACACATTCAATACTATATCTTACCAAAATAACAATATATTAAGCATCAATAAAGATTTTGCTTTCAAATACCTCCTTTATTGTTTGGAATATTGTTATCTGTTCCATCTTATAATATAAAAACACATCTTTTTTTTTCACGTTCAACCAAATCTTGGGTTCTGACTCTTCTACACTTTAAAGTGTTATCAATCAAAAACACTGGAAGTCCAGAGTTATATGTTATTTTTTTAACTTTAACACTTGAAGTAAGCTCGTGATTTTTAGTTTTTTAAATGTTTAGTTTGCGAAATTCCTCACGATGATAATGGGTGTTATTTCATTTAGTGAGGTCCATAATAATGTGTATAATAATACACAATACACAACAACGCGATGCACTAAAAACTCACACTCACGGTTAAAAGTCCAGTATTAACTATTGTTATCTCAAATCATGAATTTAGCTTGTAGACAGTCGACATTTTATTGAAATACGTTTTACCCTTAGTTTTGTTCAATGATCGTGGAAAAAAAAATGTTCTGGAACACATGGTCTTAATAGGAATGTAAAATGTACATGTTTCCAACCCTTTCGACTTTATGTTACAATACTGGAGAACATTCACATAGTTGTTGTATCACACGCTCGTGAATTAAACTTCTGGGATTACTTCTTAATTTATTATTTATCTTCTCCAATTCCTCTGCTTGTCATTTGAAAATCCCGTGAACTGTCTCGTCGCTTGGTTTCTAAAAGATAGGTTTTCCTCTCAGCATGAGTCTCATTCCGTCTCTCACTGAAAAAGATTTCAAGAACAGAAATACTAATTGAACGCTAGATATGTTTCATCAGACGAGGAGCAGTCTTTCGCACACTCATACAAAGACTGCGTGCATCACACGAGATTTCAGTTGCTTAAATTCCTTCATTAAGTGCCTGAGGGTCAATGACTATCTCATCATTATTTTCGTGAATAAACTTAAAAGATTCACTCTTTCAACTGATCAGTAATACTTATTTTTACCTACCTGAATTTCTCATGCTTGAGTATGATCACAGTTTTAGATCAATAAATTCACATATTAATTTGTTAAGGTAAAGCATTTACAAGGGCTGCAATGGTTTAAAGCTTCACCATAAGAACGTGTGTGCTCTGCAGATTGAAATAATATCACAAGGGTAAAAGTCTGAGGTCCATTGACAAGCAAATAATTTATAAGTGAGAAGGTGTATGTGTGTGTTTTTCTTATAGCAAAGCCACATAGGCTATCTGCTGAGCACACCGAGGGGAATCGAACACCTGATTTTAGCGTTGTAAATCCATAGACATATCGCTGTACTAGAGGAGGGCAAGTGAGAAGGTAAAAGAATAATTGTCCCTGGTATAGACTGATGTCTGTGTACATACTCTGCGACAATATATTCAAAGTCACTTCAGTCTCGTGTACAAATAATTGGTTTATATAATAGAAATACTAATATAAACGGTAGTATGAATAAATCATTAAAATATATGACGCCTAAAATTACAAACATCCCTCCTCAGAAAAGACAATTATATACATAAATACACTCCTTACGTGCTTATAAAGATGTGCCACAAATGGTCAAAAGAGACTATACTAAATATTCTTATACAATCCTAGGTTTGAAGCTGCAGGTCAATATTTTACATAACTAGGTCATTTCACTTTTGCGTAGTTCAAAACATGAATTACAACGCAAATCTAAACTCGGTACACACAACCACTGTGTTTCAGCTGCTCCCAATTCATCCAAATCATAGCACGGTATTCGGCTGAAGAACAGTTTAACATGGTTTGTTCTAAATAGCTCTTCAGTGTTTAGCTGAAACACGGCTTAACTTGGTCCTACTGGTAGAGAAAGTACCTCCTGAGAATAGGCCCGGCATGGCCAAGCGCGTTAAGGCGTGCGCTTCGTAATCTGAGGGTCGCGGGTTCGCGCCCGAGTCGCGCCAAACATGCTCGCCCTCCCAGCCGTGGAGGTGTATAATGTGACGGTCAATCCAACTATTCGTTGGTAAAAGAGTCATCTAAGTGTTGGCGGTGTGTGGTGCTGACTAGCTGCTTTCCTTCTAGTCTTACATTGCTAAATTATGAAAGGCTAGCGCAGATAGCTCTCGTGTAGTTTTGCGCAAAATTCAAACCAATCATTTGCTGCTATGATAGTGGCTACTTCAATACTCACAGATTATTTGGTCGTTTTTGATTTAAAATGTTTTATTTATCATTGTTTGTATCTTTGTAAATGATATTATTTGTGTATTATTCATATTAATAAAACTATAAACTAAAATCATGGCCTTGAAATGACCTTGATTTATCTCATTGACGTTGTCACATTGTAGATGCATAAATCCTTTAAATAGTACTGCCAATTATTTTCCTATATATCTTCGTTTGTCATCTCTCACAGAGTTCTCAATCACCTGTTGTACATGCTCAATAAAAGTTTACTAACATTTTAGTATGTACACAAAATCCCATTTAACCTGGAAACTGAATTGAAAATATTTGCAAAATATATTGCGAAAATTGTTTGTGCGCATAATGTTGTCATAGCTTGATCTTTAAATGCAAGAATAAAATTACATGATATTATCCTTTATGAGCAGTTAATGTGTAAAGTCTCTAAAACTATTGCAGAAAGATCTAATCTAAAAAGATGAAAGTTTTAAAACTGTCATAAAATATCGCAGCAACTTTTGCATATCGTTTTATGACTCACACTGAATACACCGAGGTAGTCTTTAGTACGTAATAAAGCACACGAGACCCTTAACTATTTATTTGTCTCATTAGTAATGCAGTTGAAATGAATAGTAAATTGTTTGTTTCTAATTAAGCGCAAAGCAAAAAATTTGCTATTTAAACTTTGGCTATGACGGGTATCAAAACCCGATTTCTAGCGTTGTAAGTCTGCAGAATAAGCAATGAAGCACACAGAAAATGTTAAAGAATAACCTTATCGAATTAGTAATCCAAAATATGATTAATTTATATGAAAATAAAGAACCAGATTTCTATTGACGGCGAGTGATAACAGTGTGAGTTTTGGAAGACAATAATTTAAACATTACTGGTGTTATTTAGAATGGAGCTGGAGGAATGCACAATAACTGAGAATTTCAGTTACATAACAATGCGCAGTGTTGCAAAATAACTGAGAACGTCAGTTACATAACAATGCGCAGTGTAATCAGGACAGTCTTAAAGCTACACTTACGCTGATATTAAATTACGGAAACAAACAGTAACTGAATCCATGAAAGCTTACTAGTTGGTACTTTGCATTCATTCCTCTTTAGATGCACATAAAATACCAGAATATGATCATATGTTGTTCGTTTGTTTTTTATCTTAATGCTTTGATTATTCTTCGGCAACGTTTAAGCACTTTTTTATAAGCTACATTATACTGTGATGGTTGTACGTATAATAGATTTATAAATGTGAGTGCATATAAATTAGCAGATGAT
The DNA here is from genome assembly GCA_011833715.1 of Carcinoscorpius rotundicauda. Lineage (NCBI taxonomy): Eukaryota > Metazoa > Arthropoda > Merostomata > Xiphosura > Limulidae > Carcinoscorpius > Carcinoscorpius rotundicauda. Next base: position 30,041,441 of record CM022399.1, on the reverse strand, counting down.
TCTATTTTGTTAACCAGTACTTAATACAGATTGATGGATAAATCTATTTATTCAGATGCTAGAGAATTTCAACACCAACCAAAACACAGGTTCTCCTTTCTCCAGTTATGGAGGAGTCTCCTAATAACACCTTTTGTCAATATTCAGTCCAGGTAGCATGACATGCTAGCCTTAGTTAATATCCATAAAGGATTGTTTGTTTGTTTGTTTGTTTTAAAATATCGCGGAAAGCTACTCGAGGGCTATCTGCGCCAGTCGTTCCTAATTTAGCAGTGTAAGATCAGAGGGCAGGCAGTTAGTTATTACTACCCACCGCCAACTCTTGGGCTACTCTTTTACCAACGAATAGTGGGATTGACCGTAACATTATAACGCCTCCACGGCTGAAAGGGTGAGCATGTTTGGTGTGACGGGGATTCGAACCCGCGACCGTCAGATTACGAGTCGAATGCTTTAACCCACTTGGCCATGCCGGGCCTTTCATGAAAGAAACTGACCATAATCAACAACTATTATATTTGACTTTATTATTGTTAATTGTTATTGTGTTTTAATTATTTTTACTCTGAGGTACATGAAGTAAGCAGGATTATTTGGATACTGTTACTTCTAACATTATTTACTCTTGATGGGTTCAGCGTCGTCTCTCTCCCTTCTGACAATTTTTCCTGGGTTGTTCTTTTACTACCTATTCCCAATTAAATTACTTCCACATGTCCTGTCTCTTTCATCCACTGTTCCCGTTGACCTCTGTACTTTTGTTTTATTTTTTCTTGGTCTCTCCGTCTATATGATATTTAATTGTGTCATTATTTAGAGACCTTACCAGGTTCCCCAAGAGCTGCAACTTACCTCGTTGGCTGTGACCTGGGTGTAAGACAATGTAAGATGAACCTCCTATTTTTGAGAGATTCTACTCATGTTTTTTGAACATAACTTATCTCCAACTTCGTATTTATGTTTAGAGAGACTGTCAGAAATAGGATTTTTTCATTATGTATTTCACATTCTACTCGAAATTAATTAGATCATTCAATTTTAGCTGCTCAACATTCAAATGCTAATTACACTGTGTGACAAAATTTTTGTTTTTCTTGTTCCTGGGTAGAAAGTGCTATTTCCCAATTCTTTATGCTTAAAGTAAATAGAAAAGACCTATTTTTCTCCTCAGACTTTGTTTTTATGGCCTGGGAGCGTATAACGAAAACATGAAAGGAGAATATATTGGGAGGTTGATACGTGAAAGTCATTTTTACAGCTTCAAATTTCGAGAAACTACTCCCTTCTAAACATTTTTGTATACCTTTAGTATAAATACATGTAAATCTGGAAAAAACACTCACTTCTGTTCACATTTTTGTTCGTTTTTGTATAACTTTAGTATAAATGCATGTAAATCTTGATTCACATGTTGTTATATTCAGACCTTATGTAAATGAAAATGTGCAAATTTGCCAGTTTCTACGTAGAAAATAGATTAATGTCTAAATTTCATTAACCAGGTCACAAAAGCAAAGTTTGAAGGGAATAATAATAATGACCATTTTCTGTGTTCTAACAACATGAGCAATTAAGAAATAACATATACTATCCGGGAACAAAGTTTGTGTTACACAGTATTATCTATCCATTCACACGGCTTCTACTCATGCAGTCACATTGTTTTTCTTATTGAGTAATCCATTAGTATGATTAGTGTCAGTCTCTGCTTATATACTCTTCAAAAAAAGAAACGCAAAAGGCAAAACTTGAGACAAATTGTTAACAAGTTTATTCCAGGTAGATCTGTATGACATGTATGAAACTTTGCATATTCACTGATGAACATCCAAAGTCTGCAAAGGCGAAGTCCACGCTCACTAGTTGAAGTTTAATATCACTCAACGTCAATAACGAGTATGCTCCCCGTGAGCATCAATAACTGCTTGGCATCTCCTGCCCATGGAAGCGATGAGATAACGAATCACATCCTGGGGAATGGTTGTCCACTCAGCCTGCAAAGCTGCTGCAAGCTGAGGTAGAGTTTGCGATCGAGGTTGTCGCCATCGCAGACGTCGGCCCAACTCGTCCCAAAGATGTTCAATGGGGTTTAAATCTGGTGATCTGGAGGGATAGGGAGAAACGTTAATTTTGTGGTGTCTCAAGAAGACAATGGTAAGTCGGGCTGTGTAAGGACGGGCGTTGTCACGTTGAAAAACGTCGTTGACGTTCACCTTGATGGGTTGCACATGGAGCTTAAGAATCTCGTCGACCATTGCGTACGGTCTGATCGGAAATCCTACGCAGCCCTGGTATGGTTGAGGCAGTAGACGTCGCAGTGGTGATCCTATCCCGAAGGTGACGTAACCGGATGTAGCGATCTTGTGTGGGCGTGGTCACACGAGGTCTGTCAGATCGTGGACGGTTACAAGTTGATCCATGTTGTTGGTGACGATTCCATAGCCTTGTGATGGTGCTTGGATGGACATTCACAGCTCTGGCAACATCTGATCGAGATTCGCTTGCTTCCAAGCGACCAATGGCGTTGTTGCGTTGTGCTTCAGTCAGTCTTACCGAAACTGTATTGCGTGTCGGTGGCTTAATACTGAGCTATGGAAATCGAGAACCCGTTACTTTTATAGGGATTTTGCACATGTTGTACTTGCAGAACATGCAGATCTCTTGAACAGATTTATTGGACACGAATGCGTTTTGGCGAAAAATCCGTTGTTTTCCTTCGTTTTCAAAGAACACAACTTTTATTGTCATTTTGGTCTGACAATCAGTGCCTTAACACGTGTGACATCACATACTCTGAGCTTGTAACGTTATTACATATATTTCTCTTTAAAATAACAAAAATATCCCTTTTGCGTTTCTTTTTTTTTTTTGAAGAGTATATTTCATGACTTTGATTAGGTTGATAAATCCTGACTTTTCTCTCCACAACCTTGTGTAATATCAACTGCTCACTTCCCTTGATGGTTTTCAGTGGATATATTTCTTCTACAATATTTTAGGTCTCACTGACATATAACTTCATCAGTTATGGTCTCTCTATATGTTCTACCTGCCACCTCTCTTAAATGCTGAGATACAGTGGATGAGATATGTTTCTGGTTACTCTGAGTAGCTCTAATATGTTATCAATAATGCTGCACAAACCAATACAGTGCTTGATCTGGCTGCTTCTGTTGCTAATTTTTATTGTTGTTTTTTGTTTCCCCTGTAACTCGTCATTTCTGAATGTGGAACATATGCACATGAGTAGCTTCAATACTCCATTGTGGATAAAACTGTTGTTCTCACCAGTTTGATGAGGTTAGTTTGTAGTATTGTAGTTGCAGCATATTTGAGAAAGGTAAAACAATCTTCGCTGATTTTTCTCTCAGATAATCACCATATACAGATATTGTCGTTCTATAATTCATCCAAACATGTAAAAATGGACAGAACTCTTATATCCAACTCTTCTCTCTGCATATGTCAACATAAAAAGAAAGAAGTAACTGTGTGAAATTTGATAACCAAAATCCAAAAGGTTTCAGTTTGTCAGAAGAACATTTCTATAATTCACCGGTAGAGACTTTTGCATATCTTCCATTATTTCTGCTGGCGTGTGTAAGATGCTTGAAACAGTTATGTTGTCAGTATATTTATTTAGTGTCAATCCAGGGCATTCCAGTGTGTTGGTAATATCAGAACTCAGTTACAGTCCTTGTTAAAGGTGGTCTCATAATTTCATATTTTCATTTGCCTAATGTCAACTGACGTCACTTGGTGTTCAACTTTCCATAACTGGTGTTGTATAATTGGATTTTTTAGATCAAACGACTGACAGAAATTGCTTGCCTACTTCTCGCTGCATTTTATTGGAATTCTAAAATAGCTTCATTGGGCTATGCTTTGAGAATTTGTTCACACTTTTTCTATTTAATACAAATTTTGGCCTAAATGTATCTTTATTGGTTGCTTTCGTTCCTTTTTATGCGTGTTCCATTTCCAGTAGTGAATGTTGAATTTATATTAGCTCATATAAGGATAAAAAAATGCAACTTGAAATAATTTTATTTATATTTTGTCATTATATGTGTTTTGGTAGGGGTTTGTTGTGAATTACACATCTTTACACAGATGTTTGATAAACTTCGTTGCTGTTCATGTGTCCGTAGATTGTTGTTTAGAATTAAGCACAAAGCTACACAATGGGCTATCTGTACTCTGCCCACCACGGGTATCGAAACCCGTATTTTAGAGTGTAAGTCCACAGACATACCGCTGAGCCACTGGGGGGGCGATGTCCATAGAACCTGTCTCATTATACAAATTACTCATATAGATGTTTAATATAACATTCATTTCTCAGATTAACAGAAATAAGTGTATTTGTATTATTTTAACAGTAATTATCTTATTTTTGTAAAATATGCAAACATGTTGGCCAAAACTGTATTCACTTTGTTTGATTAACTTTTTGTTTCTTCTCACCAGTTTCCTATGTTTACTCATAATGTTTCTGGATTGAATTTTGCATTGGAAGCCTACAGTCCAAGTGGTTTTCTCATACAGCACTACCTCGCTAATATGCATGAGTAAAAACTTGTAGCCATTGCTCAATAAAATATTTTAACAAGGATGAGGTGTATGTCCGAATCAGAGTTTCCATCTCTGTTACTGGAAGACGTTATCAGATGCTGGAATATAGTTGATGATTTGATGCACATATTCCAGTAGTCTTCCATTTAAATTTCTTTCCTTCTCCAGCCAGATATGCATCGAAATTTGCCGGTAATAACGATTCATGTAACCATATTCATGAGAAGACTCAGCAAATTAGTGCATTATTTTTTCTGTGTAATGTTATCAGAGATCTACATGTTAACCAGAGTGTAATTCTTGCTGGTGATCTGCTTCCACTGTGTTTCGAATAATCTGTACTTGATTTTTTCAGTATTGGCATACTGGAAGTACGGAAGGTTCATGTTTGGTGTTTCCCTCCTCTATCAGTGGTCAAAATATACTTTGACTTATCTGTCATATAAGTTGATTTCTTCCAAAGTTTTGTTCATTGTTCTCATCCCATAGCTTCTTAACTATTTCTTTCTTCTCATTTTGTGGCTGCGAAATTCTATGTTCTGCCACATTTCCTCTGTTTCCTCTTCCTTGTCTCTCGCTCCTCTCTTAACACCTCTAGATATGTGCATCTTTCATTGTGCACTTCAGGGAGTTTAATCTCATAGATTGATGCCAATACTGATGCTGGCGACTTTGTAAACAGTTAGGACAAGTCAAATTGGAATTTAACATACATCCATTTAAGTTATTGTATGAGGATAATTCTCAACGTGTAATATCTACCAATAAAGAATTAATTCAACAGTTAATTTTAATAAATCATACTACCATAATATTTCCCTCTCACAAACAAGTCCAGTCCTTGACCTCTTTTCAGGATCATGGGAGAACAGTTAGTTGTACACTAGTTTTTCTTCTGGTAATTTTATTTCCTCGGATTTTACTCAAAGTGAAGTTCTATCACCCGCTACGCAAGATATCTAGTAACAGAGCTAAGACCTAATGACAGTTGCTACCATGTTGCTGTTATATATGTATATAAATGAGTAAGCATATATCTATATTATATGTTAAAAGATATATACTCAGTAATTTGTTGTGTAAATTGTTTTATTTTAGTAATTAATTATTTATTGAGTTTCCCTTTTCTTCTGCTCACCAGTAGAAGAGTGGTATCTCTGCAGACTAATAATACCAGCAATGAGGTTTCGATACCTGTTGGGAGGTAGTCCACGTTATGTACCTTTTTTATTACACAATGTAAGAAAATGAGAAATACCTATATTAATAAGAAAAACTTTCTACCTCTTTGATCGTTAATCATTTGGTATATTCTTGTACAAACGGAATATATTCGTCTCTAATATAATTAAATATAACTTGTGTTTTTACACTGGTGACAGGTGTTTGCTCCACAGTAACTTGGTTAACGCTGTGCTAACATTCTAAAACAGAGGCAGCGTTTTGCAATTAATCTGATATAGTTTAATTGAGGTAATTTATAATTATCATAATTTAATTTAATACTTTAGTTGTTTTTATTGAAACACTGAAGTCAAATGTTTGCTTAAGAGTGATGAATTCTGACACTGCTGACGTTCTGATTAATAATTACAGATTAGTTCTCATATATATCCCACTTAGATACGACGTTCTATTCCTGATAACCGATGTGTGCTATTCGGCTACCTTCTTGCTCCTGTCAGTGGTTTTAGTTATGACCTAACTGCCACATGTAAATATAACAAATATATAAAATCTTAGTATTCAAGCAGGTAAAAATTATCCGTCTTACCTTCTAGATGTTTTTTGAAGTGCTTGCAGGTAAAAGGAGGTGTCCAGGGTTTGTCTTGATCCCCGACAGGAATGCCGAAATATCCTTTGTAGGCTTCACACATTTCAACAGATACTGTCACAGAGTGCTTGTCTTGACACATTGGCCACATACATAGCAGAATGCGTCTGGGAATGCTTGCACCTTCTTGATGCCATCTCTGATAAAATCAGATAGGTCTATGTGTTCACTTAGACAGGTAGAAATAAACTGAATTAGTGAGTGGTGAGCCACTGTATATATATATTACTATGGAACGTTCTAGAAAATTCTTGTAAGTTCTACAACATTCTAGAAAGTTCTTGATAATTCTTGTAAGTTCGAGAAAATTCTCTATCAGCTACACAGCACTGAATCTACCTGGAATGTTCTGGAAATTTTCATTACCCTGGTCACAAAAGCAAAGTTTGAAGAGAAAAATAGTTTTTTTTTCCATTTACTTCAGGCATAAGCAATTTGGAAATGATACTTTCTGCCCAGGATAAAAAAAAAGTAAAAATTTTGTTACATAATGAAAAATATTTGGTTGTAAGCTTAGGTTTCTGTGTATATATATATATTGCTATAACTTCGGGAAATTTACATTTCTAATAAATCAGTGCTCACAGTTAAGACAATCAGAGTATACGATGTTGACCCCTAAACCTTTTTCTAAATTGTGCAATTAAAACAGAAAACTATATTACATTTGTCTTATATAAATAACAAAAAAATCAACTGGCTGTTTTCATCATTTTCAACTACTTGGAAATAGAAAAAGGTTTTTGATGTGAGAATGTTAACATTTTTAATTTGTCAAGAATATTCAAGGCAAGTCAAATATTTTTAAACACAAAAATATTCGTTTTGAGACATTCATGTATAAGAAAGCTTTTTCTCATACAGCATCTCTTCATACAGTTATGCCCATTTGTCAGTAAGATTTCCTTGTATTTGCCTCGAAAAGCATCTAGTTTAATTCCATGTAATTTAAAAGAACAACGAATTTTTGCAAATAATTTACACACAGCTGGCCTAGCATAGCCTAGTAGTTCACTTGAAACACGGAGCTTTCCTAGAGAATTCCTTGATTTAAACAACACAAATATCATTGCGATATTAACAAGCTACTAAAAATAAAATATACACATGTAACGAGCAAGTTGAAGTGAGGTTATGCACATCTCTGTGTACATTTTGCTTGTAACGGATTTAATATTTATTTTAATATCTATATTTGTTTCAGCTCAATATATACTTAGGTATATATGTAACTTATATTGTTAATTATGTACTGCGAAAGTCCCGCCAATTCTCTAAATTTGTAGAAGATTCTCGAGTGTAGAAATCAACGATATGTGATTTCATTGTTGCCAACTAAAGTTTTGAGAACCTCGCCTGTAAATATAACAACTATTTGTTTTGGTTTGTTTCGAATTTTGCACAAAGCTACATGAGGACTATCTCAGCTAGCTATCCATAATTTAGCAGTAAAAGACTAGAGGGAAAGCAGCTAGTCATCACTACCTACCGCCAAATCTTGGGCTACTATTTTACCAACGAATAGTAGGATTGATCGTAACATTATTACGCCCCCACGGCTGAAATGGCGAGCATGTTTGGTGAGTCGAAAATTTTATTCAAGTGTCCTAATTACCTGAACATATATAAAGAAAAAATAATGCAAGAAAACAATCCTCAGTATGGCTCTACGAAATTCGATTTAGTTGTGTTTGTTTGCAACTAAGCACAAAGATGCACAATGGGCTATCTGTGATCTGCCCATGACAGGTATAAAAAATCCTGCTCTCTGGCATTGTAAGTCCGCAGACATACCGCTGTGTCACTGGGGGGGGGGAGCAATTCAGTCGTAAATCAGAATTGAGGATTCAATTCTTTAGCTGAGCTCTGATCGATATTTTCGAACCAACATCACTTCCGCTAAACTTTGGAAGCCAGCTTTTAATTCAGTCTGTATATTGGGACCTATTTCCTTGTAAGAACGCTTTTGAAGCGTTCTTTTTAAGATGTTTAAATTAAATACGTTATTTTTTTTAGAAATATTCACTTTGTCTTTGTTCTCAGAAATATTTTATTTTTATATTCATAAAATGTGAGTAATGTATGTAATAAAGAATAAAGAAACCATTTTCTATTTGATTAAAATTTAATTCAACCTGTATACCATATAATCTATACATTCGATTCGATTGGATTCAAATATTTCCGGATGATTCAACCCGAAAAAAGTTTTCTGATTCGCAGGGCCCTAATGCTCAGAACATGATTATGTTCCACAAAGTGGGCCTGAAAAAAAGTTTTCTGATTCGCAGGGCCCTAATGCTCAGAACATGGTTAAGTTCCACAAAGTGGGCCTGACCTGTATCATGTACCGTATACATATTTAGTAATTAAAAATGATTTAAAATAAATAAGAAATATGCTGATAACATCCTACTATTGCTGTACTAAAGTATGTAAGATGTAATCTTATTCAATATACTGAAAATGTTTTATAAGAAACAAAAAATTCTTGGAACTTTATACATTGAAATGAGTAATGTCATATCACTTAATAAATATTTAGTTGTATTAGTTCTAGTTAAGTGCAAAGCTGCACTATGGTCTATGTTTTCTGCCTACCCCAGATATCGAGATTTGGATTCTAGTGTTGTAAGTCCGCATACATACCACAGAGACGCTAGAGGTGTATTTCTGTCCTGTTTAAGATCTTGGGCGGAATTCTTTATAATATCCTATATAACCATACAGATCATGTTGAAGATGATGCTCAGTATTCAGTAAATATGACTGGCAGCACGAAGTTCGACACATTTTATATGATATATATTCTCACGAACCTGAAGATGATTCACTCAGTTTTGTAGGATATTTGAATATGATAAAATAATATTGTAGAATTACTAAAAACAAAGACGATTGTTTGTTTCGGATAAATAATTTATTGTATTGAAGATATAGAAGAAAAATATGGTTGTTGGTTAGGGAATTAAACTTAAAATAATGTAAGTAAAAACATATATTATTAAGATTTATTCGGAATTTCCAGCAAAGCTACGAAAGAACTATCTGCGTAAGTCTTCTCTAATTTAGCATGGTGTCAATTCATACTTCAATTTCAGTCAGATGAGTACATTCCCTCCACAACTCGCACTAGGCTCAAAAGACAATTATCAGCTGGAAGACAACAGTTATTTCCAATAGAAGAATAACTTGGGCAGCATTCTCAGTTTCGTGTTTTCGTTTCGTTGTAATGTCAGTTATTACGTTTTCTATTCAGCTTTCGTTTTGTTTTTTCTGTGTTGCTTGTCGGCAGCTGGAAAAGCAGGAATGAATGACAGCTAACGTCAGAACAATATTAACATTTCTCATGGTCAGTTGGCACGAGCGAGAATCTTATTTTTGTATCAGAAGCAGACAGAATCAATCATTGTTTTTGTTTTTTAACCTTACATCCTCAATTATTACGTCTTTTGTAGTCATTACACTTACAACTAAACAAATTATTAGTCCTTGTCTCATCTATATTCATCATTAGTTTGAAAAATTAAAAATTAATTGTTGTTATTTTTCCAACTAACACGTTTTCATCTTTACGCGAGCTTTCTTATAACCCTATGTTTAAGACGAATTTCACGTCAGACTTAACTATTTAATCGAACTGTGTCAATTGTTTTAATAATTGTTATATTTAATATTATTATTATCTTACGTTACAAAACTAGCAGCTTCCTGGGTTAGACCAAGCGTGTTTAACACAACTGTTAATTTTTCATTAATAGCTAGCTTTGACGTGCTTACTGATCTTGATGGACATAATTTAGAAGTGCATAAAAAAAACTCAAGACTCAAACTTGTCCTACGAGCAGTTTTTCGCTATTAGAGTTTGCATGTGCATTGCGTTGTACACTTCTTCGTGATTGAAAATTTCTCTTTACTAGATTTTAAAACTCAATGTCCTTATATAATTAATTGTTTTTAACTGCTTTGTAATCGTAAAAGATTTTAACATACATATATTATCTGTTACTCCTTATCAAATCGATTGTTTTTGCCTTTACCCTGAAGAAGAGATTTATATCGTGAGAATTATTAATCCGGTAAGGCAAGGTAGTTAAGGCACTCGACTTGTAATCCGAAGATCACGGGTTTCGAATCCCCGTCGCGCCAAACATGCTCGCCCTTTCAGCCATGGGGGTGTTATAACGTGACGGTCAATCCCATTATTCGTTGGTAAAAGAGTAGCCCAAGAGTTAGTGGTGGGTGGTGGTGAATAGTTGCCTTACCTCTAGTTTTACATTGCTAAATTAGGGACGGCTAGCGCGGATAGCCCTCTTGTAGCTTTGCGCGAAATTTACAAACAAAACAAACAAATTGCTAATAAAATTATTCAGGCGTTTCTTTATTTGTAGTTAATCACAGGGCTACACAATAGGCTTATCTGTGCTCTTCCCACCATGAGTATCGAAACTCTGTTTCTAGAGTTGTAAGTCCACAGGCACACCTCTGTTCCACCTTGCTGAGTCTGGAAATATTTATTAAAAATAGTAACATATGAACATTGTATTTAAATTGATCATCTTACATTATTTAAACTAGTTAAAACAGTTCAAATTTAAACAAAACAAAATAAACTCAAAATAAAACTACATCGTTTAGAGTAAGAAAGTTTATTATACTTATAGAACCTAACTATCAGTGTACAATACTAAACTTCAGAGTTTATTGTTTTAACTAATGTAATTATATATTTTCTTCATTTGGTTTAAACCACTCATCATCAGTACCTGACTTCAGGATAATTTTTATCACTGTACTTAACAAGCCCCTTTTTCTTGCTTCTTCGTTTTGAAATTCGCGCAAAGCTACACGAGGGTTACCTGCGCTAACCATTTCCAATATAGCAGTGTAAGACTTGAGGGAAGGTAACTAGTCATCTCCCGCCAACTCTTTTATCAACGAGTAGCTGGATTAATCGTCATGTTATAACACCCCACAGCTGAAAGGGGGAGGATGGTTAGTGTGATGTGGACTTGAACTCGCGACCCTCAAATTACGAGTCGAGCGCCCTAACCACCTGTTCATGCCAGGCCTCGTTTTTTTCGTCTTTATTAACTAGTAATGTTTCATGTGTTAAGTTTAATAATCCCACATCATTAATACACGCAAATTAATCAGTTTTAAATGTAGGTTATACCAAAAATTCTTTATTAGTTTCAAGCTAAGAAAAACAACAACAAATTACAATGAATTAAATAAAGAATTTAATTTTAAAATATTTTAAAAATAATAACAGTTGACGAGGCAAATTAATTTTAACAATTAACAATAACAGTATCATCGTAAGATTCAACATAATTGTAGTAATTACACAAATAAGAATATTAGTTGTATAAATTACAGTAGCATTTAGTTCAACCATTCAAATATGCTGCAAAACGATGTACGCACACATAATTTAGATTTTGTTTCAGTGTGTAACTCATTATAAAAATTACTTATTCATTAAAAATTCATCGGATAATGTGCGCATCGATTATTTGTTCTTTGTGACACTCTGGACTTTGGAAGAAAAAAAAGAAATTATCTCCATGTCCAAAAACAAAGAACAATAAAGGACATTAATTCTTAAGATGTAGATTTATATTTATCTCTCCGTCTTAAAAATATTAATGTACTTCTGCTGCTCCAGAAAAAATGCACGTGCTAACCCGTTATATGTTTTGTTTTCAATTTGTGTTACATTACAAATCTAGTTAACATTATTTTAAATAAAACTGAAATGAAAGATGTTTTTTGTTTGTACAAGTATCATTTTTTTCCATAATACGTATCAATTTTTTCTTTTTTCCTTGTCGTGTTTAGTAAAACACTCATTAGATACTAGTGTATATCATTTTTAGTTTAAGGTTCTAATAGTTTTTCAAATTAAAAATTTAATAACAAAAAATTGCCGATTTCTTAAATATTAACCCTCCATTTCATATGCTTCTGAAGTATTACAAATATATATGTAGGAGATATTATGCTTAGAAGATTCATAGAAAATATTTATTTTACTTTCCAGCCTAAACCATACAAGTTAAACAGAAAACTTTATATCCAATCAATTTCACAGAATGATCAATCCCGAACATTTGTAACTCATTCCTCTGTTTATTAAGAAACATTTCGTGTTTCGTTTTCGTGTGGAAAACATTAAGATGAAGTTTGATTCGTTTTTGTTACATTTCGTATGCACAAAAGTGTAACACACTCTGTCTTTAAGCACATTTTTAAAAATATTTTAAGGCATATTAAAGAAACTTTTCTCGTATTGTATCAAGCAGTAACACTATTATTTTCGATCCTAATTGAAATAAAATTCTAATGGAAATGTTCGCTCTGCGTTTTAAATTGCTTACGTTGGTGACGCACAAAGAAATGAAAAAAAAATCGTTTATTTATGTAACGTAACGCTGACAATTTGTGCTGGAGACAGGAACGTCTCTTTGAATGCAAACTCCAAAGTGTCTTTACTTATTATATCAACAACAGTTGTAATGAAAATCGTTGGAGCTGTATCAATGTTCCTTTTCCATTTATTTGAAACTCGTCAATGTCTTTGTTCAAATTACAGTGAGTTAATACAGAAAGAATGGAAAGTAAAGATATTTGAATTACGCTGAGCTGGATACATTCTGGTATTCCTATGTTTGAGTTAAACATCAATCTAAAACCGACTACATGGTGCTTTGTCCTTCTTATGCTTTAAAGCAGACACAATGTTCCAGTGAAATAATTTTAACTATTTACCACCAATATTATGAATTATATTTCGATTCCTCTTTTTCCGGAAGAGATACAAGTACCCAAATATATGCGTATTTGTGTGTAACCAGTAATCTATGCGCTCAACTGTTATGTTGTACAAAGTTAGACCCAGAAGTTTATTATATAAATCTAAAGGTCGGTCTTAAAACAAAATAAAAGCCAAAAACCCTTGTCTTCATAGCACGTATCTGATATTTTTGTTTTAGTAGGGTATCTCATGACTTTACTTATATTTCTGAAAACAAACGAAAAGCTTAAAATAAATTTGACTTTTATATGTAACAACGGTGGTATTAAGGACTCACAACACCAGAATCCGGTGTTCGATTCCCGGGAATTGAACAATGTGTAGAAATCCTATTTTTCAGGTTTACCCTTCATAAACAAAGAAACCAGGTAACAACAATACAAGCTGTTTAGCTGTACCTTTAAACAACTCACCGCAACGCTTTAACAGATTTGGATCAAATTATTAAGATGATACATGCAAACTGTCATACGTTTTTATTATTCATAGCCTTACAACATAGTACTAACTGTTAACACTTTTTCTACTGTTTTCTTGAATATAGCAACACACATAGTGAGTTAAATCGTTGTACAAAATATGTTATTGAATAACTTTGTGTAGTTGTGATCAGTTGTTTTGTATTTTCATTATAAAGCATTTTCAAGGTTTCCTAAGATTTTGATGATTAGTATTATCAATATAAACTTAACTAAACAACACTCTGACGATGACGAACCTGACGATGACCGAAGAAGGTCGAAACGTTGTTCGCTCTTCTATTTGAAGTGATTTCTGAGCCCAAAAGAGCCGTTTTTTGCATATAAAATTCTCAACAAGTGGGTTTCTCGACATCACTGATTGTTATTTCATCACGGCGATTGTTCGAGAAGTGTAAGTTTTTTGTGTTTTTCTCAGTGTATTTGTACTTACCTGTTTCCATTATGTCTGAACAAGCATACAGTACACGCTCACACGATCGTTAAGAAACTAAGAAATTTAAACCAACGAATCATTAATAGAAGAAATGACATCAACTTTATTCGTGAACCTGACGATGACCGAAGAAGGTCGAAACGTTGTTCGCTCTTCTATTTGAAGTGTTTTCTGAGCCCAAAAGAGCCGTTTTTTGCATATAAAATTCTCAACAAGTGGGTTTCTCGACATCACTGAACTCGATGTAATGTGTACCTATCATAAAATGGACTTAAAACTAACAGCTAGAATCATAACGACGGGCCCCATATTACAAGGGCCTGGCATGGCCATGTGGGTTAAGGTATTCGACTCGTAATTTGAAGGTCGCAGACTCGACTCCCCGTCGCATCAAATGTGCTCGCTTTGTAAGAAAATATCTCTCATGGAAATTTGAGTATTTTAGATACAAAAACTTGAGCACATTCAATAAAACTGCTACATAAATATTTTGTATTTAAATAATATAAAGTTTGTTTATCTCTGCACATCCTAACCGAACCTTCAAAGTATTAGTTTAGCAAAATATCAATGAAGTGAAAATGACAAACTTATTAATTACTTTTCGAGAGAAGCTTATACTATTAAAAAGAATTAGAGCTTTTAGAACCTGCGAGTATCTGAAACACGGTTGTTGTAAGTATTGAGTTGACTCTGATTATAAATACTACAGAAAAATAAAAAGTACGACAGTCAACTTAATTTGTTATGAAAGAGGGTAGTGACTGTTACGTTTTTTATGTATGTAGACTGAACGCAACAGAAAGACACAGATAACAGCTTATATAATTTATTACAATAAACTATTATATATGTAACAGATATAACATAAATTATATAACAACAATGACAGATATTCAGTGACTAAACTTTGTATTATTGTTTTTTATAAGTTTAGGTACGCGATTTTGTATCAAAGAAAGAAGTTGTTTATATTCCTATAAGAAAAAAAACACGCCAAATGGTAAATTCTGGTCACTACGTAAATTAAAACAAAATATATATTGTTGTAATAACAATACACCTTCAAAATAAGGTTGAGGGCAGTCAAATCTGGTTTTCTTCGTCACAACCTTTTATGCTTTTGAAGGGTCAAGCGTGGTTTAGTAATTAGTATACTTGATTTAGATTGGAAGATCCATCGTTCGCATGTCATTGTCACACTCTGCGTTAGAAGAAAGATGGTGAAATGCTATTATTCGATTACAGTATCGCAAGGGTTGACGATGAGTTGTCTTTTCTCTAATCTATAAATTCAGAATTATGAACAGCAAAAGTAGATAGCCTGTGTATAGCTTTCCACGCATATGTGAAAAATAAAGTTTTTAACAAAATAATTTCATTTTGAGATCACTATTCATTAAATGCCAAACTCCTGTTCTATCATTACAACAAATATTTCATACGTTTAATAATTTCTCCTGTCATTTTGACAATCACTAGCTTATAAAACCAAGAAAACACAAGGCTTTATTGAATGCCATTTTTATTATGGTCAAGTAAGTATGTTATCTAATATGTTGCTTGGAATAGGCTTCAGTGAACTTCAGACTCCTTTGTGTCAAAAGTTAGGGGAAAAAAACCAAGAATGATATAAATAACAAACGCCAAAGTAAATAAAGTGCCTAGTAGTTGTTGGTATCAGAAAGTGTTTCACTTTTCTTGCTGAACAAATTGTTTTTGATCAAGCTTCTACAATCAACAGAAAAGAATTCTGTTTTGGTTTTGAAACCTGACACCAACTGAATATATCATTAAGGCTTAAAATAAAAGATATATATACGTTGCTTTGATAAAGTTAAAACAGATACTGGTTTGACACAGGTGATAAAAAGAAGTGAAATCGATTTATTTAGATCCGGATAAAACCACCACATTATAATGCTTAAGTGAGCATGTGGTTATTATTAATTGCATGTGGAAAAAAAACAAATAATAAATTTCGTATTTTTGTTAAAATTGCGATTTTTATGTCACTTAACAATAATTGAAATTACTATAAATATTATTCGAAGTCTGTTAGTGTTGTTTCTGTTTTTTAGCGCTAACCTAACAATGAACTATCTGTTTTATGTACACCGCGTAAAATCGAACCTCAAACTTTAGTGTTATGAAACTATCTTACGATGTTAAAAACTTAATAATTATCAAAGTAATTACATTTAATATAATGCTTTATTGTTTTTTAACGCAATAAAATCTAAGTCATTTTGATGTTTTGTTTATTTAACGATTACACTATATAACACAAATTTTGTTCCCGGATAGTATGTGTTATTTCTTAATTGCTTATGTTGAAAAAGTACAGAAAACGGCCATTATTCTCTTCAAACTTTGCTTTTGTGACTTGGATAATGAAATTTAGAAGTTAACCTATTTTATGTATAAAAACGGGCAATTTTGCACATATTTATTTACATAAGCTGATTAAAACAACATATGAATCAAGATTTACATGTGTTTATACCAAAGTTATACAAAAACGAGCAAAAAATGTGAACAGAACTGAGTGGTTTTTCGAGATTTGCGACTGTAATGTAAATCACTTTCACGTATCAGCCCCCAAATAAAGTCTCGACATTCGACTTTGTTAGGCCAAGATCTCTGAACAAGTCATTAAAGTCTCTTTGGTTGGGGTTGTGTAGGTTTCTCTGACCAGCTTCACCTCTGAAATTGTAATCTGGATCTTCAACGTCTACCTTCTCTTCTGATTTGCTGCTCTTTTCTGAGGATGGCTACTTCCTCTCTGACGGAGTTGGTACAGGGAGCTTAGAGCAGTGTGGCACTGGGGCGATGGATGATGGAAGGTCCGGATATATGATAACAGATACATTCTTACCAGCCCAAAGTTTGGAAGGATCCACGATGCAGAAGAAGCAATTGCTTGAGTGGTCAGTGACTTCACACAAAATTCTTGGAATAACAAACTTTATGGCTCTCTTTTACCCTCTGTACCATCCTGCAAAAGAGCAAAATAAAATTGTTATTATGAAGAATAAATTTATTTCATCCACAACTAATGTGTAAGAGGTTCATGAAAAATATTTTATATGTGATATTTTCTATACTATTGGAAATTTAAAAAATATATATTAAAATATATTTAAATTTTAAAAGGTCTATAATTTGCATAATATAAAATCTTAGTATTCAAGCAGGTAAAAATTGTCCGTCTTACCTTCTAGATGTTTTTTGAAGTGCTTGCAGGTAAAATGAGGTGTCCAGGGTTTTTCTTGATCCCCGACAAGAATGCCGAAATATCCTTTGTAGGCTTCACACATTTCAACAGATACTGTCACAGAGTGCTTGTCTTGACACATTGGCCACATACATAGCAGATTGCGTCTGGGAATGCTTGCACCTTCTTGATGCCATCTCTGATAAAATCAGATAGGTCTATGTGTTCACTTAGACAGCTAGAAATAAACTGAAGTAGTGAGTGGTGAGCCACTGTATATATATCACTATGGAACGTTCTAGAAAATTCTAGTAAGTTCTACAACATTCTAGAAAGTTCTTGATAATTCTTGTAAGTTCGAGAAAATTCTCTATCAGCTACACAGCACTGAATCTACCTGGAATGTTCTGGAAATTTTCATTACCCTGGTCACAAAAGCAAAGTTTGAAGAGAAAAATAGTTTTTTTTTGCATTTACTTCAGGCATAAGCAATTGGGAAATGATACTTTCTGCCCAGGATAAAAAAAAAGTAAAAATTTTGTTACATAATGAAAAATATTTGGTTGTAAGCTTAGGTTTCTGTGCAAATATATATATATATTGCTATAACTTCGGGAAATTTACATTTCTAATAAATCAGTGCTCACAGTTAAGACAATCAGAGTATACGATGTTGATCCCTAAACCTTCTTCTAAATTATGCAATTAAAACAGAAAACTATATTACATTTGTCTTATAAAAATAAAAAAAAATAAACTTCATCATTTTCAATTACTTGGAAATAGAAAAAGGTTTTTGATGTGAGAATGTTAACATTTTTAATTTGTCAAGAATATTCAAGGCAAGTCAAATATTTTTAAACACAAAAATATTCGTTTTGAGACATTCATGTAGAAGAAAGCTTTTTCTCATACAGCATCTCTTCATACAGTTATGCCCATTTCTCAGTAAAATTTCCTTGTATTTGCCTCGAAAAGCATCTAGTTTAATTCCATGTAATTTAAAAGAACAACGAATTTTTGCAAATAATTTATACACAGCTGGCCTAGCATAGCCTAGTAGTTCACTTGAAACACGGAGCTTTCCTAGAGAATTCCTTGATTTAAACAACACAAATATCATTGCGATATTAACAAGCTACTAAAAATAAAATACACATATGTAACGAGCAAGTTGAAGTGAGGTTATGCACATCTCTGTGTACATTTTGCTTGTAACGGATTTAATATTTATTTTAATATCTATATTTGTTTCAGCTCAATATATACTTAGGTACATATGTAACTTATATTGTTAATTATGTACTGCGAAAGTCCCGCCAATTCTTTAAATTTGTAGAAGATTCTCGAGTGTAGAAATCAACGATATGTGATTTCATTGTTGCCAACTAAAGTTTTGAGAACCTCGCCTAAAAGTTTACACACGCGGGAAGACAGTGATATATTGTTGGTTTGCTACAGTCAGTATACTACAAACCTTGGAAGCTATAATTGTAATAAACTCTTATTACTCGGAAAACTACAAATATTTGACCAGGAACGTTTATAGATTTGGAACATTACAAGCCGTTTTACTTCAGAAAATTAACTTTGGGCGTTAGTATTTCTATGAGAACATTAGATACCCTCTTCGGTGTAAAGTCAGGTTATAAGCGAATGGCTAGCCACTGAGAGAAGTGCAACAATATCAGCTCAAGATTAGTTCGTTCATGTTGAACCGTCGTTAAAATATTCAGTTCCAAATCAGATAGAAGACTTAATATTGTTTGTAGGTTTGTAAAATTCTTGTGTATAAACCATTATTTGTAACACCGTTATTAAAATTTTATTGTTGTTTCTATATTAAAATATATTTGTGTTAAAAAAGAAAATTGTGTATTAATGGTGCTGGAAAATATCATAAATTTGATACAATCTCGAGACATTTAATTAATTTGTATGTTTGAATTACACGTTAACTCGGTTTCAGGCTATTTAAAATCGTAGTACGTAACATAATAAATCGGAAACTCGTTCGAGATAACTTGTAATACGTAACATGCTGAAATAAATAGTGCCTGAACTGTTAACATAAATACATACGTCATTGTTAACCCTAACAGTCATTTGTGCGTAAATCGTTATGCAATATGCGTTGGCGGTTTGTGAATGAATGTGTATAAACGTTTTTCTCATCAGAAGCTGTAACATAATGATATTACGTGAACAAGTTTCATACGGCTGGCATGTTGACAAAGAGGATCGTATAAGCACAACATCAGTTTCATTTTGCCTATTACAATAACCATGAAACTCACAAGGTTAAACAGTAGCGTTTGCTGTTTCCCTAGGCCCGGAATGGCCAGGTGAATTAAGGCATTCGGCTCGTAATCTTAGAGTCGCGGGTTCGAATCGCCATTGCACCAAGCATGTTCACCCTTTCAGCCGTGAGGGCATTATAATGTGAGAGTCACTACCATTATTCGCTGGTAAAAGATTAGCCCAAGAGTTGTTGGTGAATGGTGATGACTAACTGCCTTCCGTCTAGTTTTACACTGCTAAATTTAGAACGGCTGGCGCAGATAGCCCTCGTGTAGCTTTGCACGAAATTCAAAAACAAAAGAAAAACAGTTTCTCTGTGTACAGCTTGTGTTGAAGGGCATTAAAGAAAGCAGCCAGTTTTCCATTTCCAGTTTTTTTAAAAAAAGGATTTTTTCTTATACAGTTTTAAAAAAAAACTTTAGGAATTAACAAAATATATATGGATTTGAAACGACGACTTTTTCTGTTTCATAGGTTTTATAACATTTATGCTGTTAGCGCCATCTTGAGAAAGCTTAGCAAAATGCAATAAAACTTAAATTTAAGTTTCGTAATCATTTTATAATTCATAATTGTCATTCATTTATAGTTCAGAAAGATCCCATTAGGGGATCACAAACACTAGGCTACTTTCGTCATGATTAATAGCTCAAAAGTGTTTTGCATTAAACGCTTTTGCATCAATCTTATCTAAGTAAGACGATTTAAAATATTTATATGTTGTTTGATATTTCGTGTGTTTTAAAATCGAGCTAAACAGAACGAAAAAGGAAATAAACGACAATGAAACTTTATTTTCTGAGCTATTGTTATATTATCAAATTAAACAACATAAAAAAGAGAAAAAAGAAACGAAGCAGCAATGAAACTTATGATATTTCCCTTCTTTAAATTGTTCGTGTGTGGACATGTTATTTATAATCCCAGAAAACAGCCTGTGAGACAAAACAATCTGCTCCGCTTAATGATATTAAATAATTTGTTTATTTCCACTGAAAGAAACAATTGTTTTGGAATGCTTTTCAACAGAATTGTCTCTTGTAGTTTAAAATAAAACTTCAAATATTCGCGAAAATTTTTAAAAAATGTGTTGTAAGAAACTGTAAGAAACATCCTAACGTAAGTTCTGTGTTTAATAGAACTAGAATGCGAAAGACTGCTTCTTACAAACAAGTATTTCAAATTCTTTCAGTAGGAATAAATTATCATACGTGAAAAAGTGTACGTATATACGTAATTATTAATTGATAATAAAAGGACTGAAAATTGATAGAGTTCAAAATATACGTTTGTTAATATTCAATATTCAAATTATTAATTTTACCAATAAATATGGCAATACATAAATGATTGCACGAGCTATATTGTGGGTGTAACATTTATACTGGAACTATGGAACTAATCGATAAATTAATCCAAATGTCGAGAAAAGTTTATTCAAAAATCGACGTTTGTTTTTTAAAACATTAGGGCCAACCGTTCCAATTTGTGGATCTGAAGGTCTGTTGTTTGCCTCCCTTTACATAAAATATCAATTTTCGCACTTTTGAGCAGTGAGTGTGATATAAATAAAAGTGATGATCAAATTCCACTATTAAATTATAGTGGAGTAGATGCTTTTGACCAGCTACTTTCTTTCTACTCTTTCAATTCAAAATTAAGAATAGCTGTTACAGATATAATCCTTGTGCAAAACCAACCATCTTTCAAAACTCGAGATCGTAAGGACGACTGAAAGATGTTTAATTATGGTCCGGAATAAGTACTCATGTGGAACATTTATGATAGTTGTTAGTTTAAGACTGAATAGTTACTAAACGATTATGATCTAAACATCGTTTAGACACGTAAACATTTATTATAATTGTTTGTTTGTTTAAGACTGAAGCAGCTACTGAACGACGTTAGATTATGATCTGGAGTGCACACGTAGAATGTCTATTGGAAGTGTTTGTTTGTTTAAGACTGTAGCAGCTACTGAACGACATCAGATCATGATCTAAAGTGCACACGTAGAACGTCTATTAGAAGTGTTTGTTTGTTTAAGACTGTAGCAGCTACTGAACGACATCAGATCATGATCTAAAATGCACACGTGGAACGTCTATTAGAAGTGTTTGTTTGTTTAAGACTGTAGCAGCTACTGAACGACATCAGATCATGATCTAAAATGCACACGTAGAACGTCTATTAGAAGTGTTTGTTTGTTTAAGACTGTAGCAGCTACTGAACGACATCAGATCATGATCTAAAATGCACACGTAGAACGTCTATTAGAAGTGTTTGTTTGTTTAAGACTGAGCAGCTACTGAACGACATCAGATCATGATCTGAAGTGCACACGTAGAACGTCTATTAGAAGTGTTTGTTTGTTTAAGACTGTAGCAGCTACTGAACGACGTTTGATCATGTTTGTTTAAACGTAAAGTTGCACAATGAGCTATCTGAGCTGTATCCACTGATAGAACTTCGATTTTTAACGTTATCAATTTTTACGTTTTTTGCTGAGCTACTGGAGAGAAGTTGTCGAAAAACATTTCTAGAACAAGTCTTCACATTATAGCTGGTTTACAATATACAATGTATATACCGTCGGGTGAGTAGGACATTTTCATGACATCATAGTTCATCATAACCCACATTCTGTAATAAACCGCACAAAAATAAAACCACGTCAATTTCAGGCCTCCATTTTACCACAACAGTAGGCAGCTAACAAGAATCTATATAAATATAATTGTATTGTCTGTTGTATGGCCATGTAGCTACTTCGTAGGGTGTGGATGAATCTTTATACAAGTTGATGTGGAAGTTTATTAGATCCATGCGGAGGAACATATAAGCTTGTATTTTTCCTTTCTTCACTTTTTACAGCCTTTATTTGCTGTATTTTACCACTACGTCACTCCTTTTGATGATTGTTCACCAAATTTGGTTTGGAAAATCATTTGGTTTATTATGGAGAGGGACATACAAACTCTCAGTTTCGTATTTTGTGTTTTGCAGTTTTCAAGAGCATTTTTTTTTTTTACAATTAAATATAAAGGAAGCAACTTTTCTTGTCTTAAGATAACATTTAATTAGTCATAAATATAGAAAACTTTCGTTAAGGGGACAGGTACCCAGCTAGTATGAAATAAATATGAACAGAAAGAAATATTTGGTAAGAAATTACAATTCAATTACGAAAGAAAATATTACATTAATGAGGTGTATAGAAAGAAATAACCCGCCATTTAATCGAAGATAATGTAATGTAGTATCTAAAGTTTTATACTTATAAAGCATGATTAGGGCTAACTTACTTGTTGCTATACAGGGACTTGGAATTAAATGGTCTCTAAATGAATTGAACTATAATATTTTGATTACACTTCCTCTCTTTTCTTTATTAAGTTTTAAAGATGATTTTGATTACACTTTCTCTCTTTTCTTTATTAAGTTTTAAAGATGATTTTGATTACACTTTCTCTCTTTTCTCTATTAAGTTCTAAAGAGGATTTGATTACACCTTCTCTCTTTTCTCTATTAAGTTCTAAAGAGGATTTTGATTACACTTTCTTTTCTCTGTTAAGTTCTGAAAAAGAATTTGATTACACTTTCTCTCTTTTCTCTATTAAGTTTTAAAGAGGATAGATAAAAAAATATGATAAATTAAAAGTACTTATTATAGTTTATCATTTTCAGGTAAACAAAATTTATTAAACAATTTGGTTTGTTTTGAATTTTGCAAAGCTACACGATGGCTATCTGAGCTAATCGTCCCTTATTTAGTTGTGAAAAACTAAATGGAAAAGGCAAGTAATCAGCACCACCAACTACCAACTCTTGGGCCACTCTTTCCTCAAAAATAGTTGGATTACCCGTCAAATTATACTCTACTACGGCTAAAAGGGCAAGCGTGTTCGGTGATGAAGATTCAAATCCGTGATCTTGAAATTGTGAATCATATGCCCGAACCACCAGACCAGGCCTGGTTCTTATTAAACGAGAGAAGCGTTTATTAGATTCGAGTGAACTTGAAGTAATAATTCATTTTGCTAGCATTATATACAACATTTAACATTCTGTAACTCTTTACTCTTGTGCCAACAAGATTAAAGTACAATGAAGCTCGAGTATCCATAAGGTATGTAGATGTGTTCTCAGTTCTGCCGTGATGTAGCATCACTGTTGTTGTCCTGAGAAGGATCCCGTCGCGATGTTTTACACGACACAGTTTGATGCGCTTCGAATCACGATGTCTGGTGGTGTTGAATGAAAAGTCTCATACAGATTGGCCTACAACAGAAGTGGTGCTGAAGTGCTATTAGAGAATATTAATTAAAGTGGTACCTTTGAACTAACTGTTAGTACTGATATTTATAACACAATTCACAAGGCTTAACACTTAGACCATAAGTCCCCTGTATAGAAACGTCCTTTACTTGTAACGACAAGTTAACCATCACAAAACTTCTGTACACATTTGAATCTAATAAGAGAACGGACTTCCACTTTCATAAAGCTTCAAGAAGGAACACGCGAAGCGCGTTTGTCATCATCGAGGTGGGAATCTTGGACTTTCTAATCCACTCCTCAATAGGCAATTACAACAGTTCTCCAGGTCAAAACGTCCGGCATGGCCAGGTGGTTAGAACGTTCGACAGCTGAGGGCAGCGAGTTTGAATTCCCGTCACAGCCAAACATGCTCGCTTTTCAGTCGTGGAGGCATTATAATTTGACGGTCAATATCCAACTATTTTTAGAGAAAAGAGTAGTTAAAGAATTAGCGGTGGGTGGTGATGACTAGATGCCTTCCCTCTAGTCTTTAATTGCTAAATTAAGGACGACGAGCTCTCGTGTAGTTTAGCGTGAAATTCAAAAACAAATAAACCAGACTAAAATTAAATAATGATTCGCCAAATTAAGCGTTTAAGTGTTAAAGAAGTAAAAGTATAGTTACTTTTATGTTTCTATAGTAACATTAATAGAAAAAAATCATTTAAATGTAATTGTATTATAGTTCTTAACATTTTTTTTATATAAGTCCACTGAGGTCACAAGCGAAATTCTTGGCAGTGTAACAAATGGCTTGCTTCTTTAGTAACTTGCTTAGAAAACAAAATGTACTCCAAATAAATTGCAGTTGCTATAACAGTTGACGATAGCATGGAATATTTTATTACAGTTGGGGCAGTATGATAAAATTGTAATAACCTAAATATAACCTACGATAGAAGAATGTTATTTTAAAAAAAATTAAGGACATATTTCCACTTTAGAAATATTATGTTAGTACAGGGCTTTTATAACGTTTTTCGTTGGTTTTTTGTTTGGTTGTTTAACATCAATAGCATGAATAAATACTGTTCACGTTACAGACTAATGATTGTTGGTGGATATACCAGTGGTACGATAGGAACCACGAATATGTGGTCACCAGAAACTGTCGCCAGAGGGCGATAAATCATACTCAATCTTTTATAATATCAACTACGACACAACTCTGTCATGAAATGACAGACAGTTAAGCGAAGCTGTTCAGTATTCAGTAATGCTACCTGGTGTCAAATACAACTTAGGAGGCGTTATACCTTACCCAACTAACTCAAGCTAAAAGAAATCCTATATATGGATTAAAGGGTTTTTATACCGTTGTGTAAAATTTATTTCTTGAACTTACGTGTTTCTTAACAGCTGATTCTAAATATAACCATAGTCGAAAATTAAATAGTCCAAGCAACAAACTAGCAGTTTGAAATATTGGACGGTATCGATCTGCTAGGTAATACGTCGTCTCAACTATACAGATCATTGTTACCATTAATAATGGGTCACTTTAAGCAAATGTTCACTCTCGCTGGTGAACACTTGTGTTATTACCGATTCGAGTTCTCCATAGCCTCAGTAAACTATATAAGAGCTTTTTGTTTTTGCGTAGTGATCCCCGATTATTTGCACACTGGGTCACTTCAAATAATGACCATAAAGTCAGAGCTTAGTCTGAGTTGGTTTGAAAATTCATCACTTCCAAAGTATAGATTTGCTTACTTTTGCAATGCCTTCTAAAAGTTTGGGCCATGAATCAAGCTTTTGAAGGCCTGGTGTAGCCTGTAGACTGCCTACCCATTAGGGACTACAGTTGTATGTTAAGCAATAATAGAGGCTATTTGCAAACAAAACCAATATTTAGTTATCTTTCATATCATAATATATTTTTGTGTTATTCAAATATCAACTTCCCTTTTAATAACTACTTGCAACTTACATACTTGAAAAATGTACTATTGCAATATTAAATTAACTCGTCTTGCGGAGAGAACCTCCCTTGGGCATTACATTTTTTTTATTCCTTCCAGCACCTCTAAACATTCTAAAGCACGAGGCGGACCCTCCTCTAGTGGCCAACTGTTCAACTACGACACTTACTTGCCACCTGGATACGCCTGCCCCAGAATCTGACGTCTGGTGGACTTTCGACGGTGAGAATGCTTCGAAATTACCAAACGTTACTATAGTAACGGAGCAAGCGGACGATGGGATTTGGAAACTGCAGCTGGCATGTCCCACCCTGAAGCATGCCGGGAAATATATGTGCAACGCCCAGTCAAGGAACGAAAGCGACGTAGCTTATCGTAAGGAGGCAACAGTCAACGTGTACGGTAAGATTCCTGGTTTCGTCCGGGCTTTCGAAATCTTAGTACTCCACGAAAGTAAGTTACATTTTGTTAGTCATTTGTTTTCATGGTTACCAAATCAATCAAATCTCAAAAATATGTGTTCTGTTAAACACATTTAAAATGTACTGTGTGAATTTAGTCAAAAAAGAGGAAAAAATAACTAATTGATTAAAATATATTTTTTGTCCACAGATTGGCTCAGAGAATAAACTTCTTTTTTTCACAAACAGAATACTTTTTTAGTTTTCGGCCAGTAGAATTTTTCTGAGAATTGTATTTACATTACGATCAAGATGAACTTTAGATAAAATATTTTACTTCAAGTTTTCAAAACTTTGATTTGGTATTAGCTAAAAACTTTCATAATTTAAAACAAAAACGAAAGGTTAACACCATCTTATGCTGAATTTTAAGAAGCGTTAACATAGAAAGAGATTTTAGTTTAATTCTAAGTAACAACAAAGTTCAGCAAAGTTAAGAAAGATTCGATTAGGTATCTTTGGCGTCTCTTCTCTTATATGAAAACAAGGTGTTCTCACATTTTAGTTAAAAGTGTAAAATTGGTATGTTCTCCAACATGATTATGTTTTGATTTTAAATCAGTCTTTTTTACAATTCTTTGAATATGAGACATTCTTATATAAACGAGAAATATGCTATTGATTTCCTTTGAATCGTTTCTATGTTTGTGCCTTTTTAAATTTGGTGTGCAGCTTTTCTGAATAATAGATTATATGATTAGTTCTTATATTAGCATTTCACGTTCAGCTTATCAATAAACTACTTTTCTTTTACATATAATCATATATGTGACTTGTTTTATATTTGTAGCTGAAAATCACAACTCCAATAGACGTTTTATTTTAATATTTTTTCTTACAGTTACAATAATTACGTTATAATAAACTTGAATGTGTCACACGTAAAATGCTTTAGTTGCAATATTTTTTCGAGTTTTGATTGCTGCTTAAGATACTTGATTTGTTAGATTAAACCAAGAATTGCGCTCTGAACTATAAATTCCTCGAAAGGAAGAAAAGAATACTTTTAAAACCCAAAGACAGAAGAACACTTGGGCATTTCTTGTTTGATTTTTTATAAACACAGAACAAAGTTAAATGTGAAATAATCAACGAGAATTACCGTATCCAAACTATCCACATTTCAAACCCGGCCTGAATGAACCGAATTTGTAATTTTCGAACACAATCTTTAATATTCCTTTGATAGTTTAAAAAAAAATCACGACAGTTTTTGTGTTCGCTTTCTCTAAAACAAGGACAAGTTGGAACAATGACGGACGTTGAAGGGAAATAAACAAAACCAAACGTTAATCTAACTATCTGGCTGAAAGTAATATTACACTCAAATAAAGGTTTCCAGAAGAGACTGCGTTAAGGAGTAGCGGTGACTATCTTTGGAGAGAACTAAGAAACTAACTCGTGATAGATAACCTACCAAGTTGTTCTGGTAGTTAAATTGGTTGTCAAAACAATTTTTAGTCCACGTTAAAATGCTTTTTTTCCAAGATGTTCGGCTGGAACCATAAAAGTACTACCGTACGAGGACAACGGTTTTCCAGCTCCAGTTTCAACAGTCCAATTGCACAGAAATGAATAGGCGCTAAATTTAGAGACTTGACTGACTTGTCTTCATATAGCATAGTATGCATACCTGTTTTATTCTTCAATTGTTCGAGATGTGCGATAACTGAACAAATATGGCATGGAAGCAACTTATATACACGTGAATTATGTCTCTCACATGGCCAAGCGTGCTCGCCCTCATAGCCGTGGGGGTGTATAATGTGACAGTCAATCCCACTATGCGTTGGTAAAAGAGTAGCCCAAGAGTTGGCGGTGGGTGGTGATGACTAACTGCCTTCCCTCTAGTCTTACACTGCTAAAGTAGGGACGGCTAGTACAGATAGCCCTCGAGTAGCTTTGTGCGAAATTCGAAAACAAACAAACAAAGTCTCTTTCCCATGCATAGATCCTTCTTGACTGTGTTATGCAGTATTTTATGTAACATATAAATAACGTTTGCTACTAATCTTTATCACATAACGCCGTTGCTTGACACGGCTAGGGTATGACTTGATAGAAATCTGTTTCATGGTGCTCCAAATACCCCAAGTTAATCCATATGCATTTGTTTTAAAATGTCATTAAGTACAAGAGATATTACTTTTACAGAAATTCTAAATCTCTGCTCAAAACGCATTGCTGTTATCTTAATGTATAAATAGTTTGCGTTAGATAGGGCTGTTACATCTATTTTATTCAATTTGTGGTGCATCAGACGATCTACGAAAGATTTCAAACAAAAAAAATGTATTTCTGATACACTACGTCCCACAGCGACTTTATACCACTTGTGATAATCATTATATGTTCTCATTTGCTCATTTGAAATTGTTATTGCTAAAACCTTGTCGCAAATAACTTTGGTAAAGTAAACATGCATTACAACAGTTATATGTTATTAAACAGCAAAATTAATTGATTTGTAAGTTTTTAAACACGTGACTAGATATATAAATATATTTGCTTAATACACACTGTACATTTTCATTAGTTGCCAGAAGCTCTAAAGAAATTCATACATACAAAACCGTTACGGAAATAAAATTTATATTTATTCAGTAAAAGTATCCTATAACATTACCTAAACATATTCTGTGTTTGTTTACTAAGTTTCATCTTGAATTTCTTGAATTAGAAATTATTAAATGTTTTTTTAGTTGTGTATTTTTACTTGACAAAAAAGTACTTGAAAATAGCGTTTTTTATGAAATAATTATTTTTAAATTGAGTTGTATTGTATTTAATTAGCTAAATAACACTATATACCACAAATTTTGTACCTGGATATTATGTGTTATTTCTTAATTGCTTATGTTGTTATAGTACAGAAAATGGTCATTATTCCCTTCAAACTGCCCCCAGTGGCTCAGCGGTATGTCTGCGGACTTACACGCTAAAATCCGGGTTTCGATACCAGTGGTGGGCAGAGCACAGATAGCCCATTGTGGAGATTTGTGCTTAATTCAAAACAAAACAACAACAACAACCCTTCGAACTTTGATTTTGTGACCTGAATAATGAAATTTAAAAATTAACCTATTTTCTTTGTAAAAACGGGAAAGTTTGCACATTTTCATTTACATAAGCTCTGAATAAAACAACATATGAATCAAGATTTACATATTATTATACTAAAGTTATAAAAAAATGAAAAAAATATTTAGAAGTGAGTAGTTTCTCGAGACTAACGACTGTTAATGTCAATCACTTTCACGTATCAGATCCCACATATAGTTTCCCATCATGTTTTCGTTATACGCTCGCTCCCAGGTCACAAAAGCAAAGTTTCAAGAGAAAAATAGGTCTTTTCCATTTACTTTAGGCATAAGAAATTGGGAAATAACACTTTCTGTCCAGGAACATGAAAAAGTGAAAATTTCGTTACACAGTGTAATATGTATATATAAAAAGTAGAAAGTTCTCTGAATAATTTACTTCTTACTCTTTGTTAGACAGATGTTAGAAAAACTGAAGGTGTATTGTTGACAAATAGGTTAACACATAATGAGAAAGCTAGAAGGAATTGTTATCTGGTGACAACAAATGATTCTGTGAATATACGTGAAGTAAAACTGCCTACAGATTGTGTATCATACCTTAAGCTATTATTTGAAAAACTAAAACATAATGTTCACATAGATTTACATCAGTTGAGTAAAAGTTTTTTAAAGAATCTATAATTAATTAACATACGTTTCTGCGTAATTTTATGTGTTCATTTTAAAACTCAAGAATAGCGCTGTATGTTGTTAAGCTAAAAACCGCATAAAGAGTTATCTTTGCTGTGTCTGTATCGGGTATTGAAACCTGAATGTTCGCGTTTCGAGTCCTACTGAAGAACTAATTCGCTAATCTACTGAAGGGGAGACTCTTTCGAAAAGGAATGATGAAAAAAAGACATAGTCGTAACTAACGTGTATTGCAACAATAAATTCTGTTACACGAGTCAGAAGATTACAAGTATTTAACTTTATCTTATATTTTGGTGTTTAAAATGTCAGCATCAGAATTAGTTTTCATTTCTTAGACATATAAAACTTTTTTTATATTTCACCGAACGCTACCAGAAAGGTACTTCAAACACCGATGACTCTAGGTAAACACTTTACAATACAGGTATCGTAGCCAAGTGAAATCTAACTCAGACAGCATCGCGTGCATGTTACAAATTTATTGAAATTACATTAACTTTAACAATGGAAGAACAAACCTTTGATTCCACGATGGAATGGCGAAGCAAGAAAACTGAATTATTGAAAAGTATTTCGTGTAAACACGTGACTATTGTAAGTTCAGCTTTGACCTTAACTTGCTTGAATATAAAATACAGTAGCATTAAGACTGATCTCACATCGCACGTAAGCAGAGTGGCTTGTCATTGCTGCGTAAAATATGACAATATTCTTTATCTCTACATATAACACGAATAAATCTGTGACAAAATTAAACGATTCATAAGCCTAAATGTTCGATGTACCGTTGAAATAATTATATTTTAGTGATATGGGTATTCGTCAATCTTTGACGATAGAGTGGCTTTCCTATATCTCACTTACTGCTAACTAATTGAACAATAGCTGAAAACAGAACCAATTTTAAAGGCTTTATGCCAATTTACTTCAAAGTGTTATCGATAAATACTTTCAGTCAATCAAAAAAACCGCTGATTTCTGTGTGTTATAGTTCTTATGAGCGTTGTGAGACGTTTGGTTCGTTTATTTGAAAACAATAACAATACTGACTTTGCAGTTCACGATTTCATTGTTCGATTACAAATACATCTTAAGTGCCAGAATATCTTACAGAACACCAGCTATCCAGCACACGAAGACAAGTGATTTAATTCTGTGAACAATTCCTCTTCAAAAGCAGTAAGTTTAAAGTTTTGCACACTTGAAAATTACACATTATCTATCTAACATAATTCACTTCGATAGTTGTTGTTTTGTAATAATAATCACTTTTTTCTACACTTCTAAGACAGAGGAGAAAACACAAATCTCCACTACTGTATAGAGCTGGAAAAAGCTGTTTATTTAAAGGGAGATATTTCTAAAAATCAATCATAGAAATGTGTACAAGAGATATTTATATCCAGTCTACCTCGTGCTTAAATTCATGTGAATAACTGCAGAATTTTAGCTAAGCATTTTCATTTAACCACATCAACTAGTGACAGTCGACAGTATAAACTTAGGATATCTGTAGTTAATACTGCATAAAGAAACCTGTATGATTTGTCACAAAGAGTTTAGTTTGAGAACGTGAAAGCTTCAAGTGAGCGAGAGTTTTAAAACTCACCATCGTGAAAGAAGGTTTGTTTGTTTGTTTAATTATATTCACTTCAGATCAGAATGAAATTAAAAAATCAACCTTTCAATCAGTATAGCCAAATAAACACACCTAATGGAATGAGAATGCGTTCCTTTGCTGCTTGTAACGATATTTTCGGCCTTAATCCAAATAATGTATTACGAGGTTCGACCAATTTTAAATATTTAGGTTAATCCAAAAGATAAATATGTGTGTGTGTGTTTGTATATTTAGCTAAAAATGAGACAAAGTCTTTATAATAAAAATATGATACTAAACAGCATTCATTATCTATAGAAATATAATCTTACTGTCTGTTGTATATTGTGTGTTCATGTAACTACTTCGCAGTATGGATGGATCCTTACCAAAACTGGTATGTATGTTCATTAAGTCCAAGCGGGGGAAATACAATTTTTAATTTTGCATTTCTACTACTATCTCGCCCCCTGTAAACAGGTCTTCACCAAATTTGGTAAAGAGGTTTACTGAGTTTATGGGAAGATAAATACAAAATTTCAGTTTTATATTTTGCATTTTTTTACAATTAAACATAAGGGAAGCAACTTTTCCTGTCCTAAAATAACCTTTAATTAATGATAAATGTGAATAACTTCCGTCCAGTGGACAGGTACTCTAACTAGTTATTAATAAAGGAGCAATAAAAAGTTTGTATGTTTCTTACTTGTAAAATGTAGAAACAGTAGCTGTTGAACCACCACTACAAAAGCTTTTCTTTATTTGCTTTTTATAATAAAACTACACAATAAGATGTGACAACTAAGGCGATATATCTAAACACACTTTTTAGCATCAAGCTTCCAGACTTATCATGTGAGTTTCCAGGGGTCAAAGAAGGTCGGAGTTATTAACCGAGTTAACTTAAAATGGCGGGGAAGTAATGCGTTTCTTCTTTGATTTGTCTAACCAGCAAAGCACAAGTATCTAACCTAATAATACATTCACGTGTTTATTGCGATCGAACAGAACGTTTACGCATGACTGGGACTTTGTTGCGAACTAACATATTCCTCTATCGTATTAAAATATTCCATTGGTAAATTGAGTTAACAAACAACTCAACATATTTTTACTTTCTGACTTTAACAAAACTTTTCTCCAGTTTTCACAATTTTCGTTATTTACCTAATTTCATTACGTCTCTATCCTGCGCTATCAGTCTATAAACTTTCCTACATGTAGACTTCCAGTTAATCTCGTTGTTTCTCTTCAAAGCTTCTTGTTGTCCTTCAGCTCTTTGTCAGCAAGTCTATTTTTCTTACTTTCATAACTAGCTACACTACCTGGTCAGCAACCAAACATTTTGTAATTCTAATACCTATTAATATACAGCTACGTGTGGTTATCCTTATAGTCTACATCCGTCTTGACCACTGAAATTGTGTTGGTTATTAATATATAATCCCTAATCCTAAGTTATCATTATTACAGTTTTTAACTCATGTAAAGTTTACGTCTTTTCTCTGTGGTTCATAATTTCCTTCAATATACCTCATAGAATTTAATCTATCATTATTTACCCTCACTATCATTTCTCCCAATTCAAAGGTCCTTAGGGTGCTCGTAAAAAACAAACAAACAGTGAAAACATATTTTACGTTGTTTATTTTTATTTAAAGTTTATCATAAGGTGCAGAGTATTAAAACCAATACCCTAAATTATATACCTG
This sequence comes from Carcinoscorpius rotundicauda, assembly GCA_011833715.1. Lineage (NCBI taxonomy): Eukaryota > Metazoa > Arthropoda > Merostomata > Xiphosura > Limulidae > Carcinoscorpius > Carcinoscorpius rotundicauda. The sequence continues at coordinate 30,008,027 of CM022399.1, read as the reverse complement.
CACTTGAAACAAAATAATAGTTTGTTTATTGATAAAACTTTGTAGAATGAACGGCAACTGCCTGTTGTGGAGACGTTTCGAAAGTCTTCCGCCTTTCGTCCTCTACAAAGTTTTATCATGAATACTCTGTCTAAACAATCCGTCAAAGAAGTTTCTTTATATTTTCAGCACAGCACGAGAAGCACCAGTATGCTGTGAGATTAATAATAGATCTAAATGTACGTTTGACCCAACCGTCTGATCCGGAGATCATCTAACATACGGATGTTGATAAAAATAAGATGAAATACAGAGTGTGACGCAATACGTATCAGAGAGAAGTCCTGTTAAAATGTTACATAGCTTCTATCATACAGATATACGAAGGGATGGCTAAAACTATTTGTTGTTTAATATTTAATATATTTTCTTATACGCTGCAAACAATATTCTGTGACAAAAGCACAAGTCCTTATTATCTACACTGTTTCAACAGTTCTGTTAAGCATATAAGCTCTCATGAAAATTAGAAAAATAGGACGATGGAAATAGTTCAGAGCGAACACAATATTCTGTTTCCAATTTTGTTTGAAGATGAAACAGTACAATAGTTTTACTAATTGGAAAAGATTGTGTTTCGCAAACTTTCAAATGTTTAATTTCCTCTGAATAATTCAGCCTACATTTGTTTTGTTTTGTTTAGTCAGGTTAACTACAATTACAATTTTTAAATGTTTCCTAAAGTATATATATATTAGACTTCGTAATGAAATATTATTTTTATTTACGTGTTAATTATAGATCTGATTAGAAATCGTTATTTCTTCTTTCTTATCTATATTCTTTGTGTAGTTTTTAAGAGAAATCTCTGATTAGATGTGGGACCTTTTTAGTTAGTATTTCCAAGTATATTTTAAAATATTTTACGGTACCCAGTTTACAGGTTCATAAATATTTGTTCATATTTTATCAAACATCCTTAATATATAAAAATTAAGTATATCTTGTTACCAAATCAAGGTAATCACGCTTAAAACGCTGGTGTTTACATTAACCTTGCTTAACGTTTCATTCGTGATGTTTACTCAACTTAATTACCCGTTATTCAGAACAAGATTCAAGATGCAGTATTGATCTCTAGAGCTGGTAATTTGCCATCTGAAACTTTATCACGTACATTTCCATAATTCATCTCTTCTCTGTGGTCCTGAACAGCACAAATGACTCCGTAATGTACGCTCCACATGGTCCATTCCCTGGCTTAATAAACTCTCTACTTCAAATTACGTTTTAAATTTTTAATTGTTTCAAGTAAATTAGGAATCAAAAGGTATATGTGTAACGGAGATAAGACGTATTTGTCATTTGACTGTGTCACGGTTAAGGTGAACAGCAACCACGTGATAAGGCAAACAAAGGAAGCCTCGTCTGTTTCACGCAAGAAATTTCATTTCTGCCTGCTGCCAAACTGCCTAAAGTGTTAATGTCACGAAGTCAATTAAGCTCCAACCAACGATGATTCACGTGTCTAATTTTTAGGACGTTGTAGACAAATTATCCTCTTTCAGTCAGTGTGTGTATGTGTTTTGAATTTCGCACAAAGCTACTCGAGGGCTTTCTGTGCTAGCCGTCCCTAATTTAGCAGTGTAAGACTAGAAGGAAGGCAGCTACCCATCACCACCCATCGCCAACTCTTTGGCTACTCTTTTACCAACGAATAGTGGGATTGGTTGAAACATCATAACGCCCTCACGGCTGAAAGGGCGAGCATGTTTAGCCGGGCCCTTTCAGTCAGAAAAGATCCATTATTAGTCATTTTACATGTATAACTGGAATATATGTTTAGCGCAAAACGAGAAAATGCAGTTGAGTTGAATAATAATGTTTTAAAGTGTGTTTGCTCATGAAGATAACAGAAGAAATCCACACAATTCACAAAGTTTCTCATATAAACCACACTAAATAAAAATATTATAACTTGGTATATATTTCAATGGTAAATGTAGTAAATGTATATTTCACACTATAATAAAAAAGCAAGATGAATAACAAATATGTAAAGCTTCTACAATGTAAGATTATATAAATAAATATTAACTTCCAATTAAAGAAAGGCGTGTGCTAACGTAAAATAAAACATAAACCTAACAATCAGTACAGCTAATTGCATATACCTTTTTTACGTTTATATACCCTTTGAAGTACAGTTTTCTCTTGTTTCCACTTTGAAAGATAAACAGAAACAAACCTCTGTAATAAAGTAAAATAATAATAAAAAAACGGTAAAATAGCGATATGCAACATTCTAACTAACATTGTTCGTAAAATTAACCGCGTATACTTTACTTACGGAACCTTAGTGCTTTAAACTCAGTTACTGGTACTATGAAAGTTAATGTAGTATTTATTTAATTTCGTAGGCATACGCGATGAATGCATATTAGTATAGAATATAGTATACGATACATGTAATATTTTATGTACTAATATGTCAGAAGTATTGATGTAAAATTCTAGGGTGGTAATTACGTTGTCTCATATCATAGGTAATGTGTATATATAATCTCCGTATTAAAGACCTAATGTGACGTTAACGTCATTTAACGTCTGTCTAATACTTTGTAAAGAGTAAGCAGGACTCTAAAAAACATGTTACAAACGCAATGCTTAGAAACTAACATGAGATATATAAGTTGTGTTCTATAAACTAAAATGGAATATTGATAACTGTAGAAAATACATGGTGGTCGCTAGAAAAGCGGAAAATTTGAGGGTCAGATGAGATCATGAATAAAATGCTTGCTTACTCATTTCTATTTTGATTTCTTTACATAACTGCACGTGCTACATAAATTAAAGCTACAGGTACGCAGTATAATTTTAAGCTAATATGTAATTTACGTGTGACGTGTATGCTGTTCTGTAAAAGCAATAGTGTGTGTACATAATACTGTAAAACTAATGTGTCGTTATGTTGTTCTGTAAAAACAATAGTGACGTGTACACAGTACCGTAAAATTAATGTGGCGTCCGTGTTGCTCTGTAAAAATAACAGTGTGTGTACACAGGACTTTAAAACTAATGTGTCATAATGTTGCTTTGTAAAAAACAATAAGCGGGTATACACAGTATTGTTAAATTAATGTGTCATTTACAAATCATATAATTCATTCCTGTTTCAGATGGGAAATTCTCGGTTTCTCTTCTAATACTATATACTTTGTAAACTTTAATTTAGAAACCTTCAGAAATTGTTATAACGGATTCTACATAGAACGTAAGTACTGTGTGTAAAATAAGTTGCTGTAAATAATCCGTGAAATTGAACTGAGATTTGAAAAGTGAATTTAGATTTTACATTTACAAAACCCATAATGATAAAGCTCTATCTGTACCTTTAATCCAACCAATTACAGAGGAAAGGTAAAAAGAACGAAAATGTTCGCGTGCAAAATTTCATGAAGGCTGCATCTGATGTATTATCAGTATGATCAGAATGGTGGCAGGGTAAGTGAATATAAAGATTCTCTAATCCGGCTCACGTGACATTTTTCCAGCGTGTACAGAAATATAGCATTAGTGTTTTGATGCTGACAAATTTGTTAATTAGTTTCAAACTTACACAGCCTAAATGAACAACAAAAACTTTATTTAGCGCTTAGTTATTTTAAATCAAGAATATTCCTTTTTACTCTACTCCAAAATAACTTTACAGGCATCATATATTCAGAAACAAAACATCGAATTGGTTTATAAAGAAACGAGTTAAAACTACGTTCGTAGATCATCAGAAACGAAGGAAGTCCTCGAGCACTATAAATACTGACATTTTTTTACACTCCACTGTTAGTTTTGGGATGTAGGATGCAAATATGATAATGTTGGCAGTGTGTTTTGCTGAAATATATTGGTAGTGATATAAAGTGTATTGGCGTTTGAGAAACTAAAGTGTTGTTACTTAGAAGTCTTTTTTTCAAAAGATGATCTTATACAGAGGAAGTGTTTGTGAAATACCTACTTTCATCTCGAGTGTGTGATGCGTTTTCACATTTCAAATGTAATTCGGTAATCGGCCATCTGATCGTAAGGATTGTTGAAGATACAGAAAAACAGGCGCTCTTGTTGTTTTATTTTACCGTTAGAGTTTACTCGCGCGCTGCTGCAATCGATATAAGGTGTCCTGTACGCAAAATACATCTTGTGAAAAACGACATTTGTTCTGTGACAGTGCTGTCAGTATTTCTGCTTGACTCGTTGACCTCGATAACTTAACGACCCAATGGATAATCGACCAACGAAATGACATGATAAGGAAACCAACCTCTAATGCCTTTTAAAGATCCAAATATCCGCTTGTTTTGTTTTTTATTTTGTAAAGTTTGTTATAACTAAAATGGGACGTTAAGTAAAATTTGATTTTCACGTTTTCGTTTTACGCAACCTTATTTGCTGCACATTTTATTTTAAGTCATGCTATTATAGTACAAATATGTGAATACATTTTTAATTTTGTTTTTGGCAGCTCGTGGCTCATTTATGACGCAAGAGAAACAAAGAAATTTCCCGACTTTTTCTTTTAGTAAAGACACTTATCTTTGTCTTTAAACCTTCTAGCATAAAACCATGACGGCAAGTCATAAGGTATAATCATAAGCTACTGATTAATGTGTTTATGGTTCATGTTTCCTTGCCTCAAAATGCACCCCGCATTTCATGGCCCTGTGTACTCTGTACATATAGGATCAGAAAAGAGTAGGCAAACAGTACCTGTAGGTACTGTTAATTGGCTGACTTCCTCATATTTAAATCTGTCAGTTGAGAAATAGGGACTATTTCGCGCAGGTAGCCTCTTCATAGCATTGCTTGAATATTCTGAAACAATGATAAGATCTAAAGTAGTGGCTGATTTTTTTTCATTAGTAGTAGTATCAAGTTATATAAGATATTAAATATTAAAAAAAATGTTTGAATTTGGTCTACGCATATCAACTGTGCCTCATAAAACTAAAGAAAATATAGAACTTTTCAGCAGTGTCTTGCGCACTTCAGGGCTGTACATTGTTACTGGATAATTGATGCAAAGAATAATTAAAATGTTTTGAATTTTCGATGTTTGTGTCTTACCTAAAAACCATTAAATAAACAGAGCAATAGGCTAATAGTTACGTTTGATGATGTTACACATAATTCATACTATATAACTTTTTTCACTTCTTTTAAATTATTGCAGACATTCTATTTCAACACGTTTGGACTAAAATATTTCTAAATACAACTAAAACATTTCTCGAAGAACCATAAACTGGACTTCACCATTAAAACACCTTACAAACATCAACAAAAACTTGGATGTTGTAAATATTAATAAAACTACGAGTTCATTACTAAAACATCTTAATATCAACAAAACTTGGGTGTTGAAATATTCAATAAAATTGGAACTTTACCAAACATCTCACGAAGATAAACAAAAACTTGGATGTTGAAAAATTCAATAAAACTGGGACTTCACCACTGAAGTCGTACAACGATCAATAAAGACTTGAACTTTGAAAAATTTAATAAAAGTGCGACTTCATTACAAAAACAATTCGCGAAAATCAGTAAAGACTCAATTTTTTAAAATCCAATAAAATTGAGACTTACAATATTAAATCATCTCACGAAGATCGATAAAAATTTGGATGTTTAAAAATCCAATAAAATTGAGACTTACGACATTAAATCATCTCACGAAGATCGATAAAAATTTGGATGTTTAAAAATCCAATAAAATTGAGACTTACGACATTAAATCATCTCACGAAGATCGGTCAAATTTGGATGTTTAAAAATGGATCTCGAAGATCAGCAAAATCTTGTATGTTAAAAAATCCCATAGAAGTGGCACGTCATTATTGAATCATCTCACTACAAATATGGATGTTGAAGAATTCAATTCAATAGTTTAGGACTTTTGTTTTCAAAATCGCTTTAGCCAAATATACAGTGTGATTGACGATTTCATACAAGACAATCGTACATATGTTCAACTGATAAACTAGAGCAAAGGCAACTAGTCAATAGTACTCGACGCCAATTTTTAGGATACTCTTTTCCTGATTAAATAATAGAAATGAACCGTCGCTTTTATAGTGCACCTTGAGACCTAAAATATCTAACTAACGTTCTTATTGCAAATGGGTCGTGAACCACGAATTCTGTTTCACAGTCGGGGCACGCTAATAACAGGCCACGATGAATTCTCAAACATGCAACGTCTTACTTTGTTTTAATAAAGCATTCTGGAATTTTATTATTTTACTATTCAATGCTACTAGTCCAGATTCATTCATGCAAAATTCTTGTAAATTTCAAATACCTAGATATTTCCATTTTCACTGATACATAGAACATCAGGACCTACATCACGTTGGTTAACTAAATTCGTTAGTCGTTACTGTAAATATTATGGTGTAAACATCGTTAGCTGCGTGATTAGCTGAGTGAGGAATTTGTCCAATCTACTCAACATAGGCTTTATATCCTTTTACTGTCTGTTAACATTATTCCTATCATTATAATAATTCACCATTATCTTAAATCTCTTATTACCTATTCATAAACAAGTAATGGTAACTGTCTTCGACCTTAATTGACATACATTTTTGTTCATCAAAATATTTTATAGGCTTAACAAACGTTTGGCTATTTTGATATATTGCAACCCTTGTGATCTAAGGTTAAATTTATTTCATTTTCATCTATATGATTTGGCCCGGCATGGCCAGGTGGTTAAGGCAATCGACTCGTAATCCGAAGGTCGTGGGTTCGAATCCTCTTCACAGCCGTAGTGGCATTATAATGTAACACTTAATCCCACTATTCGTTGGTAAAAGAGTAGCCCAAGAGTTGGTGGTGGGTAGTGACAACTAGCTGCCTTCCTTCTAGTCTTATCTTGCTAAATTACGGAGGGCTAGCGCAGATAGCTCTCGAGTAGCTTTGTGCAAAATTCAAAACAAGCCAAACCTATATGATTTATTGATAATAACACTCTTTGATTATTAAACCTCAGCTAAACGAGTAACTATTTACGCGATAACGTTTGAGTGCAGAAAACTTTCTCGAACTAAGCACCAATGTACAAACAAAATTACCTTTATAATTTCAGTGTTTTGTTCGACTTGCTTAGAGATTATCCCATATGATTAAAACTAAATGCTCCAAACTAAAGAAGCTTAATTATATTTGTATAAACTTTATTAATTATGAAAATTTTCAAAAGTGTTCTTATAAATGAGGCCCGACATGGCCAAGCGTGTTAAGGTGTGCGACTCGTAATCTGAGGGTCGCGGGTTCGCATATCGGTAGCGCAAAACATGCTCGCCTTCCACGCCGTAGGGGCGCTATAATGTGACGGTCAATCCCACTATTCGTTGGTAAAAGAGTAGCCCAAGAGTTGGCGGTGGGTGATAATGACTAGCTGCCTTCCCTCTAGTTTTACATTGCTAAATTAGGGACGGCTAGCACAGATAGCACTCGAGTAGCTTTGTGCGAAATTCCAAAACAAACGAACAAATCTTATAGATGATTTGTTCGCACTACAACAAAATTACTTCTTTTGGAAAATATATGAACTGTAGCTTTATAACAACGATATAATCTTATGAAAGTCCAAAAGAAAATATAGAAAACACAATAATTGTATATATAATAAATGTCAAAAACATGATTTATTTGCTTCTTTGTTTTGAATTTCACGCAAAGCTACAAGAATGCTATCTGCGCTAGCCGTTCCTATTTTAGCAGTATAAGACTAGAGGGAAAACAGATAGTTATCATTACCCACTGCCAACTTTAGGAGCTCTCTTTTACCAACGAATAACAGGATTGACCGTCATATTGTAACTTCCCCACGTCTGAAAGAGCGAGCATCTTTGGTGTGACGGGAATTCAAACCTTCGATCATCAGATCACGAGTTGACTGTCCTAAACACTTGGCCATGCTGAGCCTCAAAAGACGAACCATTTCGCCTTTTTCGTACCGTATTACATTCACAAAGGCTCAAGTGAAAGGTCAAAGGATTTCTTATATAACACAATATCGGTTTTTAAAAAATTAAAATGTAAGGTCAACCACGTGCTTGTAGTTCGTAATATCAATCTTCCAACAGTTCAAATAAGTTGTCAAAGAGGTCTAATAATTTTGCAACAATCTTACAATTCTCCACAAAAAGAAAATTATCTTTTGTTTCACGACACATGAAGTATTTTATTTCTACGTCACTGCAGCCGAAGCGACACCTATAAAACTACAATAATTAAAATGATAAAACAAAAAATGGCTGAAATAACATTTCTGTTAAGTTGTCATACATAAACTGATCTCAAACTGTACAGTTTTGACTTTAATTATAATAAATTGACTAGTCTAAAACATCGTATTGATCTTTCTGCTTCAGCTAATGGATTTACAAAAAAACAGTTTCTTAGTTAATCTAAAACATGTGTTTTGAACTGTCAGTTTTAAGTTTTTCACAAATGTAAATTGATTTAATGATCTCCTGTAATGGTTATATAACGTTAGCGCTGTTATTCCTGCAAACTCAGTGTTCTGTAATGATGTTCGGTGTTCAGAATCTATAACGAAAATTGTAATTTACTGAGATAATAACTCGCCTAATTTTATCAGAGTTCCCAGTTTCAATTTCCGAGATAGAACAAGTCGTATTAACGGAAAATAAATTTGAAAAAAAAAATGTACATGTAATTTGTTTCGCAAAATTCGAGAGATAAACTTTATTTTTAAAAATTTCTAGAATTAATCCGACTTGTTTATGAGATAAATCACTTGAGTATTTAAGTGCAGTGGTTAATTTCTGGACCAGAAACTTAGAAAGTCCTTAGAGAATTTTCCCTGTCTTTATACACACTAAAGTAAAATAGTTTTTAAGAGTTTCCCCGACTTTTCCCTGAGGTAAACCAAGTTAGTCTTTAAAGATTTCGACCTTTATTTCACACAGCAAGTTATTTTAGGTTTTAAAGGTTTTTTTCTGACTTCTTTATATCATAAACTAAGAAAGTCCTCAAGGATTGCTCAGACTTTTCATGTACTGTGAATCAAGTTAATCCTATGTATTTTTCGGCCTTTCTATCAAGCAAACTAGTCTTTAAGTATTTCCTGCATCTCTTTTTTCGTACAGTGAACTATTCAAAGCCTTAAGGATTCTTTGGACTTTTCTATTTGATAAATCTAGCTATTCTAATTCTCTCAATAGTTTTATATTTTGGAATGGAATAAATCTTAGTAAACTCTACGTAATAAACAGATTTACACTTGAAAATTAACATGACTCTTTTCTTCCAAAATTTGCAGTTAGTACTTAATCAGCTGCAATGAACTTGTCTGTTAAAGTACACTGATATAACCCTGATGAAGTAATATCAAGCATTTTGTCTTCAATTCTCTACACTTGGTTATAGAATGCTTTCTTACCATGCTGTTCATAAATGAACTGAAACAATAAATGCGGAAATAAATAAAACATAAATAATAGCTTTAAAAGAAATCGTAGTCGTATTTATGCAACTTCATAATTCTGCCATACCTTATTAAACATTCAAAGATATTCACGATATTTTCGTTATTTTCTGCTTTAAAAGTTTTCAATGCCTTAAAGGCCTTCAAATATAACTTTACATCATCAGAAGATGCTTTTTAAATTCCAAAATATTTTAAGTTGAAAGTGCTTTAATCCATAAAGTTTAAATACAAGCAGCTTTCGCTGGATCTGTAACTTCGCAATGTGGCTTTCCATCAGAAAATGAAGCCATTTTTTTCTTTACTTATAATCATATGCTGTTATACAATAGGGTTAAAATATGTCGTCACATTAGTGATATCTATTTTGTATTAGCCAATTAATTAAACACCAAATACTTTAGCTTACAGAATATTACAGTAGTTGTTATTTACAGTTTCGATTATAAATCGTGTTTAAATATATTTGTGAATAATTGTAATATCTTTCATTTGCAAAGAGAAAAACTATATGCGATTCTCTTTAAAGTAAAGTTTCTCGAATAACTTGTAAATATGATGATAAATAACATACAAATCTTCAAAAGTTAAGATAAACTTAAATATATGTCGATTAGTCTTAAAATAGCTTAAATGCTTCCATCTAAACCTTTTAGCAAATCGTTAAAGTTGCACTTCTGAAATAATGATAGTTTCTAATAGACAAACGCAAATTAGTCTCCACTCAATGATGTTTGGGATATTATTTTGCGTGTTTCTAATTGTGTCTAAAAATTCTGAGAGACTGTGAAAATATCTTTTGTTATACAAAAGACTCCTTCGAAAAAAACGTTCTAACTTCAACGTATAACTTAAGTTTCAAACAAATCGCGACTACTTTTTTTAAAGTAACACACATGCAGTAAAACAAAAGTATTATTCAAGTAGAACACGTTTCATCTCTGCAGTTATGTTCCCAAGGTCTGATGAGCCACGTTGAAATGTAACTGGAGGATGCGCTAAACTCGGAAAAACAGCAAGTTTTCTGATGGTTCTTTATAGGCTACCCGAACCTATAACTTAGAGCCAATACCAGAATCAAAAGAAGACAATTTCCGCTGGCTTCACGAAAATATACTTTTTTTTTATCAAATATTCCTTCTGTGTTTTTGGAATTTATACTCTGAAGCATCACTAGCAGCAGTTGTAGAAATCCTTCTGTCCGTATCTTCAAGGTTATCTTCAAGAGCAGGAACCATTACTTGAAGTTCCTTCTAAGAGTTTATCCTAGCTGAAAAAAGACCGACTTTCACAACTACTTCCTTATGACTGTAATTAACAAATAAGAATTCTCCAGCTATCTATTTTTTTAGGATTTGATATTATCACAAGTAAAGCAGACTCGGCGAAGCAAACTTTTAAAGATTTTCCATGAATGCTTAAAAAATTAAAATCGTTAACTGTAGAACTAAGCACGATAATATCTTAAAATATGAGCTTTGAGTTTTAATACAATTAAACTGGGACAATATCAGGTTGTTTCAAACGACTACTCTCTATTCTCTTTCGTAATGCTGTGACGTAGATTCTTGAATAATGATAGTATGAAAAAAAGGATATTTAAAAGATTAATACTGGACTTAATCAACCCACTTGTTACAACGGGAAATTTACAATCACACAAAATTTTCAACCTGCGTCACGTGCGAAGTAAGTTGTTTGGAAATCACAGAGAAATGTGCTCTTCCTTTTAATTGTTTGTTTTCTGAATTTCGCGCAAAGTCCTCCTAAATTTGGCAATGTAGGACTAGAGGGAAGGCAGCTAGTCGTCACCATCCACCGCCAACTGTAGGGTTACTCTTTCACCAAAGAATAGTGGGATTGACCTTTACTTATAACGATCCCACGACTGAAAGGTGGCCCTTTAAAATAATTTTATTTTCACTTCATATTATATTTGTACTTCAATGCATACAGAGTATAAAAAAAAACATTACATGTGTGTCCGAGGAATTCATTACTGGATGAAGTAAAGCATGATATTTCCTTTTCTACTTTATCATCAAATCCTAATATACGAGTGTCCATTACTGTAGTTTTACAGAACAAGTATTCGTAAGGGCTAATTATGTGAATGCCTAAACTTTATATTTCTAAAGAGATTACTATGCATAATAAACTATTCATCGGTCAAAATTTATTTTGGGAGCAAAAACTAATGTTATTCAATCCAAGTGGCATCACTCCTTCTCTCTGCTGCTTTCTGAATTATTCTGTTATTGAAAACAATGTAACCAAGCTTAAACCACCGAAACTCCTGTTTCAATGGCTGACTGCCATGACACCGTTTATCAAATCGCGTTGTATTACACGCTTCATAACTTCACCTTTGTCGTTATTGTTACCCGGATGATGGATGTTTTTTGTGATAATATGATCGCGTAAAGAACGATTCATATACGAGAGAAAAATCTCGCGCTATAAAATTTTTAAATTAAATTTTATTTTTGTTCTTTTCAAACATTTGAATATATGTAAATTAGAAGTGACAAACACAAGATCGCTCATATTGAGATAGAGTCGGTAACAAAGAAGTTTATAGTACTATTATATTCTTTCAAACAAAATCATAGATCTAAATGTTTTATCTAAACCATCTATATTAATGTTCAACATTTTATTAAACATATACGTATCCCTAAGCAATATATCTCTTACGAATGAACATTGTGATAATTCTAGTTACATTTAGCAATTTAAAAATGCATGGAAAATGTTTCCAGGGTTTTGTTGGAAACCTTTTAAATTTTAATAAAACCGCATTTATTGGTTGACAGTTAAAAGCCACCTATCATTTCTGGGGCTTATAAACTTAATAATACTCTACATAATGAAACTGATAGTTATTTATTCTTGTTTGGTTGACATAATTCTATAATACAGTCACCATTCTCTTCGCATACTGACTGTAATTACTCTTTCTAATTAAGAACAATGCTACAGGATATTTGTGTAGCTATCTGTGCTCTGACCATCACGAATATCGAAACCCGGTTTCTAGTGTGGTAAATCTGAAGACGTACCGCTGTACCACTAGAAGTCCTTACGTTAGTAACGCACTTTGTCTTACAAAATAGTTATCACTTGCATTTCAAATAATTATTTGTAGATTGATCGACATAGCGAAAAATAAAGCAAACGCTCACATGCGACACAAAATAGGTTTTTCTAAGGAAGAAAACTAAACATTGAGCTTCATAGATAGTTTTGTTGAATCTTCATTTGAAACATGGATTTCGTTTTTAATTTAATATTCAACTTATGTATTTCAGAAAGTTCTGTTATTCACATTTCCTTCAAAATGTATCTAATTTATCTGCTCGAATTTACAAGCATGAAAATAAAACATAAGTTGTAGCTTTTCATTTCTCCTGTGATCAGTGTAATTTTGAAATTAATCAGACAAACAAATACCAAGCCGTCTGCGTACAACTTTGAATCGCTTCTACGAGGACCGGCATGGCCAGGAGGGTTGAGGCGTTCGACCCGTAATCTGACTGTCGTGGGTTCAAATCCCTGTCGCACCAAACATGCTCGCCATTTTAGGTGTGGGGACGTTATAACGTGACGGTCAATCCCACTATTTGTTGGTAAAAGAGTAGCCCAAGAGCTGGTGGTGGGTGGTAATGACTAGCTACCTTCCTTCTAGTCTTACACTACTAAATTAGGGATGTCTAGCGCAGATAGTCTCTGCGTAGCTTTGCGTGAAATTAAAAAAATAAACGCTTCTACGAAGTGTTCGTTTCGTGTGAGAGAAATAATTTGGGTTTTCAGACCTAGTTAAAAATCCTGTAACACCAAAAATATACTTAGATGCTTTATAAACAACACCCCACAATGAAGTGGTAATCTGTTTATGTGATCATTTGAATTATATGGTTTTTTTGAAAGGCCACAAAAATCTTGAATGATTTTCATTAGAACATGTTACAGCGGTTTCTTTCAGTAAAGTCCAATCAAAACTGAGTAAAATACAAAACTACCCACTAGGCTTTCAAAAAGCATAAACTGTGCCAAACTTTGTAGATGTATACATACACATGGTAACAAAAGCAAGCATCAAACCCTTTGCATGTAAATTCAAACAAAATATTCCTGCGCGGAAGTTTTGACAGTTCTATATATATTCTGCAATGAGAGATTATTTTAATTAAATATAATATATTTACAAAAGACTATTATTCTCTTATTTATGGTAGTAAAAGTGGAGCTGTTCTGAATGTACATATAGATGAACCTCGCAAAACCAGTCATAAGCTTCCCATAAACTAATCTGTGTATAACTGCTAAATTCATTTCAAACATGGTCTAAAATGTTACGTCTTACAGCTAGTTATATTTACATCTTCACAGACACTTTTATTCTTACACCAACAAGACCAAGACACTTCTTAGATAGTAATGCTCATGTACTACAGTATTCAGTGTCTTATTTCAAAGTACGGTTAGTCCTACAGTGTAGTTTGGATCAAAGTCGCTTTTTAGTCAAAGCAGAGGACGTTAGTTAAGTTGCTTACATGTATAGCTGATTGATTTTAATAAATAATATTATGTGCCACTGTATATTAGCAATATAAAATGACAAACTGTGGAGTAAAATTAAATTAATTTAAATCCTTTTATATCTTAAACAGTTTCACTTCTGCAAATTCAAGCTAGTTGAGTACTGAAGAAAATTATTTTAAATCACAATTTAAGTCATTCACGTGTTATTTGATGAAGATGTCCTACGTTTTTAAATGAAGTTGAGGTCAAAATATAGATTTTTTTAAACTGTTTTCATTCACAGCTTTTGAAGATTGATGACATAAAGTTCGAGCTTGTCACAAGTAAAAACGTCGTTGGAAGACGTACACAGCGTTGTTTTTTTAAATATATGAGGAGTTTAGTTATTTTTTAAGGTTACTAGAAAATTAAATAGGAACTCTATTATCTCATCAGTATTTCTTGACTGTATGTTCTCAATCAGAGTGTCAGAAAAAAAAAAGAGATACCACAACATATTTTACGATATATATAATAATGTTCAGAACAGTTTTCCTGAACAAATATCAGATCAGGCCTTTTTCTTATAGGATGTTGAGGGAATCTAGAAAGATGAGCTCTTTTGAGGACCTATTATATCGAACCGGCGTGAAGAAAATAGGTAGCTTGCATAAATAGTTCGATATTTCATATCAAGTTTTGCAAATAAACATGGCCCGGCACCGCGAGATGCTTAGGGTGCTCGAATCTGAAGGTCGTGGGTTTAAATCCTTGTCACATCAAACATGCTCGACATTTCAACCTTGAGGGCGTTATTATGTGACGACTAATCATACTATTCGTTGGTAAAAGAGTATCCAACATTTGGCTGTAGATGGTGGTGATTAGCCGCTTTTCTTCCAGTTTAGCCCTGCTAAACTAGAGACGGCTAGCGCAGATAGCCCTCGTGTAGATTTGCACGAAAATAAAAAAAAACAAATAAACCTTTTCGTTTTAATTATTAGAGTCTGAAAATACCTGCACCATACACAAACCAGTGCTAATAACTGCTTATTAGTCATTTCATAGATAACAATTTTTGTATAGCTATTAACCTTAAAGTTGTTTATATGCATCAAACTTGGTATATTTAAAATTTTGTAAATGGAAGTTTTGGTACTAATGACGCGAATATATTTCCCTAGCGGCAAAATATAATGTTATTTGAAACACAGAATAATATTGAGGTTGAGAAACACTTCGTTAAAGTATAATAGAATTATAACATATTGTTAACAGTCGTAGTGAATGCATAGTATAGCGTTATACTATGTTTTAAATAACACTTTTCTCTGCATTCACTACGGTCTGATAACAATATGCTCTAATTCTGTTATACGCGGATTCGCATCCCCGTCGCGCCAAACATGCTCGCTCTTTCAGTCGTAGGAGCGTTATAATTTTACGGTTAATCCTACTATTCCTTGATAAAAGAGTAGCCCAAGAGTTGGCGGTGGGTGGTGAAGACTAGCTGCCTTCCCTCTAGTCTTACACTACTAAATTAGGGACGGCTAGCTCAGATAGCTCTCCATTATACTGTATCTTAGTATTTCTCAACATCTTCCAATATCATTCACTTCTATAAATTTTCTACAACAGCTCATTCACCACAGTTTAAAAGAAGACAAAAGAATACCAAACTAAAATGCAAAATTATTTGTTGTGTGTGTTTTACTGAAAGCAAAGCCACCCACATCTGCCGAGTCCACTGATCTTTATCACGACGTAAATACTTATCAAACTAGAACAAATAGAGCCCCCCAGTGGCTCAGCGGTATGTCTGCGGACTTACACGCTAAAATCCGGGTTTCGATACCCGTGGTGGGCAGAGCACAGATAGCCCATTGTGTAGCTTTGTGCTTAATTCAAAAACAACAACAAATAGAAATAACTCATGTCGTTTTTGCTCTTGAATTTGGTGTATAACTGATAATACTCATTTACTCTGATTCTAAATTCATTAATCCCTGTATGAACCATTTGCTAAGATAAAAAACGATGCTCTAAAGCCACGAAGGTAGTAAGTAAACAACCGATTAATTTCAATTTACTATAAATATGCCTACCAGGTTCTAATAAAAGCACAAAGACTCTGTGTTCTAAGTGCAACATTCCTAAAAGTGCAGGTAATTGATTACGATATACTTTAAGTACCCTGTGGTGTAGTAATATATGACATCGTATTGAGCCATGTTTCATATATATATACATATATAAAGGCTTGTCATATTTGGGTTACATTCGTGTTTATTTAAGTATTCTTCGGAATACATCTTCTCTAATAATTTTGCAATGAGTAAAAATAAGTTGCTGGGTCGAAAATATTAATGAGTATTCTAAGATGGCTCAGGAATGGTAACCTTATGGCATCAAAAAAAGGAAAAGTTGTATTGAAAAAAAAAAAAGCAAAGCATTTGGATTTCAACGAATTCAGGTGCTTCTTCGGTGTAATGCGACTAGATGCGTTTGTAAATTAACTAACTAATTAATCGAATAACTTTGGAATCGAAAATCGGTAGAACCATTTTAAAAAGTAAGGGCACGTAACAAATTCCAAGATTCCTTCGATCTTATAGTGTTGAAAAACTATACATAAATAGTAAAAAATTTGATATTGTGTAAACTATATACAGTGAAAAGGCAGATTTTAAGTAGTATTTTGCTCGATCAAATAATGTGAGCATTCCATATAAAATATGGCATCAACATTTGAACATGTTATGACAGAACCAAAAAGCTAATAATGATTATGGGTTTCAGTAGTAAGGTAGAACACGTACTGTTGACCAAAAAACTAAGGTGCTACTAATCTAAAAAAAACACAACTATATAATCATTTTATGTGATCTACAACGTATGTACACTGCCTAAATGTGTGTTAGTGTGTGGATTCCTCTTTATCCCGATTGCAATCAAATAATATCTCACGAGAGACTTTTTTCTGAAGATTCTAGTACATGCGTTACTCCAATAAAACAAAAACGGATGGTGACCAAATGCAACAAAATCTGACACTGGCAACAAAATCAAAAACTGATGTGACATAAAAATGTGCTAATTGCAAGTTATGCTCTCGGGAAATCACAAAGACATGTGAAAAAACGCACTTCTCACTTTTGGGCCATGAGTTGATATGAATAACAATCGACTCTTGCTAATCTGTCAGATTAGAGAAGTCAGAATTGGCGGTAGGTGATGTTGACTAGCTGTTTTCCATCTAATCTGTCATTTCAAAGTTAGAAGTAGCAATGTGCAGACAACCTTTAAGCAGCTAAGCGCAAAATTATGAAGCAAATAATTATACCGTGCATGCGCTCGCGCATAGAATATTTCCTCAATAAACTTAAAATGTTCATCATAGAGAAAACAATGCAAAACATAAAATTTTTAATCGTCTCATACGACTTTTATAACCCTTATTTTCATGTGATGACCACATCGTGTGTTTTTTCTATCAGTTTTGTGATAGTCCTCCCAGTCGTAAAAAAATTAAAAAACAATTATAAGTTAAATTAAATAATGATGAATATAATAAGATTTCAATTAAAATACAAATTGAAAAGTCTTAGAAATCGCTTAAATGTAATCGCTCTGATGAAAAACGTCCCCTTACAGGTCAAAGGCTATTTTCCGGACTTACACTGATAAATCTGTAACATATTCCGGCGATTAACAGAGCACAGATAGTCCACTGTTAGTCCACAGGAACTATCCAAAACATCCAACGTTTCCTTCAACGTGCCCCCCAGTGGCTCAGCGGTATGTCTGCGGACTTACACGCTAAAATCCGGGTTTCGATACCAGTGGTGGGCAGAGCACAGAGAGCCCATTGTGTGGCTTTGTGCTTAATTCAAAACAACAACAACAAATCCTTCAACGTACTTTCGACTAGACATACATGAATAAAATGCGTGCTTACTCATTTCTATTTTGATTTCTTTACATCATGAATAAAATGCATTTTGAGCATCTATGAGTGTAATATAACATATGCCTTTAAAAACTTTGTAAAAGTTATTCTTTGTAAAAATAAATAGCTGTTTGACAAATTTTCCGCTTTTCTAGCGACCACCCTGTAGTTCATTTAAACTGATCTCAAAGACTATTTGAAAAAGGTATTTAGAAAAATTGAAAACATGTATCAAACAGCCATCATGAGAAACTGATGGCTACTAGTATTTCAAATACAGCACAACTATCAAAGTAAGGTTGGAATTCGTAAAAAAATAAACTATCAATAACAATCATACTAACCAGTTAAATACCAATAATAAGTTAATATTGGCGGGACACTTTAATTACCATTTAAATAAGGTTTCTATAAATAAACAACACATCAACTGCATTCGTTAATTTAGCATGTCGAACTTTCTACGAGGAACATCATAAAATGACTGTTTGTTTGTTTGTTTTTGGGCCTGCCATGGCGAGCGCGTAAGGCGTGTGACTCGTAATCCGAGGGTCGCGCTAAACATGCTCGCCCTTCCAGCCGTGGGGGTGTATAATGTGACGGTCAATCCCACTATTCGTTGGTAAAAGAGTAGCCCAAAAGTTGGCGGTGGGTGGTGATAACTAGCTGCCTTCCCTCTAGTCTTACACTGCTAAATTAGGGACGGCTAGCACAGATAGCCCTCGAGTAGCTTTGTGCGAAATTCCAAAACAAAAACAAAATTATTTTCTAATCTGGCCATGAATTTCAAACTTTTGAAAGGAAAAATGAGTAATAGAAGAAAAAATAATAGCTTTACAAAATTAGTATCATAATTTTCTTCCTAATTTCTAGCTAGCTTCTATAAATATGTTGTTGTTTTTTCAAAATTTGTGAAGAAATGTTTCTTAAGGCGAAAAGGTGTTTACCCCAACAACAAACTGATTTTTATAGTGTGATTAGCTGTTCAGGAAAAAAATAGTTGTTCAAGTGAAGGGATAAAAACTTTGAGAAATTTTCTTTCAATATGATTTTAAATTATGTTTTAAACCTCTCGAGGTAGCGTATATATGTGTATATATATAAATGGATGAAGACATAAAATTGTCAAAAGCTTTACGTACAAGGTTAGAAGTCTCAGATACAATTTGAAAACAAAAGGAAAAACAAAACAATTACGTGTCTTATTTGTCAAAAAGTGAGAGTAATCCAATTAGACTTAAAATGTTTCGAAAACTTTTACGTAGCAGAACAACATAACATATCAAGATTACAAACACTAAAAAGTTGCCGAGTTACAGCATTCTTTGTTTCTGTTCTAAAGCATTCTTTAAGAACTTTTAGTTCTCTAAATCAAAAGAAAAAACACATTCTCGACTCGAAATTAATGAGTAAAAAAGACTTATTGGTGTGTATCTCTTAGATGCAGAAAGATACAAACCATTTTAAATTGTAAAAATGGCGAAAATAGATATTTTATTTTGAAACAAAAGTTTTACAATTAGTTTGGAATCTTTCGTGTGCCACTTGAGTATGTGTCCGCCTGTTCTTTTCCGATTTGAATTTCCTCTACCACATTATTTGAAGTTCTAAATTATATAATTTTTGTAGTTTTTTATTTTACTATTTTGTTTCTTGTTTCGGATATTTGTGCAAAGTTACACAAAGGATATGTATACAAGATGGCCTTAATTTTGAACTTGTAGACCAGGGATTCTCAAACTATGGTAGGCGTACCACTAGTGGTATGAGAAGATAATGGCGGTAATATACAACAAAATTAATATAAAAATTCATAAAAGTTGTAACAGGCCCTAACTGAGCTTTCCACTTAAAATATACATACTACCCTCCTCACTTACAGATGTACCCTCTACTTGCATGTACCCGCCAGTATTTTTTTTCCTTCAAATTAATAAAACTTTTTAAACACATTCTTCAGTCGTGCTAGATAAAACAATCGCATCCTTCTTATTAATGGATAAGTGTTAAAAATGAGATTGGACTCCAGCTCGAGAACACAATGTTTATGAATGGACTCCAGCTCGAGAACACAATGTTTATGATTGGACTCCAACTGGAAAACACAATATGCAGATATTTTCAGTCTGTGGCCCAACAAAGCACCCAGAAATGTGTCTGTTGGAAGTCTGGTAGTCAACATTCAACAAGCTTTATCTGGTTGGACGAACGTTTGGATAGCTATAGTACACCGACAGAGGCTTTAATGTGTTTTCTGCAGACGTTCTACAATTTTCGTCGATGTTAATGAGATTTTTACAGCAATTACATACATGCATATGATATTACTTTGAGTTATTCCAGTGTGCTGGTCAGATCAACTGAGCCCGCTCGGCATAACTATGTAGTTAGGACGTTCGACTCGCAATATGAAAGTCGCGACTTTGATTCTCCGTCCCCTGAACATACTCGCCCCTTTTGGCCATGGGGCGTTAGAATGTTATGGTCAATCTCACTACTCGTTAGTAAAATAGTAGCCTAAGAATTGCTGGTGCTAATTAGCTACTCTCTCTCTGGTATTTTTACCCTAAATTAAGGACGGCTAGCTCAGATAGCCCTTATACAGCTTTGCGCAAAATTCAAAAACAAAAAAACTGATCAGTTGTGTATAACACTGAAGAAATAAAAATCAGCTAGGAATCATGTATCAAGCCAGAATTCATATTCAAAATGTCAGACCTACATCTGCCAAATTTCAATTGACAGTGACTGGTGTTCGGTCAGTGTCCATTTTGTGAGAACATTTGAGGCTTCTATTTCCCTTATCTTCACTGCCATAATGGTACTATCCACTCAAACGTAGCCATCTTCATTTACCCTTCGGCCATTTGATCTCTTTTAGTTCTACTAAAAATCCACTTGATACTCATTTCGTATTTTTGCCATTTCTATAAATGGCTTGATTTAATATTACTTGCATTGCTTATGTAAATTACATCATATTACTTGCCTTATTATGCTTAGTTCTACTTGGTCTTATCACTGCCTTCGTTACACCTTTTTCTTTTTCTTCTACAGTCTTCCATTTAGGTAAGGCCTGGCATGGCCTTGCGCGTTAAGGCGTGCGCTTCGTAATCTGAGGGTCGCGGATTTGCGTCCGAATCGTGCCAAACATGCTCGCCCTCCCAGCTGTGGGAGCGTTATAATATTACGGTCAATCCCACTATTCGTTGGTAAAAGAGTAACTCAAGAGTTGGCGGTGGGTGGTAATGACTAGCTGCCTTCCCTCTAGTCTTACGCTGCCAAATTAGGAACGAAATTCCAAAACAAACAAAAATCCATTTAGGTTTATTGTGATAATCGTATTTGCTTTTCTGACTCATCTTCTTCACCACCTTCTAGCATTTGCTTACAGTTCATATAAATCCTCTTCAATATTGGGAGCTTGTAGTTCTAATAAGTTGTCAGGTCATTTTTTTCTAAGCAATGTGCATAGAGCCTGGGAGACACTGCCCATTAAAACTAACAGCTTCCGTTTCAACACAAAGAATACAGAAAGTATAAATAGGTCGAGGTCCATGACTGAGTCAGAATCTATCCCTCTTTCTTTCTTTATGTTCTTGAGGGTGGTCATTGATATTGGATAGAATATAGTTAATATTAGTTGTTACAATATTTCCTCCAATTATATTTCATTCAATGTTCGGTCAGTTTGTTTGCTTATTTGTAGTTAAGTACAAAGTTCCACAATGGGCGGTCTGTACTTTGCCCACCACGAAAATCTAGACCCGATTCCTTGTAGTGTAAGTTCGCAGACATTCAGCTGTACCACTAGGGGTCATTTGTCACCTGTAATAATAATTCGTGTGACCATATTCATGAGAGAATTCAGCAAACTTGTCAATTTCATTTTATGTTTGTAACACGATGAAGTATTTGTGTTGCCCAGTGCGGTTATCGATATTTGTTTTTATCATTATAAGCTCTCAGACTTCCTGCTGGGGAACGATTTTATTTTAATCTGTAACAACTTCACAGGGTATATGAAAGTTGTTCGAGATGTATGTTTTGCCAGTAATCCTCTGGTTAACTGTGTTTCTGTGAACAGTTACTTGACAGCATTCACTGATGGCATCTGTAAGAATGAAGACACCTTTTTTGTTTCTTTTCACTGTCGATTGTTCAAACATACTATTATGTCTCTGGCACTTAACGGTTTCTCCCATAACTTTGTTTCTCGAACCATTACGATATTGTTCTCATTCAGTTGCTTTATAATGATCTCTCTTTTCATTTCTTGACTCTGTCTATTCAGAGATGTTATAGAATTTTAATTCTATTAATCTCTCTTTTACTTACATCCTTGTCTTTTCCTGCTTTTCTTCCCTTTTCTTGGCCCGGCATAGCCATATGATTTGGGCGTTCGACTCGCAATATGAAGGCCGCGCGTTCGAATCTCCATCTCACCAAACATGCTCGTCCTTTCAGCCGTGGGAGCGTTATAATGTGACGGTCAATCCTACTATTCATTGGTAAAAGAGTCGCCTAAGTGTTGGCGGTGGGTGGCGATAACTGGTTGCCTTCCCTCTAGTGTTACAGTGCTAAATTAGAGACGGCTAGTGCAGATAGTCCTTGTGTAGTTTTGCTCGAAGTTCAAAAAACAATCTTCCTCTTACACTCCCTATGTCGGAGGACTTACACTGCTAGAAAACGTGTTTCGATACTTGTGATGAGCAGAGCACAGATAGCCCAATGTGTAGCATTGTGCTTAACTTGAAACAAACAAACAAACATCCTCTTATCTATTTCTTAATTGTGTAAATTGAGGCACAACTGTTACTCCTCAATTAAGAGCTAGGACATGCCAAAGAGAGACCTAATTGTCCTGTAGAGCTAAAATTAGGACATGCCAGGGCGAAACTTTATTGTCCTTTTGTGCCAGAATTGGCGTAGGCGGAACCTTCTATTAGTATCAGTGCCGTTCAAACAATGGCTAAAGTAGCTCAAACGTTATAACAAACTTCATTAAATTGAACTCGCAAATATATTGATCTGGTAAAAAGTTATTATTATGAGCGTTATTGCCACATAATATGACATCCATTACACATTAAAAACAACAATGCATGTATGTGGCCATGCAGAATATAAGAACATTTTCCAATAATACTTTTTTAAATTATTATTGTGATAAAAACAATATTGCTCCAAAAGACCAACACAGATATAACCGTGTGGAGAACACACATAACTTCTATTAATCTTATATCTGTGTGATCACAGAGAACATGTTAGCAGTTTTCACTGGATGCTTTAAAGGACTTTCCTGATGAGCGCCAAATTTCTAGATAATTTTTTGTTTATTTTGTTGTTGAGCACAAAGCTACATATTAAACTACCTGTAGTATGTCAAGACCCGGTTTTTAATGTCATGAGTTTAGGAGTTGACGCTGCGCAAATGGAAGGGAGTATTAAATATTGCCCCCCAGTGGCTCAGCGGTATGTCTGCGGACTTACACGCTAAAATCCGGGTTTCGATACCCGTGGTGGGCAGAGCACAGATAGCCCATTGTGTAGCTTTGTGCTTAATTCAAAACAACAACAACAAGTATTAAATATTAATTAGTTTTCTCATTAAAAGTTGCCAAAAACACAACAGTAACAGTTTGTAGCACTATTTTTACTCCATTACGCTGAACTATTACGCTAAAAAAGAAATATGATAGTCGTTTTGATTGTAAAATTCACAAGTAACGTAAAAGGTTTACCTGCCCACAATGAAAGGGTAGGCTAACAATATAAACCCAGAGTTTCGATTGTTTCTGCCGGCTTATAAATATGAAAAAAACGTGTTTATTCTTCCCTGATGGTTTGTTTCCACACAATACGTATTTCAGTAGTAAATTCGCTCTTATGTGTAACATCCACAATAGGCAGATATAATATTTCAATACCATCTGTCTATAAACTATCCGCCATAGTCAGGTGACATGTCTCATTACTGGAAGAACTTCTGTTCGTAACCTATCTGCCATAATCGTGTGATATACTTTAATAATGGATTCTCTGTCAATAAAATATCTGTAATAATCAGGTGACATAATTTAATACGGGATTACCTTCTGCCATAGTCAGACGGCGAGCTTCATTAATTGATCAGCTTCTGTTTATAAGATATGTCTCATAGGCAGATGACATACCTCATACTGGATTAAAATGTTTGTAAAATTCTGCCTTAATCAAAGGATATACCTGAATACTGAATTGATGTCTAGTTAAGGCACATCTGCCACAATCAGTTGATAGAATTCAGTGCAGAATTTAGTTCTGTTTATAGAATATTTGTTTTAATTGATTTTTTTCATTAAATGTATAAAAACAGCAGAAACAGTGTACCTGTTTTTGAACAAGTACTGTGATTGAACAATAAAATTAGAATTTTAACATTTAATACTAAAGTTTTGATGGATTCAATATCGTTTCCGATACATGCATAAGTTAGTATATGAGCATTTATAACAAAAATGCCAATAATTAACATAACGAAAATTCATCAGCGCGTGTTTGTCATCAACTAAATGAAATGATGATGTTGGTATAAGTGTATTCCAACCGAATCCATGTATATATATATATATTTATATATATTCTAATAGCAAATTTAATCACCTCGCTGGATTAGTTTGTTTTCTCGGAAATGGGTAAATAATGAATTATGGTTGAAAAATGAAACAAAAGGTCCTTTCTTCGCCTTTCTATTGATCGTGTTTCCTAATGAGATTGTGTATAAACGCACTCAATAATATGATGAGATATAAAAAAAGCTTCTATCTTAACTGGTGCATTTCCTTCATCAATATGCATTATAAAACTATGGATCGCTAATCACGTCTCTGACACCGCACTTCTATCAGGAAAACCATTTTTCCTGAAGGTAAAAAAAATATCAAATTAAAATATGTCGTAATATTTATCGGCCAGTAAGCAAAGACGAACTGTTTATATGAACAGTTTTATGATATATGCTTATTGCTGTATTAATATTTTCTCTGGGGGCTCAATCTTTGAGTCGTAGGAAATGTAAAATGGCTTCGTGTTATCATTGGTTGATCCTTTTTTGTGCTTCATAGACGAGGTTTTTCTTGCTCTAAAATGGTAATATGTAGTGCAATATTATGGAAAATAAACTTCTTTAAAAATAGAAAAAAAATATTTTTTTTCATTTCATGTTCAATTTTTGTCGGGTGATATATTCTGTATTTCTAAGGAACAATAAAGAAATAACAGACGGTTTGAGCTTTTTAAGGTGACATGACAAGGAGTGAACATTGCTTAGAGAAACTGTCTGTTTACAGAAAGGACTGGTTCTATGTTTCCTCTGGTTATCAATTTATCTAACAAAGGAACTTCGTCGTCTTTTTCCAATTCAAATTTAAAATTGTTTTCAAATTCTCATCTTCGGTTTGGCCACACAGAAAATACATTTTAAACATATCGAAGAAACAGGATTTATATATATTTTTTTTCATTTATGGAAGAAAAAAAGTCAATTTTGAAATATTCGATGCAAATACCACACAGTATTATCGAAAGAGGATTTCCCATGGCCAATCTGAATATTTGGCTCAAATACAAATTCAGGTAAGTGAACATACGAGGTCTGTTCAAAAAATACGCGGATTGTTTGAATTGCGCGGCTCCAGTTGGTTCCAGGGGAATCCGCTTGGTGTCGCTAGGTTTGCACAGATCAGCTGATTACGACGCCATTTCCCGATTGCAAATATCTTCATTTTTGTATTAGCTACGCGGTTTTAAGTGAAGTGCGATTTTTTTCGTTTGGCGGATTTCATAATGAATGACCTGAAGGAGCAACGACCTGCTGTGATATTTCGTGTTAAACTTGGAAAATCTGCGATTAAAACTTTTGCTATGCTGAACACGGCTTACGGTGATATTGCTATGAAGCGTACGGCATGTTTCAAGTCGCATGAATGTTTTAAAGATGGTCGACAGTCCATTGAAGATGATGAGCGTCCTGGACGTCCTTCCACGTCGGCAAATCGACGTCTGACTGTCAGGGAGCTTGCTGAAGAGTGTGGGATATCAGTTGGATCTTGTTACGAGATTTTGACCGAAAAATTGAAGATGCACCGCGTTGCTGCGAAATTTGTGCCTCAGAACTCGTGAGTTTTTGGCCAAACACTCGATCACTGTTCTTCCCCACCCCCCTACTCACCTGACCTTGCTCCTTGCGATTTTTTCTTGTTCCCCAAACTCAAAAGACCCTTGAAAGGAAGAAGATTTGAGACGATTCCCGAGATTAAGGCAAATGCAACGAAGGAGCTGGAGGAAATTACAAAAGAAGCGTACCAGAACTGTTTCAACAAGTGGAAACACCGTTGGAATAAGTGTGTGCGTTGGGGAGGAGAGTACTTTGAATGGGTCCCAGACCTGTAACTTCTAAATAAAGTACATTTTGTTTTATGACGTCAGTCCGCGTATTTTTTGAACAGTCCTCGTATTGCTGTTAACATAGATGTCGATAAGCAAGATAAAAGCATTAATTGAACATGTTGGGATAATTTTCTGTAAAGAAACTCTGCAGTCTCATTAGCTGGTGTATAGGTATATAAAGCATCCACATCAAACTTATTATTTTCACTTTGCTGTGATTAGTGAATTTTCATTTTCTTCACAAAATCTACGCTGTTTCGAATGTGCGAAGATGAAATTTTTGTGCAAATAGGAATATATGTTAGGCTACCTATTTAAATAATGGTAATGTGACAAACCTGAAGTTGGAAATTATAAGTTCACGGCGAGAGTCTTCTATCTGTATTTAGTACAAGCTGTGGCGCAAAGAGGCATTTACACGTTTTAGTTTTTTAAAAAGATATGGATAACCAGCTTCCAGACCTGTGTCCTTAAAGTGTTTCGAAATTACTGTATCATGTAAGCTGTGGGCTCGGCATAGACAGTTGGTTAAGGCGCTCGATTCGTAAACTAACATCACGAGTTCGAATCCCCGTCGCATCAAACGTGCTCGTCCTTTCAGCCTGTTGGCGTTATAATGTGAAGGTCAATTCCACTATTCGTAGGTAAAAGAGTTGGCGGTGGGCGGTGATGATTAGCTGCATTCCCTCTAGTCTTACACTGCTAAATTAGGAACAGTTAGCGCAGAAAAAAATATCTTCTATAGCTTTGCGCAAAATTCAAAAACAAACAAACATGAACTTTGTTAAACCGTTTCCCTGCCATAAAAACAATGTAAGACTGAAGATTGTACATTCATGTGTCAAAAACTATTCTTTTATAGATGATTTAGGCTCAGTCTTCGTGATTAACAAGAATGAAGTTGGCAGAAATTTCCCAGTTCAACGTTACACTTGTGGACAACTAACATACAAAAATGGCGCAGATAGAATTAACAATGTTTTAGGTTAATTTGCACCGTGTGTTTTGGGGTCACATGCTACCCTTCATCGGCACAAACAGAATCTTTGCGGATAAAATAAAATAACACAAATAGCGCACAGAATTTTACCCTGACAGAACATGTTATGATGACTAAAAATAAAATAGACTAGGAAAATGACTCAGATAAATTTTGGAAAACAAGAAAAAACAAAAAATCTTTCAATATCAATAGGTTGAAACCATCGCTAAATGAAGACTTAAGCTTTGAAATCAGCAATTTATGCTTACTATTGGTCCAGTAACCATTTCATCAACCAACCAATCATGTTACTTCTACCTCCATCCTCTCAGATAGAGCCTTATGTAGCCCTTCAGCAGCACAGCGGAATGTCTGCGGACTCACACCGCTAAAAACCTGGTTTTGACACCCGTGGTGGACACAACACAGATAGCCCATTAAGCAGCTTTGTGCTTAATTAAAAACAAACAAGACTTGCATAAATAGGTACAAAGGTTTGATAAACACCTTATACGTCACAATCTCTTGCAGGAATACAAAGTAACGATTTTTCCATCTGACATCTTATTATACATCCATATCTTTTTCACGAATCAGAGTTTCTGAGAACAAATCAGGAAGTGCACTCATCGCCACAGGTGTAACCAAAATTCACTTCCAGCTCAGGCGGCTCTTTTTTTCCTTTTTTTTTTCCAGTATCCTTCGCGAAGTTTGGGACGGCAATATCTGAGTAAGGCAAACGTCAATGGAATTTATGAAATCCACCTTCGTCCATTTCTGATCTTCCCTGGTTTTAACCCCAAGGAAGGTACAAGCTAAAGTGAAGATGAAAGTCTTCGAAAAGTTGTCCGCTTCTTCTATATTATTTTTGTTAGTTTAGTCTGGTCTATTTTGAATTTCGGGCAAAGCTACGCAAGTGCTATCTGTGCCAGCCGTCCTTAATTTAGGAGTGTAAAACTAGAGGGAAAGCAAGTAGTCATCACCACCCACCGCCAACTCTTGAATAACTATTTTACCAACGAATAGTGAAATTGACTGTCACATTATAACGCCCCCACGACTGAAAAGGCGAGGATGTTTGGTGTGACTGGGATTCGAACCCGCGACTCGCGGATCACGAATCAAGTGCCTTAACCACCTGGACATGCCGGGCCTTTTTTGTTAATTAATTTTATTTCCAAATACCACATAAAACTAGATAAATGCTGTCCAGTTCGCCTTCATTAGTTCATTGTGTTTAAACTATTTTTTTAGTGTCATGGTTTTGGATAGTTTCTTCCATTTATTGAATGTCTTTACTCTAAAATACAGACTAACGAGACGCAGAAACTACATAATAAAAAAATGTGTTACATTTTGGTTTATATTGATAAATAAGAAACAAAACCTAATTATCTATGACAGCTTCAGTCTTTTTTTATTCGTGAAGATTGCCAACAGCCCTTCCTAAAGAATTTAAACATAAGTGTTTACTACAGTTATAAGAATAGGTGCGTACGCATACAATAATGCCACAATTCAGCCTCACCAATAACGATCGTGATTTCGATCAATGACTCGTTTTCCTCTTAATTAATTTTAGTAATTAAGCAAGCTCAATATGATCTATCAATTACCTTCAACTCATAAAAAGTTAAACTCATATTGACATCTTCACACGTAGAAAGAGATTTAATTTCGTCTCCTTGTCAGTAAAGCTAATTTTCTTTTTACAAAAATGTACATAAATATTTATATATTTTGTTCATGAAAGGACAAATTAATTTATTTTTTAAAACGAGGTATTTATTTACTTTCTAATTTATTCCGATAATAATGCTTGTTATTTAATATCAGATAGTATTTAATATAAAGTCATTGTTATTGCCTTAAAGGTTAAAAGAAGTACAGTGGGGGTGTTTTTCTTATAGCAAAACCATATCACCCTATCTGTGGAGTCGATCGAGGGGAATCGAACCCCTGATTTTAGCGTTGTAAATCTGTAGACTTACCACTGAACTAGTGGAAACGAATAAATGCACCTTTACGAAATTTTAAAGGTTTTTACATTATGTAAAATCATGAGAATGAACTTTGAAGTTTGTTACCTGTTACGTTAATATAGGATAAGACCTATCGGTTAGAGTGTTAGAACTGTAAATTCAAAGGTTCAAGGTTCACGTATCGTTATTGCAAAAACATAATCTGTACCCTTTGAGCCATGAGTGTTCTGTAAGAGTTACGGTGAAAGCATACTGTTCGGTCAGTCAAAAGCACCCAAAGAGTTGGCGATGACCGTTGTTTGGAAGCTACGTTCCTTCATGCTCAGCAGTTAAAACTCAAGAACGGCTTCGTTCAGACTGTCATTGTGAAGTCTTCCTTCAAAAATTTTAGACATCTTATCATATCATAAAATGATACACAAAATATAAGATGTGTGAAAAAAAATGAATCAGGGAAGCTGTTTACCTAACATTATTAATATTTTTAGTTCATATACCAGATATTAATTAAAATTGTATTATCAACTTGAAGTTTTGGTAATTTAGAAGATGAGAAGTGTCTCGATAAATCCATAAAATTTACTATATGATTCTATTTCAGAATTTTCTTGTAGCTGTTAGAACTGTTTATCAATATCATAACTCACATTAAATTTCGTGAGTCTAACAATGAAAGTGATTTTGATATAAATTTGTTAAGTCAGAGCTGCAACATTTAAGAAAAGGCCCGGCATGGTCAGGTGGTTAAGGAACTTTAGTCGTAATTCGAGGGTCGTGGGTTCAAATTCTCGTCACACCAAACATGTCTGGTATGGGGCGTTATAATGTGCGGTTAATCCCACTATTCGTTGGTATAAGAGCAGCCCAAGAATTGGCGGTAGATGGTAATGACTAGCTGCCTTCTCTCTAGTCTTACACTGCAAAATTAGGAACAGATGGCCCTCGTGTAGCTTTGCATGAAACTCAAACCAAACCGCTTAAGAAAAACATCATTTCAAAGTCATTTCTTGGTGTAAAATTAAGAAAGACACATTAAGACCTTAAACTTTTAAACAAGGGAATGTTTACAAATTTTAAAATGTAATAAATTTTATTCATTGATATAATTGAAGAGAAAACTTCTTTATTGATATACATGTATTTGAAATTCTAGAGGTATTCCATAAACTTTGGAAATAGAGTATAAATAAATACAGGTAAGAAAGGAATATAGCACAGAATATACGCATACGTGTAGATGTTTTACTGGAGCTAAGCTGGCATCATCAAATTAATTTATTTAACGGAGTGTTTTAGTTTCGGTTTTAAAACTAGAATTTTGTTTATAAATAATTTATATATAAGAAGTTATATTGCTCTAAATGTTTCACTCTATAAAAACAAGAACTTCAAATGTTGGGCTGTATTCTAAATAGAACTTTAGATAACACATACTTAAATTTCTTATCTCCGTTACACAAAAGATACCTTATACGTATTTTAATCGAAACGTTAATCTAGATAAGACATGAAAAAATCAGGTTACTTTCTAAACAAAACTTTGATCTAAATAATGCAAGCGAAATCTTAGGGTATTGCCTCAGAGAACTTTAATCTGGACAACTTATGTTCAATAAAAGACCTTATTTTTAAAATATTCTAAGTATATATATATATATATATTTCACCAAATGTTAGACTGTCTTTTTACTTGGCTATGTATGAATAATAAAAACAAGCAAGTCAATTTTTTTGAAAACCTGCATAAAACCTAAAAATTGTTTTTTTTTAAATACAAGATTAGAATGAAAGGTCAGATAAAGATGTAAAATAATTATGGTTGAGATTATTATTGTAACATACATAGAAACGCCCAGTTAAAGAATTTTTTGATGTACAGTAGAAAGATTTGGTTTGTATTTTGCACAATGTTACACGAGGGTCAGCTTACAGAGTTGAAGTTGAAGTGTCTAATGTTGAAGAGTTAAACAGCAGAGTACAGTTTACAGATGCTTGAGTTGAACTGTTAAGTGTTGAATAATTAAGTAAAAAAATACAGCTCATAGTTATTTGAGTTCAACTATCTAATGTTAAAGAATTAGAGTAATCCAGTTTACATGTTTGTGTTCAAACGTCAAGCGTAGAATAAATAAACAGAAAAATACAGCTCATAGATGTCAGAGTTCAACTGTCTGGTGTTGAAAAAAGTAAACAGAAAGATTCAGCTTATAGTCATTTGAGTTGAACTTTCTAGAGTTAGAGAATTAAGCATGATGGTACAATTTACAGATTTTTAACTGAATAGTCCGGTTCTGAAGAAACAAACTGAATTGTATCTCGAGGAGTTTTCACTTACACAAATGCAAGTGACCAATTAATTCTAGTCAACATAGTAATGGGGTGCCTTCCTTTTAAGTGAAATCAAGATTATAATAGTATTACCTGAACTTACACCTCACATAACTCTTTTACCAAGTGTTTTCAAAAAGCGAACACCAGAAGAGATTTCAAACTTACAAGAACGTGTCGTTGCATGCGAGAGAACAAATTAGGTTGAAAAGATTTTAACGTTGTTCACACATTGCGTTGAGTATTAGTACGTAGTCTCGCGCTTCCATGATGGACCTTTTCACATTATACAAGTTTAGAAGATTTTATGTAACGCAATAAAATGATAGTTTCGGTACTTTTAATATGTCTTCATGTTTACATTTATTTGGTGAATAAATCTTTAAAAAAAATCCGTTAAGATAAACTGTTACAAGTTTAACGAGAAAAATTTATCGCTCAATAAAAAAAAAACTATGTTGGGCTGGCTACCACTGAACTTGAAAAAGGAACCAAACAAGTTATGGATGGAAGTGGACACATCAACTGATCAACTGATGATTCTCAGCAGTCTAGACTTCACCTACATTACCGGTTTCTCCACTTTGTCTATCGAAAGCATGATGTTTGAATAGAACCTCAGGTTTCATCATTGTACCTTTCTTTAATTGACCTTAAAATACTATTTCTAATATTATTTTACAATATTAGTAGCATTTTATTATTGAAAATTCTGGTTATATTTGTTTTATCAATTAAAAATCCAATTATGTAAGGATTTTATTCTTCATGTAAAGTTAAAACATCTGTCTGCAAAGTATTCATCCTTCTTTGTTCCTTTTTTCCGAGTTCAATAGCTCGCCCCACATATTTTTTTTACTTAGCATCAATTTTTAATTTTTTTCCTTATATTTGTTTGTTTTCTTTTTTTTTTTTGTAAAATGCCATGCGGGTTACTAGGTTATAAAGTGCATTCTAAAGTTTTGTAAATTTTGTATACGATAATAATAATAAAATAGTTAATAATAGTTAGTAAAGGTTCGTAAAAATTGTTTCGCTTTACCAAATGATGATAAACTTATAATGGCTGCTGGAACATCATAATCTTCCTTCAACAGCTGTACCTAAACTGTTTAAGGAAGATGATGATAATGAACGAAAATAAGAAATCTTGGTTTTGGTTATTCACTTGTTTTCTACTTTGGGAAAACCTGAATAGTTGAAAAGCGGCACACACACCAGAGATAGATCAACTTTGTCAAGTAACTCTTCATATCTAGCTTCTGATGATCTGCAGCGAAGAAGATCCTGATGAATTTTGTGTCACTTTAATAGGGGTGTGAGTGTCATTCCTACATAGTGAGTAATAACTCACTCTCCGATATAGTCAATTAGCACTGTAAGGTTCATGTAAATTCTGTATTTATATGCAAAGGGTGTATTTTTTCACGTTTATAGTTTTTATCTTAGAGCAAAGGTTAATTCTTACCGTATTTCTGATAAGTATGAATATTATTTCGCATGTTACAATCTTCAACGTCACTGCTACTATTTAACTATTTCGTACTATGTATATATCCGATTAGGCAATTACCCAATTTTAAAAACAATTATTTTCTACCTAAAGCAATTTGAACTAGAAGTGCACACGTGCAGAAGTCATTACTAGAATAAATTACTTCATGTCATATATTTACACCATAATTTTCCCATCACAAGTAGCAGTTAAAATCACGTGAAATTAGGATTTTTGTGGTGAATTTATGATGAAATCTTTTAGCTTCATTTACTAACACATCGTGAACATGGATTGGCTTTTGTGAGATGACAAATATTAATCAAACAGTTGTGCAACATTATAATTGCAGGTCTAGTTTCAACGATATTGAAAAATCAAGCTATTAGCACTGCTATTTTCTTTCTTACTATCCAGAAAATGAACTATTATGGACAATATACATGTATAAAAAGCACACATTAAACTACTTCTTTTACATCCAAAAACAAAACTGAATACTTATCTATAACTATTAGTAAACCGGCTCAGTAAATATATTCAATTGGAAAACAAATTAAAACATTTTCTAAGTGATTCATCAGATGCATTAAAAATAATAAAAGAAATACAGTATTTAAAAAAACTAATTTTAGTATTGAACTTCCCTCTTAACGTACTTTGGACAGGAAAGCATTTTCATTTGTTTAGGAATTTAACCAAGAACAAATTAAAAGTATATTTACAAGTTGTAGTTGTTATAATACATTTCAATACTGTGTATATGTTGCTCCATACTGTATACATATATTCTTGTGTCTATGAAAATTACTTATATCTCATATGACAAAAGTTCATCGAAACATTGTGTATGCATTATTTCTAATACATTTTTCTTCATATAATTCAAGCCATCTCCATACATTATTACATTTCCATGTAGTTTTAGATACGTCAAATAATCAGTCAGGTTTATTAAATAAACATGGGATTAAAGCAGAAAAACTAATTTAAGACATATCTCTTGTGATTCAAAGTGATCAAGTGAGTAAAGTTAGTATGCAAAGAGGTGATTGGTTAGTTTTAACCAATACATGTCAAATTAGCAATTGGTTGATAATATTCTCAACTAATAGTCAGTTTCTCTCACACTTTATGAATAGCCTCTCATACAAAATTAACCAACAAAACCTTATCCGATAAACTATTAAAAAACAAGAATCCATACGATTTTAGTCTTTGTACAGTTCTCAAACGCGAAACAAAAAATAATACTTAACAAATGAGGAATATATATATATTAGTACTCAAGTCCGCAACTAAATATAACATTTTCCAATTAGTTGCAGTTTTTGGATGATATTCGCTCCTAACAAAGCAAAAAAGAAAAGCATTTGAAGAAAAATAGGCTTATAAAAATATCCTTGTTTCTAATTGGTCATGTGCAGAGTTGAGATCGTTTTATTAAAACGACTTTGAACTTACAAATCGGCAAGTCGTGTAACATTCACAGCCAATACAACTTGCAATAGATCCTCATGTAAGAAAACCAAATTTTGACAATGTTTGGCACTTAGTAATGTAATGTTACCGAAAAATGTCCGCTTTTCAGAAAGATATATAATAGTCTTTGTTCTTGACGAAAAACATTCATACACTCGTATCATAAAAGTGTGGTAAGATCGATAATTTAAAATTTCAATGATGGGGACAACCGTTATACTGAATGGTAATACAAAACATAAAACTGTGGATTAACATGAGGCACCAAAATCATCCATAAAA
Organism: Carcinoscorpius rotundicauda; assembly: GCA_011833715.1. Lineage (NCBI taxonomy): Eukaryota > Metazoa > Arthropoda > Merostomata > Xiphosura > Limulidae > Carcinoscorpius > Carcinoscorpius rotundicauda. Next base: position 29,973,071 of record CM022399.1, on the reverse strand, counting down.
GAGACTTTACAACAATCCATATTCCAGACTTGGTAATCAAAATTTTTGACATTATAACAAATAACTACCTTTAAATAGAACAATCATTGAAAAAAGCCGTAATGTGCTCCAGACAACACAAAACATAATTATGAAGGATCTATATTTGGAAAAGTGACACAAATCATACGTACACAGATTATTCTTGCAATATTTCCATTCAACTATCGCATAACTCAGCTAAGGAATAAAACAGGCATTCAGACCGCATTAAGACATACTGGTCAAATTACTTGTAAATTTCTATCTGTCTGACCATTTTAACGGTCGCTAAGAAACCGGCACTTTCAACACTAGTTAGTTTAAGAAAAGCGTCAGAAAAGATAGCCTGTACTTTAAACACGACTGCTTTACGCTAGAGTTATATTCATTAAAAACTACAATGCAGTGCTACTGTTCAGGTGCAAACTGTTAGAGTTTGATATGCCATTGCGATATGGACTGTAACGACGCTGTAAAACTTCAAAATCATTTTAATATAACGTACTCATCCTCTATATTTCAACATATGAACAACGTAAGGAAACTTATACTTTCTAAAGCGAAACAAAAATTAATATGGATAATATAAAATAAAAAAGAAACTTGGAGTGTTAACTATATGTGTGTGTGTCTGCCTTATGTGTGCGTGTAAAATAATCGTATTAGGTAACGAGAAGAGTCGTGCACAACGGACAGTCAAACGTATAAACCTGATCAACTTATAACCAGTTTCGAACAAAGTTATCTTCCTGAAATTTATAAAGCAACGTATATAACGATTAGTTATTGGCTAGTTACAGGGTGTCAAAATGTGACTTAAAATTCTATTTATTCTAGGCTTAATGCTGCCATTTATGTATAGCACTAATTTAATTAGTTTTGTTCTTTAACTATGTTTTGCTTCCTTGATTTTTACAGTAGTGAAGCGTAACAAGTAGCAGTGAAGCAGCATTTATATTCGCTAAAAACTTAAGCCTACTCTTCATGAATATTCTCTATAGATAGTTTGTTATAAATTTCATGCAAAGCTACTATGTGCGCGAGCCGTTCCTAATTTAGCAGTTAAATATTAGAAGTAAAACAGCTAGTCATCATCACCCACCACCAACTTTTGGGTTATTATTTTGCTAACGGATAATGGAATTGGCCGTAACATTATAAAGTATTCACTGGTGAAAGAGCCAGCATGTTTGGTGGGACAGGAGTCGAACTTGCACTCTATGTTTTATAAGACGTAGAGAAGTGATATTGATAAATATGTTTTCGAGTATTTGAACTGTTAAAATCGTCCATTTGCTTTTGAATAAGGCCTGGCATGGCCGAGCGCGTTAAGGCGTGCACTCGTAATCCGAGGGTCGCGCTAAACATGCTCGCCCTCCCAGCCGTGAGGGTGTATAATGTGACGGTCAATCCCACTATTCGTTGGTAAAAGAGTAGCCCAAGAGTTGGCGGTGGGTGGTGATGACTAGCTGCCTTCCCTCTAGTCTTACACTGCAAAATTAGGGACGGCTAGCACAGATAGCCCTCGAGTAGCTTTGTGCGAAATTACAAAACAAACAAACAAACAAACTTTTGAATAGTTCAATTAAATATCGATAGGTTACAGTTTGAGCTTCTTTTGTCTTCACTCACAAGAGAAAATATTTCAAACTTGTAAATGTGTAAATCTTAATCTAGCCTGACAGATGTGAATGTTTTACATTTTTCTTTTTTTCTGAGAATATATATATATATGTATTTTTTTTACATTATAAAAGGTTACTTGTCCTAAAACTCATCACAGCAACCTCACACTAGATTGCATTCACAATTAATTGGCTTAATGGTATATTTTATAAAAACCTTCATTTTTATAAATAAATATCAATATAGTACCAAACACTTATTTATATATGTGACAATATATATATATAATGGTTTATTATTATTTGACAACACCGATTAAACTCCAAATAATTGCCCTTGCCTTCCAATTCATTACCTAAAAATCTTCTGCATTGCTGCTAAGCATGATCACAGTTACAAAACTTGACTTACTTGGCATGAAGCGAATAGGAAATTAACAGGCGTTAGGTCAACATCTTTCATACAGAATCTATTGTCACAAGAAAAATTATATTTTATTGTATGTACTCAGAAAACGATTTGGTGTGATGACAGTCACTTCAACTGCATATACGGTCTTAAATATCGCCCCCCAGTGGCTCAGCGGTATGTTTGCGGACTTCCACGCTAAAATCTGGGTTTCGATACCCGTGGTGGGCAGAGCACAGATAGCCCATTGTGTAGCTTTGTGCTTAATTAAAAAAAACAACAACAACGTCTTCAATATCTCTTCTTAGAGCCCGTCGATACTGCTAATTTCTTGTTGTTGCATTTTCAGTAAGAAATGTTAAATTTTTACTTCCTTCATATATTATAGAAGAAATATACAGCATGTCAAATTATATATTGATCTCTTGATTGTTTGTTTTTCTTAATTTCGCGCAAAGCAACACGAGGGCTATCTGCACTAGCCGTCCCTAATTTAGCAGTGTAAGACAAGAATGAAAGCACCTAGCCATCCCCACCTACCGCCAACTCTTAAATTACACTACTACCAACGAATAGTTGGATTGACCGTCACTATATAACACCCCACGGTTGAAAGGGCGAGCATGTTTGTGCGACGGGGATTCGAACCCGCGACTGTCAGATTACGAGTCGAGTGCCGAACCACCTGCCAATTGTTACTTCTTGTAGTATTACAGAACACCATTATTTTTCAGCCATATTTATTCTCTTTAACCCTAGCTGGCTAGATAGTGCATCACGCCTAAGTCTTCGCTGTACATCTATAACATTTTTTCGGCTTGACTGAAATATATATTTTATTCCCTATACTTTTTAGTCACTGAGGATGATAGTCGTTCAAAAATTATTTAACTTTATTTTTAATAAATTTATATACAAGGTTCTAACGTCCTGTTATGCAACTGGTATTTTTCAACTAGATATATTACTTTATTTATTATTGGTTAAATGTTCACTAATCCTTCTTAATTCTATAGGATTAACAATATGTTTGTATTGTATTCGCAGTCACTAAATGTTTCAAACATTTTCAACATTCTGTAATTGTGACGATAATATTGACCTTATGTTTTTCCTTCTATTTCTTTCGTTATCTTCAATTACCCCTCTGGTACATTGTTTGTTTGTTTGTTTTCGAATTTCGCACAAAGCTACTGGAGAACTATGTGTGCTAGCCGTCCCTAATTTAGCAGTGTAAAACTAGAGAGAAGGCAGCTAGTCATCACCACCCACCGCCAACTCTTAGGCTACTCTTTTACCCACGAATAGTGGGATTGACCGTCACATTATAATGCCTCGACGGCTGAAAGGGCGAGCATGTTTGGGGCGACGGGGATGCGAATCCGCGACCCTCACATTACAAGTCGCACGCCTTAACACGCTTGGCCATGCCGGGGCCCCTCTGGTACAGCAATAAGAATATGAATTTACAACTCTAAAGTCAGGGGTTCGATTTCCCTCAGTGGACTCAGCAAATAGCCCGATGTGGCTTTGATATAAGAAAAGTTACACACATACACGTTACTTACAATGTCTGATACTGTTAACACGTTATTTATCAGCCACGTAAAATAATAAAATGGATTTCCTGCATTACTCAGTTAATAAGAATTCAAGAAAAGAGGATCTTTAGGAAATGGGCCCGGCATGGCCAGATAGGCTAAAGAGTTCGACTCGTAATCCAAGGGTCACGAGTTCGAATCCCCGTCGCACCTAACGTGCTCGCCCTTTTAACCGTAGGAGCGTTATAATGCTACGATAAATCCCACTATTTATTGGCAAAAGAGTAGCCCAAGAGTTGGCGGTGGACAGTAATGACTAGCTGCCTTCCCTCTAGTCTTACACTGCTAAATTAGGGACGGCTAGCACACATAGAGCCCTTGGGCAGCTTTGCGCGAAATTCAAAACAAGCAAACAAACTTAAGAAGTGCTTGAATAAAATAGTTTTGAATGTTCTTTGTTTTGTTAACGCTACACGAACGTTTTGAAGCAAAGCTACAACATTCGTGATAACGAAAAACCCACTTGAAATAAAAATGTATCTCAGAACGGCTGGTATGGGTATTAACACTTTTATTGATAAGGATATATATAAAGCTGCAAGATATTCCTAGCTTTCCTCTTGGTTCCATACGATCCATTAAAAAAACTGTAAGAAAACCAAAATGTTGATAGATAGATAGAAAATAATCTTGACGAGACCAGAAACTTTATATTGTATCTTCTACGCTACTGGAAAATATTATGAATTTATTTTTTTTTCACAGAATTTAACCTTAATTTTGGTTAAAAATAAACGGACTCTGAAAATCTTTCTCACCAGATAAACTTGGAAGAAGTAGATTAAATGACCCCACTGATGTCACTAACAGAAGAAGCCAAATAATTTAGTTGAAAATAAACAGAACTAAAGTAGTCCATAAACAATTAACAGTCACTTGCTTCCATACTAAAGGTTCAACGAATACTCGTGTAATTCTGTCATAAAAAGGTTATTTGTTCATTTTATATCAGTTTTTCCATTTATAGTTTTCCATTCAACCCTATTAATATTTATCAAAAAGACAGCTATATTTCATTAGTTATATATTCATGTAATATTTTTCTGTCACTATTTTGTGTTAAAAAATTATGCTGGTAATTATAAGGCTGTGATTTATCTTGTTTCTTATTCAGCTATAAATTATTCTGTATTAATCGAGTAAAAACGAAGTGCGTTGTTTGCACACGGACGTTGTCTGTGTAACTCACAACAGTTTTCCGTCTATTTTTCAACTACGTTTTATCTTGGCCCGAGGTGCTTTTACTGTATGTTGTACAATACTTCTGTTATATGTAAACATTCCTCGTTCATGGTTACGTTGTCATCGAATCATTGGCCCAGTACTAATGTGCAAGACTTGAATGAAGAACCAGAACAGCAACTGTGACAGCTATTACAGCTGAACTGGTTAGGCATAAAGGCAAGTGAAAGGGATGACATTTTCTAACAGAACAACTACCATTGCCTTTGTAAGTATTAATATATATATAAATAAGCTCAGAAACTTTTATCACGTGGTTGTCAAAAAAAAAATCAAACATGAACAAAGAGTAGCCTGTTGTGGATATATATGTAAAAGCTAAAACCTTTTAGAAATAATATTCCAAGCGTTTTCATTGCATGTCACAAAACCACGAATAATGAAACCGGGTATTTATCCCTTATGTTGTTTCATTGCCAACACCAAACACACTTTCTTTTTCCTCACTTTCGATTGGTTTTCTGACTTTGGATTTTGTATCAAGACATTCCAGAAATATTGTATCTGATGATAAAAACGATAAACATCTTAGAATAATTTGTAACGTTCCTGATCGTCAAAGAAATCACTCTCAAATGTAAAAACTGAAATTACCGCATTGATAATTTATTTCTTTAAATAATACACTACACTCACTACAAAATATGAATAAGTAAAGTACACAGAGCGCGAACCAAATTAACATTTTATGCAGATATCAAAACCTTAGTGATATCTTTCAAAATATCTATATCCTAAATCCTCCAGACATCTACAATACCGAACAAAAATATTGCCACCATGAAATCAGTATAATTCAAGAACACATGTGAGAAACAGACAGTTATTAAACAATATATCCCATAATTAATGTTATACAAACCATAACTGCACAGTTTCTAGTAGTCTAAAAACAAACGAACGAACTTTAAGATTTTTTAATGACAAAAGTATTCGCACCTTCAATTAAACGTCGGTTAAACTAATGGAACTAATCAAGATACATATTAATTGGTTGGGAACAATTGTACCGAACTTAATCTGCGTTATAAAGCCAGTAGACAGAAAACAGATAATAATTGGAAACGTGTTTAAGTAGAACAAAATAAATAACGGTAAAGAAAAAATTATTTGATTCGCACTTGAGGTAATCACTTCTAACAGACTATAACAAGGAAATAGCTTCAGGATATATATCAAATAAATATGAAATACGCAGTTCTACAATTATTCAAAAAGTACTCCAAACACTTGGCCAGGTGATTAAAGCACACGACTCTTAATTCGAGGGTCGCAAGTTCGAATCCCCGTTACACCAAACATGCTCGTCATGTTACATGTAACGGTCAATCCCACTATTCGTTGGTAAAAGAGTTGGCGGTGGGTGGTGATAACTAGCAACCTTCCCTCTAGTCTTACACTGCTAGGGACGGCTAGCGCAGATAGCCCTCTTGCTGCTTTGCGCGAAATTCAAACACTTTTAACTAAAATGTTTAAAAGAAGCAGAAGTCCAGAAAATATTACGGATACAGCAAATCGTAAAGTCGTTCGAGTAAATGAAAAAAAGTCCAAGATTAAAAACCAAGAACTTGAAAAACGGAGCAACAATGCAAGAAAGAAATGTTCTAAAGAGTTGTATGCGTGAAGAACTCAATGTAAAGTTCTGTTAACAAACTTAATAAACTAAACAGTCTAACAACTGCCCAGAAGTATGAGCGGAAATTTGAAGCATTTTTCCACTTCCTCTCTATTCCAATGAGGTTAAAATATAACGTTTTTTAAAAATAAGATAAGACACAGTGTGTTTGGATATAAAAAATAAAACCTTCAAGAGCGTCTTGTGCGTACAGTTAAACACGAAGGTGATTCGATCACGATATGGCAGTATCTTAACAGAACAAGGCCTGGAAACATTTAAGTGATTGAAGAGCAACTTAATGCAACCACGTATCAAAACATTATACAAAGTACCATGATACTATGTGCTCCTACCGTGATAAGCAAAATATTTATCTTACGACATGATAATGTTTTCAAAGCATACGGCTAAGTCAAGTTTGGACTAACCTGACAAAAGTTTTAGTTGTGATATAAATGTTCCAGATTTCTCCAATAAAATGTTATACACTACTAAGTGTAATAAAAATACGGAGAATACAAAATAATAAAGCAGAATTATCAATACTTTGTATTGAATGAATACATTAAATGAATAATTTGTTATATTACAATAAAGTGTATAATTTGCATCTTTAGTTATTTTAAACTCACTGACGTTTACAAAATACTTATCCATAATCTATTATCTTCGCTTATAGTATAATAAATATACGGTGCCAATACTTTTGTCTACATCTGTAAATGCTCAAGTCATTTGGAGCTTTCGATAATCAATGTCGCTATGATAATTTCCATTGATATGAAATGTTGAATTAAATATCCAAAGAGAACAAGCAATGTTGATTATATTCTCACAGTATCATAAATGCAATGTATTCATAGTTCGTATTGGACTTGAACTTGCTTAACGCCAAACTGTACATCAAATGAAAACTTTGAATATATTGTAGAAACTGGTTATTGTATCATTTTAGAATGTACTCGTATTTAATATGAGACTTGAGCTGGCTTAATATTGTACAGTTATATTTACCTTTAGGTCACTTACACCTTATCTCTAATCATTTTATGCGATCGTGTGACACTTTCACCAGCCCCACAGTGGCTCAGCGGTATGTCTGCGGACTTACACGCTAAAATCCGGGTTTCGATACCCGTGGTGGGCAAAGCACAGATAGCCCATTGTGTAGCTTTGTGCTTAATTCAAAACAACAAACAACAACACTTTCACCATCACCCCATTTTTGTAGTTTTTGATTCTTCTTTTTAATATTGTCTTCATCATCTGTTGTTATCAGAGATTGCACTTGTGGTTACAGTTTCAACAAACGTAAAAGTTGGAATATGTTAAATTATGTTGGTGCTTGACTGGGTGATTTGGCCTGGCATGGCCGAGCGCGTTAAGGCATGCGCTCGTAATCTGAGGATCGCGGGTTTGCATCCGAGTCGCGCTAAATATGCTCGCCCTCCAAGCTGTGGGGGCGTTATAAAGTGACGGTCAATCCATCTTTTCGTTGGTAAAAGAGTAGCCCAAGATTTGACGGTGGGTGGTGATGACTAGTTGACTTCCCTCTAGTCTTACACTGCTAAATTAGGGACGGCTAGCACAGATAGCCCTCAAGTAGCTTTGTGCGAAATTCCAAAACAAACAGACTGGGTGATTTCTTTGCTCAAAGACGAAGTAAACAGAGTGAATTGTTATGAGGACGGAATAATGGAAATACGTATGATTTTATTGCCACAGCTAGCTACACCAGAGCTTGTGAGATCCAGCGTTCGAGCAGTAAAACTGACTAATTCAGACCGTGTCATGCCCTCAGGCTTCAATCCTCTGTGTAAATGTTGTTTTTTGCTTTAAGTTTCTTTTCCGTAAAAACACTGTTATGGTCATCAATGTCTGTTGGGTTTTTTTTCACCGAAGCTAGCTTGGAGACCTCACAAAATATTGGTATCATGAGAGATTTGAATCACACTGAACTGTGATTCACGCACCACCCAAAGACATATGCTTTTCTTTTGCCTTAGTGTCATCCACTGATAATTCTACGCGAAATCCTCATAACACCTATAATAATACGCCTAAACCTCATATTGCAGAATAAAGAGATAAATATTTTAAGTTTAGTACTTGAAATTAGAAAATAAAATGAAAAAAATATTTCCCCTTTAAGCAATGGCAAACAAAGTTCCAGTTCAGTAGCGTAAAGAATTCTCCTTTAGGTAGCTGTCACTTCAATCCTCTGGAGCAAAGCGCCACACTGACTTATCGACGGTCTGCTTCAGTGTTCTCTCCCAAAAGAAATATTATAGCGGTTGTTGATGAGCCTGTTTAACGAGTTAGTGACTAAAACTGAGTTATACGAGTTTTATTGAAATTTATAGCGTTTACAAAACTTTTCACATTACATAACAGTGCTCTTGTTTAGAGTGACCAACATTCAAGTTCGGCCTTAAGAACTTCAGAAGAAACTAAAAATGCTGTTACTCTTTGTTCGACGTTAGAACAAGAGAAAAGAGAGAGAATCAACCTAAGAAAAAGTAGAAATTACCACTATAGTCAAACTATAAGTTTATGGTGTCTGTTCTATTGTGATTGGGGTTTGATGAAATTACGATAGAAACATGGATATATTAACCGAATTAATTTAAGCACTCAAAAAATACGTAATTATTCCAGTAGTATCATTCCTGTTGAATTCCAACAGTAAACACTTTAGCTACAATTACTACAAGCTATTACTGTGCCAGATCACCATAAAGGGGACATTCCATTTGTATGTATACTTTTTGTGTGGACTGTTAAAACTTTCAGCACTACTAACTAATTCAGTTTAACTTCATAAATTATAGACCTGCTTTTCAAACTTATAAGAAAGGACATGTAAAATACAATTTTGAAAAGCAGGCCTACAATATACATGTCCCTTCTTGGTTTCTCTTTTTTATCATTATTTTTAACATCTTCAAAGAACTGTGTTTAAATTATGAGCGAATAATAGTTACGAAAAAGAAAGTAATCATTGTTTTTCTATCTATTTAATGGGTACAGACCTACAAAAACATTTATATTAAAATACATTATAACATACCAGCACACAAGTGTTTTATTTGTATTAAATGCTGCAACTACTATTATTATGCGATATAGTGAATATTTGGAACCAATACGAAGCTAGAAAATATTAAACCATTTTTTCTTATTTTTAAACAACAAATGTCTCTATGATAGCAAAATTATTTCAATGGATAAATTTTGTTGTTTGTCTGCAATATCCAGGGGCTGCCGTATATGGCTGTGTTTCTTACACTCCGTAAAAAACAATGCAAATTTTAATGTTCGTGATGACGAGAAACTCATTTGAAGTAAAAATGTATCTCAGGACGGCTGGTATGGGTATTAACACTTTTACTAATAAAGCAGAGAACAACGTTTCGACCTTCTTAAGTCATCTTTAGGTTCTCTGGTTTATTAGTAAAAGTGTTAATACCCATACCAGCCGTCCTGAGATAAACCTTAATGTCATTGAACGTCATTTCATCCTACGGTAGACAATATTTTAAAAAAGGATATACGTATAACATCTTAGAAATATGACGTCCAATCCATATGTTACGTTGAAGTAATATTTCTCAATATTTAGTCATTTCATACAAAAACAATACAATTTAACATAGCAACGTGTACAAGTAGTACATAACTCCAGTTAAATAAATACCTTTAGATTTATGTATATTGAATATGTGGGATACCAATAAGAGATCTTGGAAAAAGAATATGCCTTACTGGTATATTGCACTTCGTTACCAAAAACTCAAGTTATAATACGTACACTAAGGAGATGCTGTGCTAAGTGACCGATATGATATATAATACGTAGACTAACCATGTAAAGTCACATGTTAACCACTTTAGTTATACTGTGCACACTTAATTCATGTTATACTAGTTTACTAGACAACTGTAGTTACAGACGTTAATTACTGGCCTTTTATAACTTATAAAATGTTACGTTTTTGCTAAAACAATATCGCTTTTAAGTTCTTAGAAAATTTTGCAATCTTTGAACCCGGATTTTTAGGATTTATTTCAGACTATTTATACAAATGTACATAAGTGAAAGAATGATCCAGTAGAAGGAGCTAATAAATGGTACCCACCGCTGAAATATAAGGCTATTATTATCTTATCAAATAGTAGATTCCACTGTCACTCCAACTGGATTAATCTTGTTGCCTGTTAATAATGATTACAAATATATTTATATTTTTCTGTAATAACAGCCACTTTCTTCTAACTAATATTAACTTCCATTCAGAGCAAGCTACTGACTTTGATCAAGTCTAAAAATTCAATCTGGTAATGAATGTAGTTAACTTAGACATACTATTCTTAGGTTCTTGCTCTGCTTTCAGTGAGTTATTATACTATTCTTAGGTTCTTGCTCTGCTTTCAGTGAGTTATTATACTATTCTTAGGTTCTTGCTCTGCTTTCAGTGAGTTATTATACTATTCTTAGGTTCTTGCTCTGCTCTCAGTGAGTTATTATACTATTCTTAGGTTCTTGCTCTGATCTCAGCGAGTTATTAATAAACGTTAAAGTGATTATACGCTAAAAACTGCGATTAGATAACCGTAGTAGGCACGCTACATACAGCCCATTGTATATTATTACCCTTAAATACAAACAAATAGAACGTTTTTACTTAGAAATATTTGAAAGCATCATTTAATCAGATTCAGTGGATTATTTTAAAAGTCCAGAGCACAGCCAGCTTTCCAGTACAAATGTTTCACCTAATGTTAGATTGTCTTTTTACTTGGCTATGTTTTTTCATAGTTTATTTTGATTTACTCTGGATTAATTAGTGAAGTATTTACGTTTATGAAAGCTCAGGATAAAGAAGATTATAGCTTTCATAAACGATGAATTTTTGAAGCTACAGTGAGAACTTCTGGAAATAGATTATCTTTTCCAGGTATAATAGGAAAGTCTTGATCATTTACCGTTTATAATATCATTATACTGACCCTTTCCCAGATATAATATGGACTCTGAATTTGAAGAAATTATAAAATACTGCTTATAAAAATGTGTAAAAGACAGAAAGATAGAGTCCTATTCTCATCAAAGCATAAAAATAGGCAAATTTTTCAAGGTATTGATTTTTACCCACCCAACATTTATTACGTTTTGGAATTAAAAGTTTGTCATGAAACGATGTAGTTAACTTTCTGGCTTTCTTTAGTGAAGTCATCTGTAGTTTTGGAAAACACGGGGGCTTACTTAAGAAAGATTTGCAAGGCCCTATTTTACTAGCTAGTAAATAAGTGTGGTATTACACCGTTACTTCAGTTTGCACTTACTTTCTACGCTAACTCAACACGAAATCTAAGCAGACCTAAACAACGACGTGAAAGCAAGATTGTGTTGTATACTAAGCAAACGTCACATATCAAGGCTTTAAATGTCTAGCGAAAATAAAGAGATGTCTATACAAGCAGGATTTCACTTTTTAAGAACGTTTCTGAAAAGCAAACATTGAACAAAAACACCACTTTTACTGCTTAATAAACCGAGTATACAAAAGCTAGGCACTTCTTTGTTGGTTTTTGTCCCCTTGGTTTCCATTCTTCGTTTGGCATTTCTTGGAGTGGAGCAGTACTTTTCTTAACATTTTAGTGTTACAAGTAGTTGGCTAGCTTCGTATTAAAACCTATTCTCTGTTTTATTTCATTAGTGTCACGTGCTGTGTCATGAATCTAGTACTTTACGACAATACAGAAGAATGGACAAAAATATTGATATCCTTCACTTTTTTGTTGATTTAGAAACAAAACAAAAACAGACTTTAATTAATTTATTTTTACGAGAAACGTAATCCATGTTTCTCAGTTTACACTGGATTTTGTGTTGTTTTTTTGTCTTACCGAGATTGGAGGATAATTTTTACAAACTTTCCTGAATGTGTAATATTCTGTAAGGACTAAATTATAAAATTGTTGAGTTCATTTTTCGTCTTCATCTACACTTACACACGCTCTGAACCACGTGATACCAGTATATAACAAATTAGTTTACGAGACTTAAATTCTGAGGAAGCATCCATCTTAATTAGTTTTCCACTTTAGTACCTTACCTAGCTCTCCGGGGTGATTTTCCGTTCCATCTATTTAGCTAGGTTGAAGAAACCTAAAATTGGTCAAAAGTGCAGTTCATATATGGCAATGGAACACGAATTGTATTGGCTAACGAGGAAATACTTACTCTGTATACAGTATAATAGAATCAATTTGTTAATTTCTTACTTCAATTTAGTATTCTATTAGCTGTTGACTTTGTCATTTAGAATCTGAGAATGAGTCCACGAAGAAATGTTTATTTCTCAGTCACCTATTAAGTGGATGAAATGGGTTTTACATCAGATTACTGTTGTTTTTCTTCACGAGTGCTCATTAAAAACAGTTTCACGAACTATTCTATAAGAATATAAGAAGACTTAGCGATTAGGCAAATATATCTATTGCACTATTTGATGGTATTAATCCGATTAGACATTAATTTTACGATTAATCGGATAAACCAGTTGGCATTTCCATAAAAGGATTATCTCGCAGCTAGGTATTGGTTTATCCAGTCCATAAGTGCTTTCTACAAATTACTAAAAATAGTAACACTTTCCAAATTATTAAACAATGGAAGCAATAGTAAATTAAGGTACTTTAAAGCGATGAAAGGCACAATTCAAACAACAGTTTCAGCCGGAGATTGAGGGGTAACATTGCAATTAAATTATAAGAAATTGTGACTAAGTTACCAATTTAATACATCTTATAATGAAATGGTAGCTCTAGTCTGCCGCGTATTTTCATTATGCATTAACACATCTACTATCTGATCTGTAAATATTCAAATCCGATCTCTTATTAGGAGATTAATTTGTTTTGTTTTTTTAATTTCGCACAAAGCTACTCGAGGGCTATCTGCGCTAGCCGTCCCTAATTTAGCAGTGTAAGACAAGAGGGAAGGCAGCTAGTCATCACCACCCACCGCCAACTCTTGGGCTAATCTTTTACCAACGAATAGTGGGGTTGACAGTCACATTATAATGTCCCCACGGCTGAAAGGGCGAGCATGTTTGGTGCGATGGGGATGCGAACCCACGACCCTCAGATTACGAGCCGCACGCCTTAACACGCTTGACCATGCCGGATCAAAAGGAGATTAATAATAGAAATACGATTTCTGAACAAACCTACTTTGAATTAACTGTTTTTATATTAAACAGTTTGTTACAATAGTTGCAATTAAAATAATAGTAATTATAAAAGTCCGAATTCATTTAAATTATTGGCATATTTTTGATGTTTTACGCCATCTCATTATATCTTTCTGTAACAAGATGTAGTAGAATGAAAGAAATAAAGTGGAGTTTTGCCATTTCAGATCGGTTTATATCCTTACAGAAACCTTATTTCAAAGCTAGTGTAGTATTATAGGGTATTGTTCCATTTTCTTATATAAGAAAACTATCTGTGATTTTTTATTCGGGTAGACTTTAAAATGATGAAATGTTTTGGAATGGAAACTAAATTCTCTGACGTATAGAGTATCTTTTTAAATGCATTCTTTGTCATAATAGTATGACTTTACTACACCACACGGGCCCATTCTGAGTTGTGATGGATGGAAGCTAGAATACTGATATATTTAAAGATTTCGACGCGATCTGTAGATGGTTGAGAGATACATGAAAAGACGTTAAACAGAACAATCGTCAGAGAGGTCAGAAAAAACATAAACAACAGTGCATTACTGTTTCTTAAGTTATTTTTTTTATCCCGAAAGAGACTCAACCGAAACTAGGCTGTAGTAAAGTCTCTATTCTTGGTGAACTGTAAAACTACTCTGTGTAGTCATCAAGCCACTTCACTTCTATGTAAAAGAAAGAAACTATGGAGTAAACAGGAGATTGCATGTGCATTCTGGGCTTTTTATCTTAATGTTGTGTAAATGTACTTATTGTAGAAGTTGACTTCATGATGAAATAATTTTTGTATTTTATAAAGATTGAACTTTCAGTTATTGTTTTTGAGGCTTTAATGCACCTGAGGAAGGACCTAGTGTAAGTAAATTTGTGCTTTTAACTGATGTTAATATTACGTCATATCATTTATTTTATACCTTTTTCATAGCACACTACTTTTTAAATCTTTATATAGTGAGTTGTTCATCGAACCCGTGTGTTGGGTTCGACAAACATTTTCCAATATTTAGCTTTTAATAAGGTTTATTTGTATTCTTAATCTCAACGCCACTTTATGACATACAGGGGCTTGGTGATTAGATCAGAGACTCCAACGTTCAAGCCTATATATTACACATATAACTATTCAGTCACAACTGAGTTTAACTTATCCTATTTCTGTCAGTTAACATTCTATTATACTAAGGACCTGTGCTGTTATGTATAGGTGATAGAGGTGCCATCTTTACTATCTGGTTTGAATTGTTTTTGTAGGAGTGATGTTAACCATCTTTACCTTAACTCCCTTCCTTTTTTTGAGGCCTTTTTGTTTACTTGCTGGAGTATGGATGGGGCATCTCGTAGTTACACAGGTAACGAGGTTGAAGTGAGTGGATGTTATGAAGATGATCTAAGTTTTGATCAGTTTATGGTTGTTGTGGGTATATTATGGTTTGCTTTGCGTTTAAAAGCAAAGCTACACAATGGGGTCTTTTTGCTGTTTCCATTGCGGGTATCCAACATCGAATTTTAGAATTATAAGCTCACAAGCTTACTACTGAGTTACGTAACTCGATAGATGGTTACGTCGAAGTTATTGAGGCTATACTATAATTTTATTGCTCTCGTTTCAATATGGATATTATTGGCATATCTCAAATCGAGGATATGCCTAGTTCAGTGTTTTCGGTTATATCTACATGAGACTATTCTTTCTGGATAAATTCTGAAACATATGTAAACAATTCACTCGTCCAGCGCATCAAGTAATGACCTCTGTTTGTCAAAAAGACTAGATTATTGTTCGCAATTCTTAAATAAATCACGTAGCCTCACATTGTTTTTTAATAAATCACATAGCCTTACATTGTTCTTCAATAAATCACGTAGTCTTACATTGTTCTTTAATAAATCACGTAACCTTACATTGTTTTTTCCTTTCATTTCTTTCAGTATTTATTCCTGTAACATGTTATATTTATTAATCGATTGTACCGCGAGGTCTGCCCTACAAAAATGCAAATCTCAACTCTCGATCTGCCCAAAACGCAAGGGTTTTTCTCAGTTTGTCTAGACGATCAAAATAGATTATGGCTTATTATTCGTGAGTTTGACGATTATTTTCCGGCACATATGAACTGGCTCGAGCTTATCGAATTTTGTCCAATTTATGCTCGTGACGTACGAACACAATTACATAAAGTGGAATTCAGACCACTCATGTATTTACCGCACAGAATTTAATATATGTAGTAGGGGTAACTTGCAACATGAACTAGAATCAATATCTGATACATTCATTAACAAATGTCACTTCCGTAACGAAATTTCCACTTGAACCTTAACCAAGTATAAAAACAAGTTGAATAACAAAATGAAAATAAGGGGAAAACGTTCTAAACTCCAAGAAAGAAAATGAACAAACTGAGACATGCTAATACGTATCTTGCCCTATCACGACTATATAACCTTCAGGTAAGCGAAATGGAACGCAACATAGATATTAGAATTCAAGAACATTTACGAACACTGCACAATGAATCATCATCCAAGCAGTATTAGGAACGTTAAAAAAATTATGTAAGGAGAACAACATTAGAAGAAGAAAAACACAAGAAACGGTAATCATTCGTGAATGAAACCTAATTTAAATAAAAAGGGGCGTGTCACCTTATATGCTTTTCAAACGGAGACATAATGCTCGTTCAACTTTGCTTCCTGCTAGTACAGCGGTATGTCTACGGATTTACAACGCTAAAATGAGGGGTTCGATTCCCTTCGGTGGGCTCAGCAGATAGCCCAATGTGACCTTGCTATAAGAAAACACACACACACTCGCTTAACTTTATAATATTTCATATAATAAACGATAGTTTACCCGATGATGACCACACGAGTGGTCAAACATTTGTTATAAAGTTTAAATATATAATAATCTACTGTAAAAACTGTCTCTGGACTTTTAAAATAATCCTCTTAAAAAAATGTCTCTCGATTTTTGGAAATAATCCACTGAAAAAGCTGTGCTCTGGCTTTGGACTTTTAAAGTAAACCAATGGAAAGGGGTATCTGCTCCAGCCGTCCTTAATTTAACAGTGTAAAGCTAGGGAAAATGCAGCTAGTCATCACCATCCACCTTGGCCCTACTCTTGGGCTACTCTTTTTCCAACGAATAGTAGGATTTACCGTCTCATTATAGCACTCTCACAGCTGAAAGAACGAGCACGTTTGGTATGACGAGCATTCGAACCCGCGACCTTCGGATTACGAGTGCCTTAACCACCTGGCCATGCTGAACCTGAATACACTCTTAAACTTCGAGGTTTATTGTGCAAAGTAGATTAGAGATTACCACAGCTACCCGTTGGAAGTTTAAATGATGTTGTTGAAATGAAGTTTTGTATTAAAAAGAAATTAACTGCTTTAAAGCTGATATAAATTGAAATACTATTAATTAAGAATTATTAGGTTTGTAAAGAAATATATATTATCATTTCTATAAACTATTTATTTGACCTCTTAGTTATAAATATTTTTTGTAATGCATGTTTGAGATATGAATTTAAAATTGAACAAGAAGCAGCACAAAGAACCGTAACTACTATAAGTCCGACGATTCATGGTACGCGTCTGTTTATCATAAAACCGCGATCCGCATTTTCAAGGGTTGATATGTTAAGTGCGGGGGTGAATTTGCACTATAAAGTGAGACAAAATTATCCTAAAAGTTGGCAGTGAGTACTGTTGACTGTGTCTCTTCTATCTATTCTATCAATTCTAAGTTAAAAATATATATACGCAGCTTTCACTTTGCGTGAAAATTCTAAAACAGCAAACAAACTACAAAATTCCTCAAAACTCTAGAAACTCTACGGAAATTATAAGTATATATTTATTAAGAAAAGCAACATTTCACTAAAAGTAATTTATAATCGCGGCTTAGCTTGTTAATCTCAGACCACCTCAATTTATGTATAAGGAAAAAAAAACTTATATTGAGATTCTATTCATCGCTAGGCCTTGCTTATGAGCATTTTGAAACCCTGTCGGGACGTTGTTGTGCTTCTGTGATATTTCATGCTTAATGTAATGTATTTTCATTAGTCTATACATAACACGCGAATCTTCGAAGTTATTACAGCAGAAGTCAAAGTCTCCTATCTCAGAAACGCAATAAAAGTGATTCACACAGTTTCCGGACAATCTGCACTTCGCTGCTTTAAGTTAATATTAATTCTCTGCTTCCGTAGATAATTTATCGAAGTTTTTGAAGCATGATGACAATGAACATGAAGTAGATGATACGATCGCGGTTTTCATATAAGGCTTAAACCAGTTGATATTTCTACAATGCTTATTTTTGTTTAAAAGTTATTTTATTGTTTTGCTACGTCCAAATCGTAGGTCACTTGGACATTTTCAAGTCCAACGGAAGACGAATTAGTTATTCGTTATTATTACAACATATGACTATTTTGTAGCAAATACAAAGCCTGCAGTGTTCTCCATTACTATGAATCTTTAATAAATTAAAAAAAAGAAATTTCTGTGACGGTGCACATTTACTAATCCCATCAGTGTCAGCAACAGTAACAAAATGGTAAAAGTAGTGACCTCTCCATTTTCCACTGACCAAGAGCAAGAAACTTTATAACTTATTGAACGTATTAGACATTCATGCGCTTGTTACAGCATTCACTGTTCTTTGGAAAAGAATTATCTTTTTATAACAGTATTGAGACTGAAATTCTTGAGCTGTAATAATGCTTTAGCCAACACTTAATAGCAGATTACTGATCATCATAA
This sequence comes from Carcinoscorpius rotundicauda, assembly GCA_011833715.1. Taxonomy (NCBI): domain Eukaryota; kingdom Metazoa; phylum Arthropoda; class Merostomata; order Xiphosura; family Limulidae; genus Carcinoscorpius; species Carcinoscorpius rotundicauda. Next base: position 29,954,523 of record CM022399.1, on the reverse strand, counting down.
ACCAATTTCTTTCAAATATCGCTTTAATTTTACACGTCGTCTTTTGGTTTACGTCGCAACCTACGCCTGCTTACAAATGATAAACGTACGTACATACATTGTACTTAAAGATAAGAACATAAACTCCATCTTGTATCTTGTTTAACTTTTGGAAATAACAAGAGTTTTCTATACACGTCACCTGAAGACATTTTGAAAACGGGTGCGAACATTCTACTTCTGTGATTAACACCACGCCTTTCTATTCGAGGGTTTTTATTACAACTTTAAGTTTAAAACCATCATTTGAAGAGCACATGGAAATTATTTCAAGTAATATGGTTTATGAATCATAATTTAACTGAACAAAATAATATAACCATATTTCCTTTCAACGTAACATTTTATTTACATTTTTGAAATTGGTTGTAATTAACTAGTTCTCATTGTTTACATCCTTTTCACTTCCACTAAACAAGGAAAACTTCAATGAATCACAATTCTCTATCTTCACTAACATAAGGCCTTCATGTATTAGATTAAGAATAAACCTTTAAGTTTTGTTTGTTTGAATTTCGCACAAAGCTACTCGAGGGCTATCTGCGCTAGCTGTCCCTAATTTAGCAATGTAAGACTAGAGGGAAGGCAGATAGTCATCACCACCCATCGCCAACTCTTGGGCTACTCTTTTAGTGGGATTGACCATAACATTATAACGCCTCCACGGCTGAAAGGACGAGCGTATTTGGTGTGACTAGGATGCTAACCCGCGACCCTCAGATTACGAGTCACACACCTTAACACGCTTGGCCATGCCGGGCGAACTTTTAAGTACACTGATTTCATTAATTAGAAATATGACAAAAGTTTCCAGCAACTACCGAAAAAGCAAATATTTCTTTTCAAAAAACTTGTTTATAATAAAATCATTTCTGAATACATAAAACTTGTTTATAATAAAATCATTTCTGAATACATAAAACTTGTTCATAATGAAACCATTTCTGAATACGTTTTCTATATAGAATTTGCCTAAACAAATTGATCATCATTATATATACATTTTCAAACACATGGAAATTTGTAGCTCTTATAGTTCAGACGTTGTTCATTTGTTTTTTGTTTGGCTTTCTCGATGCAATAACTTCTTCCCTCTCTTGGCTGGTTTTCCAAGAAGACATGCGAATGCTGTCTTTAAAGCTACTTTTCTTCTTCTGACAAACTCGATGATTTTACCTTTGTCCTCTGACTTTTATTTTGATACAATTAAATCTTGATTCGTTCTCGTTTAAAGAATAAATAAAATGTATCGTTTTGTTTTTTCCCAGACAAAAATACAATACACATCTATGCACCCATATGTAACATTATACATGTCAATCTGTTTCTTATATAAACATGTTCATGTTAATCTTATTAATGGGTGGGACAGGACACTCATCCTCGAGTTAATGATACATATATATACAGGTATTTCAAATTATTTTACACGTGACTTATGGCAGACAATGTAAATATATAACATAAACTGCTTTTTTCCTCATTACCATAAAAGTTTGTTGGTTTGTTCCCATCGCAACTATGAAGTAGTTTCATACTTAAAACCTGGATCGGTGCTTTCACACTCCTGATTCTATCCAAATTACTTTACTTACCAAATAACCAAACGTGAAATCTTCCAGACACGCAAAACTTTTATGACACATATTTTTCAATGTAGAAAAGTATGACATTTTCCCATTATCCCAATTGCATAAATGATATTCAATGGCCTCTATATCACAGGAGTTGTGATTTAATGACGTCATCTCATGTCTGATATAGTTTTTGGTGATAAAAAGAGAAAAGAAACCGTCTAGTTTTTTTCTGATGAATTACTTTATAGTTTGAGCGTGATTTCTGCAGTTCAATAATTGTACAGTCGAAAAACTCTATTAAAACATTTTTAAAAAAATATGTCTTGGAAAATTAAATTTGTAATTTCTTTTCGGGCACATTTTGATACTATATTAAGAGTAAAAAACCATAAAAAAACGACTCTTTTTGTCACAATTAAAAGTAAAAAATCTTTATTTTAGGCTACAGTCGACAAGTTTTAGTAACACGGTTACCATCATCAAAGATAGTGTTACCGCAGACTACAATTATTTGACCTTTAATTATTCTAAAAAGTGTCCTTTCTTGTGCTCTTCTCTCTTAAGCCTTAAAGACTTGAGACTTGAAGTTGCGTTATGATGGGGTTCGGCATGGCCAGGTGGTTAATGCACTCGACTCGTCATTCGAGGGTCACGGATTCGAATCCCTGTCACACCAAACAGGCTAGTTCTTTCAGCCGTGGGGATGTTATAAAGTGAGATCAATCCCACTATTCGTTGGTAAAAGAGTAGCCCAAGAGTTGGCGTTGGGTGGTGATGATAAGCTGCCTTCTCTCTGGTTTTACACTGCTAAATTAGGGACGGCTAGCGCAGATAATCGTCGTGTAGCTTTGTGTGAAATTCAAAAAACAAACAAACAAACCGTTACGATAGAATTCGGATAGATCAACTGATTACACTAGAGAATTTAACGCAATGGTATCGTTTTTCTTCTAATTACTGGCACTCGCACAAAGATATGTAGTGAGCTTACATTGTCGTCACGTTAAAAACGAAACATCGTCAGTTCTTTACACTTTCATGTTGTCTCCCCCCAGTGGTTCAGTGTTAAGGTTGAGAACTTGTAACTCCAAAGTTAATGTTTCCATCCTTACTTTGTGAAGTTTTATATTTAATAATAAACAAGCAATGTGTCAGGTAAAAAAAAAGATTAGCACATCTTTAACAACCACAAAACCAGTATCTTTATCTTAAAAGCTGTTTACAAAAATAGCTTGCTAGTTTCTCGTGTTCTTGGTAAAAAAGCAAGATACTGAATTAACTGTTGGCGTTATAATTTACATAAGTAATATGAATATAACTTAAGTCCACTACGTATAACGACAAACCTGTCATATGCGATTTCTTGTCCTGACTGTTAGTAATAAAGATATTAGGCCCGGCATGGCCAACCGTGTTAAGGCGTGCCACTCGTCAATCCCACTATTCGTTGGTAAAAGAGTAGCCCAAGAGTTGGCAGTGGGTGGTGATGACTAGCTGCCTTCCCTCTTGTCTTACACTGCTAAATTAGGGACGGCAAGCACAGATAGCCCTCGAGTAGCTTTGTGCAATATTAAAAAACAAACAATAAAGACATTATATAGATATTTAATACATCAGTCACTAGTCACAATATTGTGCATCTTCTGGACTCCAGTTACAGGTGACGCCGCTGTTTGTAACTCAAGATTCTGTTTCCAGCTTTACACATTATTTTGTGGGATATTTGAGAACAATAGTTACACCACATTAGCTCACTTTTGTAGAGTGTGTCAAGTGAACGGGCGAAAAAGATCACAAACATGGTTGTGGAGAAAGGATGATTCTAAAATTATAATGACTTGTAAATTGTTCGTTGGTTCAATCAACCAGTGAAACCACTCCCACAATCATTTAATTTTACGTTAAAGTCAGTTATTACAAAAAAAAGTCCAAATAGGAATCTCAGAATAATATGAATCCAGAAAACCACAAACCACGACCCTCAAACAATTAAAACTACTGATATAAGACAAATTCCGCTTATTATAAACGGATGAAAAGGCAAAAATATTCTGCGACAGGAATCCGAACTCGTGGTCTGCAGTTTACGAGCCAAGCGCCCTGATACGAGACTATCCTAGTCTACGGGAGAACTTTAATTGCCTCGTTATGTTTCAATACTGGGGTTACTACTTTTATTATTCCCTGTATAAACATTTCGATTCATTAAGGGCTGTATGGGAAAATAACAAGCAAATTCCAAAACAACTATAGAACTCAAAAGAGTCATTTTGTCATACATAAAAAATATGATATTTTCTGTTTGCTCTAACCGTTCCTATTTTAACAATGTAAACTAGGATAAAGGTAGCTAGTTAACACAACCAACCGCCAACTCTTGGCTACTCTTTAACCAACCAACAGTGGGATTGATCTTCAGCTATAATGCCTCCAATAGCTGAAAGAGCGAACATGTTTTTCAGTGGCGAATCTCCTACCATCAGATTACGTTGTACGTTAAGGTCACCAGACGATGCACTAATATAAATGTGAGAACTAAACATATTCTCACAAAAATCAAATTGTGCTAGGATTGCGTATAAAAATGGTATTATACAGAAAATGTAAGCAAACATACAATGTCATATTTAAAAAAAGCTGAATCAGCGTAGATTATTATAATATAGGTTCTGTTTGAATTCATTCACGTACAGTGAGAAGTTTAGTGTTACTTGTTCTCCAGTTTTTGTGTTTTTACATTTTAATAGTATTTATTATTCTTTTTTCCATTTTACATGCAATTAGCTGTTTACAGAAAAATCATTTTAATCACCCATTTATTCGGAATGAGTCTGCTCATCTTTTTAACCACAAATATTACTTATATCTGATTACTAATGATTGAATTCTTTAAATCCTAGTATTCTCTTTTCACTCAGTTTATTGCGTTCTGATGTGTTATGTACCTGAGAATGTAATATCACCATAAACCTACAGGCTCAGCTCATTTTTTTTTCTTCTTCAATAACAACAAAAACCTTAAACACCAAAATTCCTGGTGTAACTTCAACTGTGTACAAAGGAAAATACTGCTCTTATTACTTTTATATTTGTCTTTAGATGTGCTTCGGGTATTTGGGGAGGTTAATTTTTGAATACCCAGGAGGGTCAGGTGCACGAGACCTTTTTAGATGTGTTTCGCTTCTTCTGTGTGGGTATTTGGGTAGTGATGCTAAATACCCAGAAGGTCAGGTGCACTACACCTCTTCCTCCTTTTAGATGTGTTCCAGTTCCAGTTTCCACTGTGTCGGTATTTGGGTAGTGATGCTAAATACCCAGAAGGTCAGGTGCACTAGACCTCTTCCTCCTTTTAGATGTGTTCCAATGTGTCGGTATTTGGGTATTGTTGTTAAATACCCAGGAGGGTCAGGTACATTTGACCTCTTCCTCCTTCCCGAACATTCATAGCATCTGTCTTTAGTTTGTTTTTTGTTTTATAGCTTTGGGCCAGAGTAAAAGTATAGCTTCATGCTCAGGCCCATTTCAGGGCTCAGACCATGTATGGACGAACAAAAAAATTTTTTTTTTTAATATTCTTTCTCTTGTGGTTTTTTTTTCATTTTTGTATTTTTTTTCTTCATAGAAAGAATGCTACTACTACTACTTGTAGTAGCACGCACACACACACAAATAAAGTAGGTTTATTAATAATTATTAATACAATAAATAATCAAGGACTAAGAGTCTAGTTCATAGTGGCCAGCTTGAGTGACATTACTTAAATATATGTTAAAAGGGGAGAGGTATTTAGGACTATTTACATCATGTACGTGATATCTGTCGAGCTCACACATTAATTCATTTTTATGCCAATTCTTATCGAAATATTTTAGAGTGTTATGCAAGAGTATTTCAGATATTGTGTCGATGTTTGCATACTTGTGCATGAATGTGGTTGAGGTGCTACGTGGTACTTTATATGCTGAAGTTAGTACTGAATTTTGGATACGTTGAAGTTTCTGTATATGTGTAGGTGCTATGTTAATCCATGCAGGTGATGCATATTCTATTGTTGGTCTAATGTAGGTTTTGTAGATTTTAAGTATGTTTGCTGGTGATGTTCCTTGGTTTTTACCTGAAAGACTTCTTACATAATTTGCTCTTTTCCAGATTCGTGTCAGTACATTTTTGATATGTGGTATCCACGTTAATTTTGAGTCATAGGTTAGACCTAGAAATTTAGCAGAAGTAGCAGTCAGTAAGAGTGATCCATTCATATATAGTTTTGGTGGATCTTTTTTCAGGTTATTCCCTCTGCTGAATAATATGACTTGGGTTTTTGGAATATTGATTCTGATTCGGTATTTCTGGCAGTATTCTTCAATGCTATTTAGTACTGGCTGTAGGTTCGTTGCTGCTATCGATGGAGTGGGGGCACTTTTCCAGACTGCTACATCGTCAGCGAACTGTGATGCATAACCTAAATTTAGGTCCGACAGAGGCATATTGCTCACGTACATGATAAATAGTATAGGGCTAACAACCCCTCCCTGCAGAACTCCTGCTTCGGGTGAAAAGGACCCTGAGTGGGCCCTATTTACATTTACTTTACACATTCTGTTATCCAGGAAGTTGGATAGCCAGCGAATAGTTTCCTGGGGTAATTCCATTTCTAGTAGTCTATGTCGTAAACCGTTATGCCACACTGTGTCAAATGCTTTCTCAATGTCGAGAAAGCAAGCTACAGTGCATTCGTTTTTGTTGAAGCTGTCGGTAATTGATTCTGTTAGTCGAATCAGGTGGTCTGTTGTTTGGCAGTATTTTCGAAATCCGTTTTGTATTTCTGGTAATTTTGAATTTTCTTCTAAGTAAACTGACAGACGATTACTAATTATCCTCTCTAATACTTTGCCAGTACAACTGGTTAAGCTAATTGGGCGGTAGTTGTTTGGTTTATTCGCTGGCTTTCCTTCTTTCTGGAACAATAATATTGTTGCTTCCTTCCAAGAAACGGGGATATATCCAGCTGATAGTGAAAGATTAAATAACGCTGTTAGGTGTTCATATAATCTCTGAGTGCCTTGTTTTAGGAGGATAGCTTGAATACCATCTTCTCCAGGGGCTTTGTTTTTTGTGTTGTTGATAGCTGTTACGACTTCTGTTACAGTGATATGTTTTATCAATTGTTGAGTGCTCCAGTCTTTTGCTTTTTCTTGGTGTGTAATTGTGTTGACTGGAAATACAGGTGTAAAATGCTTCTGTTTTGATCAATAAAGTTTGTAACTGTATTATAAAAATACCTGTTCATGTGTGGTTCATGATGTGTCTTGAACGTGTTGACCAGGTGTTTTTTAAATAACTCGGCTTTTTCTGTATTAGTGTACGCTGTTTCTCCATCCAGTTCCAGTGGTGGATATACTGTGTTTGTTGTTCCTGTATTTGTAAATCTTTTCAAGTGTGTCCAGAATTGTTTAGGATCAGTTTTGTGATTTAGATTGGAACAGAAGTTATCCCAGTTTTCTTGTTTTTGTTGTCTGATCAATTTTCGTATTTTATTCCTTACTGTGTTTATCTGAGTTTTGAGTGTGGGGTTGCAAGTTTGAATGTAGTGTCTGCGAAGTATACGTCTGTTTTTAATTGAGTGTATTATGTTTTTATGTGGTTGCCATGAATGAGTTGTTGTGAAGTGTTTTTGTTTCGGTATCGAACTGTTTGCTGCATTTTTTAGACACTCAGAGATGATATGTTGTTAAAAGTTTAATTGCTTGTTTTGAATTTGGCGCAAAGCTACACGAGTGCCATCTGTGCAAGCTATTTGTAAGTTAGCAGTGTAAGACGAGAGGGAAGACAGCTAGTTATCACCACCCACCACCAATTCTTGAGCTACCTTTTTACCAACAAATAGTGGGATTGACCTCAAATTATGACGCTCCCAAGGCAGAAGATGCGAGCATACCCGGTGGGACGGGGAATTGAACTCACGACCCTCTGGTCACGAGTCGAACGCTACTAGTGAGAGCAGAAGACAAGAATAACCAGTGGTATGTCAACAATAAAAAAACAATCCAATCTTCTTATATTTTATTGTCATATGTGATTAAACAGCGAACTGGCTGGAATTTGTTTTTTAAATCTACAAATTGTGTTCACTACGTGGAAAATTCAAATTGCTGTCGCCAATTATACGGTTGAATTATTGCTATGTAACGGTCGGTTGACAATCGACATTGAAACATAAAAATTCTTAGCTTTAGTTTAATTAGTTTGAAACTATGGTGTATTAGCAGTAAATTAAACAACAGAAAAGATACTGAGTAACATAGCGGATTGTTTTAAACTACAAATCTGTTATTTAACCTAACCTCCAGATAATAAACTGGTGAAAGACCAACCATGCTTTTAAAATATACATTTTTTTTTCTAATATTAGCTAGTCAACTTTCCACGCCTAGCAAATTAATCAGTGTTATTTTAAGTTGTTCAAAATTTATAATATAAGATTTCTACTGCTTCAGTTAGCCTGAAAATTGCATATCCAGAAATGAAAAAATGTAGTTTGTTTTACATCCTTTTAATAGCGCCCTCTAACGTCGATCCAATACACATGGAAAAATAACTTGAATTTGAAATTATTTAGTCATACTTTATCAATTAATCAGGTTCTGTTATCACTTCCTTAATTCATTTCCAGTTTCCAAGAATAATAATTATTTCATACGTTTACCATAGTGTTAATAATATCGAATAACTTACCAAGCATCTTTCAGAAATATTTTAATAAAACTAATTTTATACGCCTTCAGAAAATTTAAGTAGCATTTCTGCTGACCAGAGTGAAAATAATGAAACAAGAGATATTTTATAACAAAAAACGCGCGTTTCTTACTTGCTTTTAATAAGAGTTATTTTTATTGTTTATTGATTTATATACGTGCTTCGGTCACTCCTTTCACATGCAGCGTTTTGTTAACGTCGCTATTGTATTGTAATAAGACATTAGTTTGAGCCTGTTAGATTTTGGAATTGATCATACGTTCTTCATCCAGTTCCTTAGAGATTTACAAGAACCAGAATAGCGCATAATAGCGTTATTTCAATCATACTATATTTGTCACCCTCATTTTCTACTACGCGTTTCACTCAATCCAGAGCTCGTTGTTACGGGAAGTTTGCCATTTACAAGCTGGCAAACCATGATTACATTTATACTGATCGTAAGGCCTATTACATTTTTAAACTATATTTCTTATCTGGTTCCTTACAATTGTTCAAAAATTAGAAGAGTATATAATGATAGTATTGTGATAGTTGTCGTGTTAGAAATACTATTGCAAACTTATTAAGGACGTGTACACATAACAGTTGTTAATGTCCCTGTTTCTAAATTATTTGTTGTTTGTCTTTATAGTTAATGAATCCAAGTAAGCTATTCTCTTAATGCTCCCTGATAACTTCTTACTGTTTTATTTCAATAATATAAATGACAGGTTGTTCTGGTCCAGCTGTTAGTTGTGTCCATATGGAGTGTGTCCGTACACGAACTTTAGTTTTTGCATAATATATCCAAGTGATCTATTTTACCTCTTCTAAATATATATAACGAGTAGTTAACACCCAGCACGAAATGATACGTTTCGTTATAATGGATAACTTACTTCTACTTGATATTAACCACGATTGCTTAAAAAAAAAAAAGGAAGTCGTACTTCATACACAGTTAAAAATTTTATTAGTCACTAACCAATGATTTCATACGGGAATCCCAGAGTTTTGATGATTTTGTAATATTAATGCAAGTATTTTATCCGCGAATGTTATCTAAGAAGACTACATTATAAAATTCAACTAAACCCACTAAACAATTATCTCGAGGTTTATTTACTTGCAAAATCATTAAAACGATGTTAATTAAAAGCTATAGTTCACTAATTAATACTATTTCCACATGATTAAAAAAATTTTAGTTTTCGCACTTCTTAAACTAAGCTATTGAGGCTTTAGGGCTCGAGAAACATAGAGGGTATTATTGATGCTCTATGGAGTTATGAAGGTTTGAAGTTGACGTAAATAGTGCAAAGATAAACGTTCACTAAATCTGTTACAGGCAGGATAACGTGTGGATTATTCATTCTAACATGTCAGTAAGCCGCTACTCAACTGAAAATCAGGGTTAACGACTGTATCGTCTAATGATGCTAACGATATTGATTTAACTTCCAGAAAGATAAAGGATGAAATTTGATTTTAATTAAGTATCGAGTCAATTAGGATATGAGCTTAATATAAAAAATACGAAACTAAGGCTTTAACCTAATTTCCTAAACTCTACCATTTTTCATGTTGAATCCCTGTTTAGCAGTTACTCGTATCTACCTTTATTACGATATTCTTCACCATATTTATTAACCTATATGTCCAGCTTCCATAGCTCAATGGTAAGTTTAAGCTTATAACGCTGAAAATCTTATTTCGATATCGTAGTGTGTAACTTCCTCCTGCCCGAAATTCAAAAAACAAGCTTTCTGCTTCATAGCAATCAGGCCTGGCATGGCCAAGCGTGTGACTCATAATCTGAGGGTCGCGGGTTCGCATCCCAGTCGCGCCAAACATGCTCGCCCCTTCAGCCGTAGGGGCGTTATAATGTTACGGTTAGTCCCACAATTCATTGGTAAAAGAGTAGTCCAAGAGTTGGCGGTGGGTGGTGATGACTAGCTGGCTTCCCTCTAGTCTTACACTACTAAATTAGGGACGGCTAGCACAGATAGCCCTCGAGTAGCTTTGTGCGAAATTCCACAACAAACAAAAATCATAGCAATCATACAATATCCTACACATTTTTCTTTACCATAATGTTCTTTAAGTTGCCTCTTTTATTAAAAAAATGTTCGTTTGTTTTTCAGTTCCATTTTTCTTCACATTTTCCCATTATATAATGTTCATTCTTTTTTCTTTTTCCAACATTTTCTATTTTTCTCTCGTTGTTTAATATTCATATATATTTTCCTTTATTTTAGTATTCTTCACATTGTCACTTTAAACCGATATAAACGCCTGCTTAAAGTAAAGAAAGCTATCTTGTTTGTTTGTATTTTTTTTAATTTCGTGCAAAGCTACACGAGAGCTACCTGCGCTAGTCGTCCCTAATTTAGCAGTGTAAGACTAGAGGGAAGGCAGCTATTCGTCATCACCCACCGCCAACTCTTGGGCTACTCTTTTACCAACGAATATTGGGATTGATCGCACGTTATAACACCCCCACGGCTAAAAGGGGCGAACATGTCTGGCGCGACGGGAATTCGAACCCTCATCGCTCAAATTACGAGTCGAACGCCTTAACCCATCTGGCCATGCCGGGCCAAGCTATCCTTTAAAATTATCAAATCGACAACTAGTTAAGATCTTCATTAGATTATTACCCTCGCTATTTACGATATTTATGACTGCATACCTCAAGAGATACGACCAGATTAGAGGGTTTTGGTTAGTCCCAAATCCATATACTTAGTCATCAGTGCAAAATAATCTTTACAATAAGTTTACTTCTGTATGGATCTATAAACAATGGGTTTATAAGTTTATATCTTACATTAACAGTACAAAATAAACTTAATGATACAGCTAGTTATGTAGGGTTATCTTAGGAAAAGTTGCTTTTCTTATATGTAAATACAAAAAGAAACGACAAAACGCCCATAAAACCTGCAGATTTACTTAGATTTCCACATGGACCCAACAAACTTTCACGCTAATTTTGGTGACGATCCATCAACAGGGAGCGAAGTATTACTAAAGAATGTCCATAAAAACCGTAAAACTGAATATTTTTATGCACCCCCGCATGGACCTAATGAATCTCCACACCAATTTTGGTGAAGATCCCCATACCCTGCGAAGTAGTTACGTGGAGATACAAAAGACAGTAAGATTATACCTGTATAAGTATATTAGACATTCCAGCCGACAATGTTAAAGAAAGTAACTCCAAAGAACGAATAGCGTAAAATTCATTTGTGAGCCTCAATACAGTTTCACTACTTCACGTATTGTCATATTTTTCTTTACCTGAACATTACTCACGTTGTTTCTTTAGTTAATAACTATTCATAATTTCCTTTACTTCAATCCATTTCACGCTGTTCTTTCGTTTAATATTATTTATGTTTTTCTTCACTTAAATATTATTCCGGAATATTTCTGGACGTTTTATTGCCATATCTCTTTTTCTTTTTTTTACTGTTTAGTAACCATTGATATTTGTTACTTGCTTCCCTCTCGTTGTCTCAGCGATAAGTTGATAATATGTAACATTAGAACTCGAGGTTCGATCCCTGTAGTAGACACGGGGAAAATAGACCATTGTAAAGACTTATGTTTAAATAAAGTCTTCCTGATGTTCAGTGTCTTCTATTTCTCTGTTTCTTTATCATGACACTTTGTGTTCTCATTCCAAATTTTAATATTTCTATGTACATCAAATCATCAACATTGATGAGCACTTTTTATTTCACATTTTTGTCGTACTTTAAATAAACAAACTTAAGTTTTTTTTAACATTTCACGAGTACTAACTACTTGTAAATCTCTATGTACTTTCATGGTTTAGTGACACGTGCTAAGATATGTGTAACGTCACTTACGTAAGTGCTCATTTATCTAAAATAATTGTGATTATAAAATTTTGTTATTGTTTGAACGTTTTACGTTCAGTACTGAACATGTTTTAATTCTTAAAAAATCATTTTTAAAACGCTAGTTTTTAACTGCGAGTCATTTTTGTAACAAACAATAATTTTTTTTTGTTTTTAATTATCCTAGTATTAAGGTTAAATTTATTTTTCAGTATGTTATGTATACACCTGTAGTACTCCTACTAAACAAATTGCAAGACAAATGCTAACAGTCAACTACTCTATATCTCATTTGATATTTTCTCTTTCCTGACGCATATTAAACAAATAACTGTCGTCTTATGTTTTAAAAAAATTCTGATAAGTTAAACGATAATACAAAGCTTATATAATAATAACACTACTCATTTGGAAAAATATATTGCTCCACTGTATTTCCACTGGTGTATACGTTGTTAAAGTTACAGAAAGTTTTCACATGACTTATAGAAATAATCTAACTTTAATGTAAACATTGTTTACCATGTGGGTGATGATGACTAGCTGCCTTCCCTCTCGTCTTACACTGCTAAATTAGGGACGGCTAGCACAGATAGCCCTCGAGTAGCTTTGTGCGAAATTCAAAAACCACCATGTGTTTTAGTTGACTTTGTTTATAAAGTATTCGTTGATAAAAGATGAGCCCAAGAGTTGGCAGTTAGCGGTAATGCTTAGCTGTTTTCCTTCGAGTCTTTCACTGCTAAATTAGGGACGGCTAAAGCAGATAGCCCTCGTGTAGTTTAGCGCGAAATTAACAAGTAAACAATTTGATAATGTTTAGTCAACAATATTTAATCTATAATTAAACAGGGCCTAGCATGGCCAGATAGTCAAGGCACCCAACTCATAATCCTAGGGTCGTGAGTTCGAATCCCCGTCACACCGAACATCCTTGCCCTTTCAGTCGTTGGAGCGTTATAATATTACGATTATTGGTTGGTAAAAGAGTAGTCCAAGAGTTGGTGGGGGGGTGACTATTAGTTCCCTTCCCTCTAGCCTTACACTGCTATATTAGGGAAGGCTAGCGCAGATAGCCCTCGTGCAGCTTTGCGCGAAATTCAAATCAAACAGACCAAACTATGTTTAAATACTCACCATAAAACGTAAAAACTGGTTTTGCTGGATGAAGATCTAAATACTAAAAGATATTTCACAAAGGTGGACAATACAGAGACAGCAGTAAATAACTTAAGAGTGATCCAAAATGATTATATCTAAAGGATCGTAAACGTTTTTTCCCTCTTAAAATATTGACTCCACCTTATTAGATATAGCAACTGCAGATATCTGTAGCCCTACGGTATAATGCATTATGAAATTCACCGGAAAATTGAAGGTAGACGAAGCCATTGCGAGCTAAAAAAAAGTGCTGAACCATCAAATGTGATAAAATATTTTATAATACAGAATTTAAATAAAAAATTCTTGATCTGATTCTCATCTGATTTCAGTATCGCTGAGTATAAAATTTGGAAGACAACGTTATTTTCTAAAAACTGGTAGTTTAAATCAATACTCAAAAACAACACTAGAAGTTACATGAAGCTTAACTTTTAATTCGGACGATAGAGCGCTCGTCTTCTATGGATTCGACCCCGGGACACACAAAAGCTGAGTTGCCACAGCTTTGAATACCACCAAGGCATAGTTAGTAGCGTAAAATTATGATACAGTGTGTTCATATTCCAGAAAGTAAGCAACGCAGAGTAAAATATACGTTTATTCTTTATTCCTACCTGTAATTATATTCAGATGTATTCTGGCCCAACATAACCAGATGGTTAAGGTGTTCGACTCGTAATTTGAGCATCGAGTGTGTTCACATAATTGCCGCATCAAACGTCCTCGTCTTTTCAGCCGTGGGGGAGTTATAATATGACGGTCAATCCAACTATTCGTTAGTAAAAGAGTAGCCCAAGATTTGGTGGTGGGTGGTGATTACTAGCTTCTTTCCATCTAGTCTTACACTGCTATATTATGGATGGCTAGAGCAGATTGCTCTCGTGTTGCTTTGCGCGAAATTCAAAACAAATTAAACAAACCAAACTATGTTTAAATACTCACCATAAAATGTAAAATCCAGTTCTACTGGATGATGATGAAATACTAAATAGCTTAAGAGTAATAAGAAATAATTATATCAAAATCATGCTGACAATTTCGTTGTCAACCAACAGTCACACGTAGATGAAACCCTCATAACTATTGGTGGGTTTGTTTGTTTCGGAAATTCGTGCAAAGCTACACAGTACCTATCTGTGATATCCCTCTCTGATTTTAAACTAATAGACTAGAGGATATACGGCTCGTGAATAGCACCAACCGCTAAGTCTTAAAGTACTCTAATCGAATGGTAGGTTTCAAATATCATTCATTATCACACCCATGATTCTAAAGTGCGGAAAGCGTTTTTGCGGCAATGAAACGCTAACTACAAACTTCTAGATTGACAATTCTATCTTAGTGCATAATTATCGGTGGCTGTATCTCCTTCAAGATGGCTGTCCAGTTGAAATTTCATATTTAAGAATATTAGAGCTTAAATATTTCTCATCGGTTGTCAGATTTTATCTGCATTCTCTTTATATTTTTTTATTTTATTTTCCCATAATTATCTTATTTAAATTTAACTTTTAGAGTTATCTGTAAAGCCGTTGGGTATCAAATGTTCAATACTACATTTAATATTAAAGAAACAAACTATTATATATATTTTTTTAATTCTGCAGAAACGATTGGCAAACAATATGTCTGCAAAATTTTCTTTCCATTCGAGCTCAGAATTTTTGCTATTTATCTTTGGTATTTTGTTACTTTTTGTACACCACTCGTCAGTCGTGTTGTGTTGAAGATACAAGAACCACGACACCGTGAACAAAAGGCAAGCGATTACCTTCTGTTGATAACAACTTTTATTTTTGACAACAAGGAGATCAAGTTTGCTCTAGTTATTTGTTGGAACTTTATCACCACCGAAGTTTTATGTTCGCAATTTTATCTTCATTTTCGTGTACTTTTTATGCACTTTTTCTTTCTTATTTTCATTTGAATCTCCTTTATTTGTTTATTTTTCTCTTTGTTTTTCTGCCATCGTCATAGGCTGAATACGAATGGTTACTAATAACATGGCATGCTAAACAACAATGTCAGTGTAATCTTCCCTCCACTACAATGTAATCTAACAATATCTCGTCAGAAATGGCTTGTTATGTTTTGTTTTGCAAATTACGTGTGAAGTTTTTGGACGTAAAACTGATTGAAAGACAAGCAGTTAAATATATAGTGATCGACAAGTGAAAAGAAAAAAAATATATACAGTGATAGTGTAAGAAGTAATAAATAAATCGTGAAAAACAAACACAGGGTTTTTGTGTAGATGAACAGACAGCCTTTTCAACTTGAATTCCCAAAATTTTCTACAAGAATCACAATTTTATCTGGATACTTTAACAGTCATCTTTAAATTTTTCATCTGTACATTTTAATGAATTATAAAGTGCTTTCAATGCTAATGACTTTTAGCTTTGCTAATCAATAGCCTAGTATCCACTTTTAGTTACACATTATTTTTCTTTTAACCTTTCCCTCCGCTACAACACGGTTAATTTCTCTCAGTTTTCCTTAATTACGTCTTTGACCTTCTTAATGGTGTTAACATGTATAATGATTTTATTCCTTTAACAAGAACGAAAAGTTCTGAAACAAAAAAAACGAACAACTCTTAAACAAGTAATCGAAGGTGGGCATCTCCTCATCTCTCTCCGAGAACGAAACGTTTGTCTAATTATTACAACCAGGAAAATATGCGAAGCTTTTAGACTACTGAATAAAAATGATCAAACATTTAACTGACTGATCGATCAGTTCTGCGTAATATTTACTGCTTGAAATCTGGAATTTTATTATACGTTTAGAAATGTGTGTGAAGGAGATGAAAACGTTGAAAAGCTATTATATGAAATTTAGAATTATTTATAGAAGTTTAGAGACTTGTCAAAAATATTTAAAAGTATAAAAAATAGAAAACTAGTACTTTTACTATCAGTCTAGAGATGCTTCAGTGATGTTAACATCAAAACTAAGATATTTGGAATTTTACTGTAAGTTTAGAAATGCGTTAACGAAATTAAAGAGTTGAAAAATTACGGTATACGTTGTGTCATTATATTAAATATTAAAATATGTTTTGGTATTTATGGTGGAATGACATGATTGAAAAGAATTGGGCCACGAGTGGCCTAATTACAAAAGCGCCTGAAATGTGTATCCAAAGATTCTTGTTCTATTATCACATAAAAAAAACTACTCTGTAATTTGGAACTTTAATGCGCCATAATATTAAGAGTTAAATCCAACTTTTCGGTCAGACAATAATATACTAAAACGTAACGATTCGTATGATTAATTTATCAGTTGAAAACAAAATAAAAACTTTGGAAACAAAAAATAAATACTTGACTAAATATTGAAATAATGATAAGAGTTTTAAAAAATAACCAAAATTATTTACATTTGTGACGACATACCTGAAAACCGCAGATCAAAAGATAATAGAAATTTAGAAATAACTGTATTAAACAACTAAAAATCAAGAAATTACTTTCACATAGCTAGACCCGTATTTCGAAACCAGATTTTAATCTTATGTAGAAATAACTATTTAACCAAATGGACTAATATATATATATAAGTAAAGGCGACAGATTAATTATACTGATTTTTTTTCCTGTGACAAATTCTTAAAAAGAAGGTTCTTTTCAGAATAGACCTTTTGTAAAGCTCAAACTTGATTAAGTAAAAACGAAACAAAACTAAGAAGCAGGAGGTTAAAGTAGCATCAGGAAAGTTTTAAGCTAGTTCGTTAGTTTTTTAACTTCGTGCAAATCTACACGAGGGCAATCTGCGCTAGCCGTACCTAATTTAGCATTGTAAGACGGGAAGAGGAGGTCAGCTAGTCTTCACCACCAACTTAATCTTTTAGTAATGTCCCCCCACGGCTGAAAGGACGAGCATGTTTGGTGTGACTGGGATTTGAACGTGCGACCCTCAGATTACGACCTGAGCGCTCTGACCATTTGACTTTACTGAGCCTCTTTACGCTCACTAAATAAAAGTGTGTTGTTATTAAGTAGAATGTTTAAATGATATAAAAGTTCTCCATGAATCGTTCATTGGGATTGATTGTGCTGTATAGTAATGTTAAAATTGGGTTTTGTTTGTATTTAAGCACAAAACTGCATTATAATGTATTTGCCCAAGCATCTATACTCTGCCTACCTCGGGTGGAATAAAAAGTGGAATTCATTTAGAGGCAAAATAAGGGTACCCTTTGTTACGAAGACAGCTATTTTCTGTCAAACTAGTTTGTATTATATTTACGAATAATCGTGGAATTAATATATCAAGATTTTTCAGCGACAGTTTTTAGGCTTGAAAAGTTTTTCTTCTTAGCCTGATAAAACTCATTTTCAATGTCTGTTTCTTTCGAATCAAACACAAAGCTACACAATGGGCAGTGTGTGCTCTACTTACCGCGAGTATCGAAACCCAGTTTCTAGGGGTATGAGATCAGAGACATACAGCTGTGCCACTGGGAGTGTCTCTTTTTAACATTTATTTTAAACATTTTAAATCTCAAGTGCATTATTTAGTTTTACAAACGTGGTAAGAAATGCATTGCTATAATGTTGAGTATATCAGGTTGAAATTAAGTCAGCTAAAATAAAAGTAACTTTATCTGTTTCTTTTTCGTTACAGAATCTCAAACTGTTAACAAAAGAAGTTTGTGGCATTCTCCTGTTATTTTTTGTTCATGTTGCTTTTGTAATTTATTAACTATAAAAATTTCGAACGTATCATTGTCTACTATGAGTCTAATTAGTTGAAAGCATTAATAATAAACTTTTAACTTTTGAAACAAGTGTTATCAGAAGAGTTACCTGTCTACAAACCAGTCATATAATTGTCAGTACTTCTTTAGAATATGAAAAGAAATATCTTTATCATTTGATTTATTCCAGACAGTGCAAGTGGTGTAGTGTGCTAAAATATTTAAAATTAAATTTTTGCTAATTTCATCAGCGAATATTTCTTTGATAAGTTATAAGATGTCAGTGTTTCCCGCCATGTAGATTTTTTCACTGCGAGCGTATCAGTGATGTCGAAAAACCCACTTGTTGAGAATTTTATACGCAAAAACGGCTCGTTTGGGTTGAGAAAATATTTCAAATAGAAGATTTGTTTGTTTTTGGAATTTCGCACAAAGCTACTCGAGGGCTATCTGTGCTAGCCGTCCCTAATTTAGCAGTGTAAGACTAGAGGGAAGGCAGCTAGTCATCACCACCCACCGCCAACTCTTGGGCTACTCTTTTTACCAACGAATAGTGGGATTGACCGTCACATTATACACCCCCAAGGCTGGGAGGGCGAGCATGTTAAGCGCGACGCGGGCGCGAACCTGCGACCCTCGGATTACGACTCGCACGCCTTACGCGCTCGGCCATGCCAGGCCTCAAATAGAAGAGCGAACAACGTTTCGACCTTCTTCGGTCATCGTCAGGTTCACAAAGAAAGAGGTAACTGACCGGAAGCTGACCACATGTTTGGGAGGGGTTGTGTAACTGAGTGTGGCAATGTAGAGGGCGGTATTAGATGTTTGAATATGTAATTTCATCTTAATATTAATAAAGGTATAATGGCGTTCATTTATATTGGTTAATTTTGGGTTTAAGTTGTTGTATAAGTGAGGCTTCTTTAATTTTGCGTTTGTTTATGTTTGTTTCTTTATTTAGTATTTTAGTGTTTTCTATGGTTATGTTGTGTTCATTTGACTTGCAGTGTTCGAAAACGTGTGAAGGTGACTTTTTATGTTCTTTGAATCTGGTTTCCATTTTTCTACTTGTTTCTCCAATATAGAAGTCGTGGCAGTTATCACATTGTATTTTATAAATAATGTTGGTGTGGTTTTTGTCAGTGTACTTCTTACATAGTATAGACCTCAGTTTTGTGCCTGGTTTTTGAATAAATTTAGTATTAACTGGAATGTTATATTTTGTTATTAATTTTTTCCAAATGTTGGTTATTTGTTTGCTGATGTCAGGAATATATGGTATACAACAGTATATGGTTTCGTGATTTTTTGATTCGTGAGATATATTTACTTTTGTTGGCTGATTTTGCTTTCTGTCTAGGTGTCTGCGTATAATGTTTTCTACTTCGAGCGTATCTTCTGTAGTGCTAATAATTCGCTTGTACTGTATTAATAATTTCATCTATTAATGAATCTATCTGCACCAAAATGTATTGACCTTCGCCGAGGAATTTTATTTCATGTCAAAGTGTTATGAAAATGAATTATTTATAAGTTGTATGTTTATCCTTCAAAATGATTTCGTGAACTGAGCTTTCATTAACTATTTTTTGTATTTGCCAGATGATTGAAAGAATTAAATTCTGACGATAGATAATGGTGTTTTTCATGATCAGTTTTAGGGTTCGAATCCCCGTCACACCAAGCATGCTCGCCATTTCAGCCGTGGGGTCGTTATAATGTTCCAGTCAATCCCACTATTCGTTTGTAAAAGAGTAGCCCAAGAGTTGGCGGTGGGTGATAATGATTACCACCTTCCCTCTAGTCTTAAACTGCGAAATTAGGGATGGCTAGCAGAAATAGCCCTCGTGTAGCTTTGGGCTAAATTCAAAACAAACCAAACCAATCATGATCAATTCCATTTTTCTGTAAAATTAGTTTACTAATAATATTAATTAGTAATTATTGTTACTATTTGAATGCACGTTAGGAAAATCCTCTCAGATCAAATTTGCTTTGATTCTATCAAACTTGACAGGAAATAATAAGAAAATATCATTGAATTTTATTCCATACAGACAATAACTTAGTCACGGCCTCTTCCGTTGTTTGTGTTTTTTAGCTGCAGAAAAAATCCTCACAGCAAAGACATTAGTAGAGGCGTGTTGTTGTTTAATCGTCTTGGTTGTCCAATAAAACCATGTGTCTCTTCGCCAAGCATGTGGCAACGGTCACAGCTGGTGTGATACATCTAATTACAGTTCACTCTGTAAATCAGATGGTTTAGAAGAAGGTAGCAGCTTAGTTTTACTGAAGGAATAAAACTTTAAGTCCTTTTGAGACTCTTAAAGAACGCATCCGTTTATTCAGCTAATAGTGAGTCTATTAAAGAAATACTCCATTCTTAGGTTTAATTGCCGTTAGCTAGTGGCATTTGTGCTCACAAAATAAAAAAATAATAACAATTTCATACTCGAATCGAAATCCTTGATTGTTTTTCTAATATCATTATGGAGAGTCAATTACATTGATTGATCTCAGCATTAGCTGGAGTTTTCACAGAGCGGTGTCTTAGTGAAGGAACTTCAATATTCCCATGGATTAATGTGAAACTATAGCTCGGCTCTCGCGTGCACACACAGTTTGTACTAAAAGTTTATTAAAGCTGGAAGCCACGTAATAAAAATCATGAAAAATGAAATAGATATTTGGTCCCATTCTATCCACAATTGTTTTAAAAATCTAATCTCAGCAATCAGAGTAAGCTTTTCACTTGACGTGTTAAATGTTGCGTTTTTTACAGATCACATTGATAATGCTTTACATTAGTGATCATTCTATTGTGACTAGTTAGTAAAAATCTGGATTTTCTTTGAAACGTCTTCTTCGATTTCACATAAATTTATTTCCTCAAATACAACTTGACACTTTGCTATTCTTTACAGAAATAAACACTATAGGTTAATCTGTGTCGTTCCATAAATGTTAAAAAAGCAGAATCTTTAAACAAAATGTTAAATATTCAGCTACTTCTCACTATTATAATATCCTGAAGTGTAAATGTAAACTGATCAGATAGTCTTGTATATGTTAAAGTGATCTCCACTTTCTGTTATCGGTTGTATTATAGTACTCGCGTTTAAGGTAATCTCGCATTTGACAACTGTATCACAACACTACTGTTATCAGTTGTTATATAGAACCAGTCTTATGTGTAAACACATAGTATAATCTCGTACTTGACAATGGTATTATTGCTCTACAGTTATCAGTATTATTATAATATAGCCAGAAGTGTAATCACACCAGATAATCTAGTAATCATAAATAAGTATACCTAAACACATGTATGACGTAATCTCACCTTTCAATTAGGATAATAATAAAAACTGTTTTTTATACCCTACTGTTTTCAAAATTAGTTTTTCCTATATCCATATATAAAATTTGCCAGCTGATATAAAAATGCAGTTAAACTGCTTCACGAACCTCATTATATTTGTTTGAGGAACTAATAGTGGATAACTAATCAACTAATTATTGTTTTCTATAATCAAACCAATAATTCTGGAACTATAATATCTAAAATAAACGTACATACGAGTGTGATCTTAACAGTGAATAAAAATAATTAAATACATAAATGCCTAAAACCCTCTTCGAAAGTATTTTGTAACAAGAATCGCTGAGAAAGCTCACAACGCCTAAAGTAAAACACGTTAACAGAGAAAAAATTAGTCATTCTTGAATATTATATTGCGATGAACCGTCACGAAATTACGAGTCATGTCAGTCCTGTTCTGTCTTTATTGTTTCGTCAGAGATTATTTAGGAATAACCGATATTTGTGATAAAATGTCTGTTATATTTTTATTTCTATTAAAATCAAATGTTGAAAACAACAGCAGCCAATTAGCTTTGTGCATGCTATGAAGTTTCAACAACTCACTAGTATTTACCCATTGGAATTTGTTTTCTGTTCTGACAACTTAATACAGAAAACTGTCATTTATCTTCAACATTCATTTAGGAAAGAAAATCAATCTTAGGTACTTAAAATGGCCCGACATGGTCAAGAGTGTTAAGGCGTGCGACTCGTAATCTGAGGATCGCGGGTTCGCATCCCGGTCGCGCCAAACATGCTCGCCCTTTCAGCCGTGGGGGCATTATAATGTGACGGTCAATCCCACTATTCGTTGGTAAAAGAGTAGCCTAAGAGTTAGCGGTGGGTGGTGATGACTAGCTGCCTTCCCTCTGGTCTTACACTGCGAAATTAGGGACGGCTAGCACAGGTAGCCCTCGAGTGGCTTTGTGCGAAATTCCAAAACAAACAAACAAGGAACTTAAAATTAAGAATCTGTCATGAAAATCCCTTTTTCAAAAATGAAATATAATAATTTATGATATACGCATATATATCACTTTCATTAATAAAAAAATCTTGTAAGCCCAATCGATTACCCATTTTATAAAAACATTCTCAGACAATAAAAAACGTAATTATTCCTAAATATGTAAAGTACATAGTTTTCTAGAACTATCAAAATTATTGTATCCTAATATTTCTTATCCGTAACAGATTGCGTAATATGATTACGTTTTTGAGATTTCAAGTGAAAAATATCAAGAGAATACAATATTTTTCCTTATAGACGTTCCTTCCCAGCAGTACAACGGTTTAGTTTGGTTCGTTTTGAATTTCGCGCAAAGCTGCACGATGGCTATCTGCGCTAGCCGTCCATAATTTAGCAGTGTAAGACCAGATGGAAGGTAGCTAGTTATCACCACACATCGCCAACTCTTGGAATACTCTTTTTCTTAACAAATAGTGGGATTGACCGTCACATTATAACGCACCGACGGCTGAAAGGGCGAGCTTATTTGGTGAGACGGGCATACATGCTTGCAACCCTAGGATTACGAGTCAAGTGCCTTAATCACATGGCCATGCCGGGCCGGGCAAAGCGGTATGTCTATGGACTCATTCTTTCTAAAAAGCGGGTTTCGATAACCGAGGTTGGCAGAACATAAATGACCTTCTGAGTAGCTTTATACTTAAACGTTTACAAAGCAAACCTTAAATACGTATCACATTATAAATTAATAAATTCATATTGAAATATTCCCACGATGGTAAGTTTTCACTTTGTAGAAACAATGACAAACAAAAAAAAAGATATTCGATTAACAACGCCATGTTAACTTTCAGAATATTTTTACCTAATATTTGTACATCCATGGTTACATAAGTTTTATTTGGCGGAGCGAAGTAGCTCGTACAATTTATATTCGAGAAGACATCATATTTTTCTGCCCCTTTTCTAATGTAAATCAATCCCACTATTCGTTGGTAAAAGAGTAGCCCAGGAGTTGGCGGTGGGTGGTGATGACTAGCTGCCTTCCCTCTAGTCTTGCACTGCTAAATTAGGGACGGCTAGCATAGATAGCTCTCGAGTAGCTTTGTACGAAATTCCAAAACAAACAAACAATCCAATGTAAATTGTTAGTTTGTTTTTTCTTTTTTTATAATGCGCGCGTGCAGTCAGTGAAATCGTGACTCGATTTATGTGTTAACTTAAATTTTACTTCATTGATTAATTTCACCCTACCCATTATTTTAGTCTCGTAAACAAACCAATTACGTATCGTAATAAAAATATATTAGAACAAAGTTTCTGGTTTCGTAAGTAAAACATGTATTTATCAATACAATTAATGCAAGTGTTTAACCTTTTCCTAGTAAAATTCTTTCATTTCTGTTTATTACAGTATCTTGTAAATTACTTTTATTTTCAACTTTACGTGTTATCTGTTTTTCTACCATAATTTATTGTTTTTATTGTTTCTCTGTCTTTTTTGTGTGAATGACTTTTGATTTCGTTCCATTCTTAGCCTCATTTTATTCTAATTCTCGTACGTTGATTAATCATTATTATATTTTTATCTTGGAATTTTACCCAGTCTTACATATCTATATTTTTCTTCTGATCTTCATCAATCTGTAGTCCATCTTCTATTTTTACAATTATGCATAGTTAATCTACCTATTTTTATTTCTGTTAATTGTACTGCAGTAAAATGTATTTCACTGTTCCATTTGTAGAAATGGACGTTCCTATTGTGATATATATATATATATATGTATGTATGTTAATACACAATTCAAGAAACCCAATAAAGCAAGCACCATCTGACGATAGGCCTTCCTTTCTCCGTCGCGCCAAACATGCTCGCCCTTTTAGCCGTGGGGGCGTTATAATGTGACGGTCAATCCCACTATTCATTGGTAAAAGAGTAGCCCAAGAGTTGGCGGTGGGTGGTAATGACTAGCTGCCTTCCCTCTAGTCTTACACTGCTAAATTAGGGACGGCTAGCACAGATAGCTCTCGAGTAGCTTTGTACGAAATTCCAAAACAATGCTTTTTGCGAAATTCAAAAAACAAAAACAAACAAACAAATCTTCCTTCCTTGCATCTCAGACGAAAAAGAAACCTTTTCTACAAACGAAGAAAGAAGGCTTATCTTTTGATGACCTTTAGGTTATCGGATTGAGTAAAACTTGTATATTTACGTAATATATCATTATAAAAATAGTTATTTGCAATGAAGTTTTACAGGGCTTTGAGTGACGAAAATAAAAAGTGACTGTATTATCAATGATAATAGGAATGGTGAATGAAAACTAGAAAAATTTTAATTGCAATTTACTGCTTGCTTTTTACACGAGTTTTCAACACAGAACGTTAAAAAACTGGTAAGTAATATAAATTTATATATGAAATTGATATGTTAGAAATCGAAATTAATTTCGTTCAAGACTTGATGAGAGTTGAAACAAAAAACAAATGATAAATGCTAGAAACTACAATATTTACTTTATATTCTTCCTATAAGCGCTCTTATTTAATTTTAAAAAAAATTAAATGTTTTTAATACAAAGAAAATAGTTTCTTATGTCTACTTCAGAATGATTTATGTTTCAGGCATTTCGAAAATTAAGCATCCTCATTGAGGTAAGATTTTTCGTTTGCGTGACGAGCTCAATATAAAAAAATGTTTTAATAAGTTTCTTTCGTCATCAAAACAGTTTTTGTTGGACATATTTACTTGTTTGCGAAACAACTCATAAATTCAAGCTTAAATGTACTATATTTGTATATGTGTAGAGAGAGAAACAGAAAGTGTAAAAAGAGGAAGACGTGTTTAGGTTGAATGAATACATTAACAAAGTCATTACATCTGCACATTCTACACCTTACTGGCTACAGTGGTTTGAAAACACAGTTCTGTATAATCCAATTTTTTTTTTACACACATAATGCAGAATAAAAAAACCCTACAAGTCTACTACTCCTGCGTTAAACAGTATATTTGTTACAAGTAAAGGCCCGTCATTGTCAGGTGGTTAGGGCACTCGACTCGCTATCTAAGGGTCGTGGGTTCAAACCCCCTTTACACCGAACATACTCGTCCCTTCAGCCGTGAAGGTATTATAATATGACGGTCAGTTCCACTATTCGCTGGTAAAAGAGTAGCCCAAGAGTTGGCGGCGGGTGGTGGTGACTAGCTGCCTTCCCTCTAGTCATACATTACTAAATTAGTGACGACTAGCGCAGATAGTCCTCATGTAATAAATCTATTACATTTAAAGTTTTATAAGAAGCTTTAGTGGTACCTGTATTTAGTTTTTCATCGATATAACTCGGGGACTACTGGTGTCTTGAGGTCATAAAAGTCTGTAAGGGCAGGAGGATTGGACATAATTACCAACCATAGGCAATACGAAATTATTATCATTAATATCTTTCTCACAGTAAGATTAAAATAATTTAAGTGTAGATGTATAGATATAACTTTAATTTCAATTTTTTTTCTTAATGGTCATACTTCGTTTATTGGTAAAAAAAGTACTTTACACTTTTATACCCTTCTGTTGTTCAATTTAAACAGGTAATTGATACTTGAAACCGTCGGTACTTGTTGAAAAACTCCATAATTACAGAATTGAGGAAAAATAAGATCGTCGTGTGTTTCCCAAATATATCATTTATTACGAACACATTTGCGCCAGTAAAGAGTTCACCGGGTACGAACTGAAATGTACAATTGTCTTTTATTTTCCCTCAGTTCTTTTAAACAACCAAGTTCCATTTATGATAAAGTAGTTGTAACTTATTTAAAATGGCCATTAAAGACTATATTACATTTAGGTTTTTGTTGAAATGTGGACGTTGTAGTTAAATCAAAGTCTCAGTCTTTTAAAGTATCGAACAGAACTAAATCCATGAAATGCTGTTTGTTTGTTGTGAAACACAAAGCCACATAATATGATATCTGCTGTGTCTATAACAGGCATTAAAACCAAGTGTTTATGATGTTATAAAAACACGTGTGTTCACGAAGTCTTGATAGAAATGACTAAAAACACAATAACCCCATTGCTCTCGAAAGGTGGGCCTTCCTTCTTTAGGGGCAAATGTTTGGTGTTATAGACCCAAGGACTTAACATTGAGCCATTGGGATGGAGGTGGGCGAAAAATTTGTGAAAGATTTCTATAAGATGTAATAGAATGGAAAATTAAAAGTGGCCAACCTTTAATCGATAAGTCACTTTTCCGAAAGAGCCAGAGTTATAAGACAATTGGAACAATAACTTGCAAGAAGAAAAAATGTACTTGTTTATATTTATTTATTTATTTGAGAACTCTAATTGTAATATAATTCCAGTAAGGTCATCTTGGCTACGAGGGGGCTCTATGCGAAGGACTTCGAAAATGAAAATAAAACAAATAATTCTAACTTTTCTCTCTTTTGTTTGTCCTCCCCGGGCCATGTCAATAAGTCTATGGACTTATAACGCTAAAAACCAGGTTTCGATATCCGTGGCGGACGCAGCACACATATTACGCTATGTAACTTTGCTCTTAACTACAAACAAACAAACAAACAAATTCCTAATAATTAAAATACCAAATTTTTGGCAGTTGTGATACAAAAGTAGCAAAACACCTGAATTCGCATAAATCAATGATATGAAGAAATTAAAATGGAGTTTAATTCAAGATTCAGGTCCAGCATGGCCAGGTGGTTAAGGCACTTGAATTGTAATCCGAGGGTCGCGGGTTCGAATGCCCGTCACGCTAAACATGCTCGCCATCTCAGACGTGAGTGAGTCATAATGTGACGGTCAATCCCACTATTCGATGGTAAAAAAGTAATCCAAGGGTTGGCGGCGGGTGGTAATGATTAATATCCTTCCCTTTCGTCTTACACTGCTAACTTAGGGAAGGCTAGCGCAGATAATCCTCGTGTAGCTTATCGCAAAATTCAAAACAAGCTAAACCATTCGAGATTCATTTAAGAAATATGATAATAAATAATCGGCCGACACATCAGAAAATTCACCTGTTGGGAAAATGGTCATTAATCAAATCCTACTTTATCTAAATTGCTCTGAGCTCAGTCAAGCTAAAAGAATGAGCTCCTTTTGTTAATTATATTCGTTAAAATAAAGGGACCGAGCACAATCTAGACTGGGAATCAAGGATCTGTGGTACAATCTCTGTTGCCTCCAAAATTAAAACATTGTTCTCCGCAGTTTTGGGCTGTAGATGTGTCACATAAGTGACTTTCAAAGCCCACGATTCGATTAAAGTAGTCTGCGAGTTGGCGGTGAGTGGTGTTTATAATTGTCTACCGTTCCTCTTGTCTATCACTCCAAAATTAGAGACGGAAAGAGCACATCTTCCTCAAATGGTTTTCCACAAAAATGGACAAATAAATTAGGTATTAGAGAATAATGACCCCGGGGTCGGTCTGCGGTAAATTTACAGACTTAGATCGCTAAAGCCCAAAGTGTGATTCCACACAATAGACAGAATGCAGATGTCCCATTAGGTAGCTTTGCAGTAAGAAAACAGCAAAAATATAAGATACAAATAATAAAATTATTCTCAACTTTGAAGTTCTAATCTACGAATGTCTCTAATAGTTAAAAGGCACTCGTTAGTGAAACTTATTAAGTTTTTAAAAAATTTAAAGATTTTTAATCGCATGAAATTAAAATTCTAAACTGTAGTATTTCCCTTATGGCCCGGCATGGCCAGGTGTTTTAAGGCGTGTGACTAGTAATCTGAGGGTCGCGGGTTCGCATCCCGGTCGCGCCAAACATGCTTGCCCTCCCAGCCGTGGGGGCGTTATAATGTTACGGTCAATCCCACTATTCGTTGGTAAAAGAGTAACCCAAGAGTTGGCGGTGGGTGGTGATGACTAGCTGCCTTCCCTCTAGTCTTACACTGCTAAACTAGGGACGGCTAGCACAGATAGCCCTCGAGTAGCTTTGTGCGAAATTCCAAAACAAACAAATAAACATTTCCCTCATAGAATGTTTTACAACAAAACTGTTCCATCTATTCTAAATGTAGCTTGTTGATTAGTTATTTCGTTTTTGATGGGTTTTTTTTGCTTCTTAGTAAATATAATGAAACAACAAATTATGTAATCTAACAATAGAGAAATTGGTGCGCTTCATAAATTAAGAAGTAATAAAAATCTAATTATTATCAAAGTAAACAAAAGTAATTATATCGTCATTATTAATGTAAAAAAATATAAAATAGCATTTTATAGTAATTTAGGACATAATGGCAAGTTCATGAAGTTTAATGAAAACCGCAGCAAGCATTAGAGAAACTAAGCTGCAAAGATATTTTACTGAAACTATGAAAAGAGAATTTTTGTGCAAAGTAAAATATCAACAAATTAGACTTTTTCTGTCTTACTTAGAAATTTGACATGAGTGATTTAAAATATATATATGACCTGTTGCCCAGCATATATACTAGTTGTCTAGTATCTAATTAGTTGTTTAGACATTAAATTGTTTTACATACCAACATGCTTTTCAAGAAAAACTGGAATTGGACGATAAATTAATTTATGCTTTTCCTGATGTAATGAGTTGTTTAACGAATTCTTTTTTGTTTTCCTAAACTAATTTCAGTTTTTTCAAACGAAGTAAATTTTAGTTTGTTCTAATAAGAAAGTCAATAACAAAGCTGTTAGCGTCAAAATAGGTTTAAAAATTAACGCCAACTATGCATTTTGGTTAAAACACTTTATTAAAGAATGTATGCTGATTTCGTTTTTGCTCTCTTTAAATCACGATTTGTTTGATGCTATGCACTAAGTTTCACAGAAAGAGCTAACGGTGCTCTGCCTACCACGGGTATCGAAACTCGGTTTCTAGCACTATAAGTCTGTAGACGTTCCGCTGTGCCACTAGAGGGCTTAAATCACGGGCTTAAATTATAAGCTAATGTTTATAATTTCCAGCAGTATTTTAATACCAAGTGTTAAATCTGAATTGAATGTATCTATTTGGACACTGTTCTTTATAACAATAAAAAGGTTCTAATGCTCAAATTTATTATAAATCTACTTTTACAAGATTGTACACACATTATATTATTTTGGTGCCTAAAAGTTTTTAATTTGAATTTAATCAAGAATCTTATTAATAAGACATAGAGAATTACTAGCGGTTATGAACTAACTTATAATGAGAAAGAAAGAATGTTTATAAGGAGACAGACTTCTTACCTTTATATACACGTATATGAGAAACAGTAATCACGGCTTCTCCAGTTTCACAAACAGATATTCCGAAAAACAGTTGATTATCCTACTAATTTCCCTGAGAAATACACGATACAACTGAAAGTCAAATTAATACACAAAAACAATGTAGACATATTTTCAAGCCAGTTGAGAATGAAACATTCATTTAAATTTGAATACCTTGTAACAATATAACAACTGAAGGTTTAGTGTCCTTTTGTTGTCCACAAGTTTCCATATGCATGCTGCATGCACAATTAAATATATGTCCGTCCATTTTTATTCATCCCTACGCACCTGGAGAAGAATATTTACACCATTAACTGTTAAAATAATACAGTGTGAAGAACGATTTTTAACTTTTAAACATTACCATAAACTCAACAATGTACAACAGCTAATGACAGCTCATCCAAAGCCAGCATTAGTTAAATGTCGTCTAAAGCCAACAATGTTGAGATTCCTCATTACGACAGTTTGCACTAACAATGACTTTCAGATTATTCATAATCCTGAATTAAACTTTTGCGAGGAAACCATCTGCTAACAGTTTAAAGGTGAAAAATATAATGTATTTCATACTTTAAAAAGTTTTATCTCTCGTTATTATATAGAGCAATTAGTACGTTATATTAAAACAATTTCGGATGTTCCAATCATCAGATCTGATCACAAAGTCATAATCTTATGGCACAGCTACATTTTAATGTTGTTTAGTGATGGAGTCAGTACGACAACGTTTAAAATGATCACTTTTGCAAAGCTTATGTTACAACTTTTCCGATGGAAAATATTCGTACACTCAAATCATACAAATATTTTGGATCGTGTAATTAAAATATTCAAGAAAGGCATATCCTTCGTATTAAATAATCTGAGAAAAGCAGAAAATTCATAAAAAAGTCAATATATTTGAAATTCATAAATTTACGTTACTGTTGCCTAAATTCGATGTTTCCATAATCAGTTACAGTTGTACTATTTCAAATAATTAAAATATCAATGCATTTCTAATTCACAAACTTAGGTTACTTTTACATATATTTTGCTTGCTAAAAACCTTCATCCCTTTTCTCAATTCGAAATAAATTTATTTCTTATTCATTGACACATTAAATTCAGATTATGCAAGAAATTTCTTTTTGAACACTAACAATTCATATTACTTTCAGTACATTTGATTTCATATATCTTGTACTTTTCGTTTTTTACCAATATGTTTTAAATGTATTAGAAATACTCAACAGACTGTATTTTAACATAGTTTGAATTGTTATTATGAAATATATTATTAACACTATCCTGTAAATTATACATGTAATAACTTATTACTTTCAAAACCTAAACTCCAATTACCTCATGAATGATTTGATATTTTTCAAGCGTCGGTATCTCAACCTTCATATCAAATATAAATTGCTTTGTATAGTTCTTTCATTAATCTAGTTTTATAAGTAGTGTATATCTAAATTCACAGGGCTTCTCTGATGAGGTGTATTTACAGATCTAGCAAGGCCTTTTGATTAAGTGTACTCACAGATCTTACATGGTCTTCTAGAACAGATATATGTATAGATCTTGCAAGGCCTTCCTGTTTATGTATATTTATATGTCTTGTAAGGCCTTCCTGGTTAGGTATATTTGCAGATCTTACAATGCTTAGTTAGTAAAACTTAGAAATTTTGTAAGGTCTTCTGGTTAGGCATACTTACAGATTCTTGCAAGGCCATTCCGGTTAAGTATAATTATGTGTCTTGCAAATCCTTTCTAGTTAGATATAATTACAGATCTTACAAGGATTTCCTTGTTAGGTATCCTTACAGAACTAGTTATATATACCTACAGATATTGCAAGGTCTTCCTGATTAAGTATGTAAACAGATCTTATGTGACCTTCTTCACCTAACCAAGAGGTTAAACATATTTACAAATCTTAAAAAGCCTTCTTGATTAGTTTAGAAGAGTATGGAGTAATTGCTAGCATTACAAAGCCTCCTGACGAGGTATAAAGTGTGAAATTACAGATCTTGGAAGACCTCTTGACGATTTAAAAGGACATAGTTACACATCTTTACAACACCTCCTTGGTAAATTTGGAAGTGTGTAACTATTTTATTAAATATGCTTAGTGAGAAAAAAATTGAACTAGTGTTTAACTTGTAATAGTTACAGTACATACAACCAGCTTTTTTAGTATTCTAGCGTATTTCGTTCCTTAGTCCTTTCTGTTTGTGTAGCGATTTTCTTTTCTTGTATACTTAAAACTTGCTTTGGATTTTCTCTTTTTGCAAATTCCAACTTTCCATAGTTCATTGGTCTTATTAGATCTAACTTATCTTTATTATTTGTATTCCTTTTAACTTTTAACTCCTTTTTTAAGTATACTCTCCTGGGAGGACAGCGGTAAGTTTATGGACTTGCAACACTGAAATCCGAGATTCGAGTCTTTGCAGTAGATACAGTAAATACTCCAGATTGATTTTGCTATGAAGCAAAAGATGCACTTTTTAAGATTAGTTTGTTTCAAACATGTTACTGATCGTCAATAAAAATGTAATTTTACCATTGTTGTTTACAGTTCAATTTCTTCTTTTTTCCCTTATTATACATTTATAATCAAACTACAATTTTTCAACATTTCAAGATATATATATATATATATATATAATTCAAAATTAGGCGAAAATGAACGTATGCAACATACATTATTTTCTATTTTGACTTAAAGTTTGTTCAGTAAAATAGGAAATAGTTTTGTTCACAAGGAGAAAATTACAAAATGTGAAACTTATTAAATTCTCATTTCCTCTGTAAGAACAGTTAACACATAAATAACTGACTTCAAGCCTCTCTCTTACAAACCTACATCGATAGAAACATTAAATATTCAATATCAGAGTTACATAATTTGAACAAAATGTGTTTCATGAAATTTGAATTCGCATAACTTCATATCCAAGTTGCAGGTTTGGAAAAACATTTGCATTCCAGCTTTTCTTATAAAGGATACCATAATTTCTAATTTTTCTGATTTGAAGTATTTTTAAATCGGTTTAGTATGATAACTAATGAGCCACTCTATGTTCTATATGAAATTACTTATGTATTCCATTTGGATATTGAAGAAACCACACCGAATGTGTTTTCCTCACACACGTTTACTATAAAAATTCTGCTTATAATTCTCTATGCTCTTTCTTTAATTGTTAATATATACATACAATAGAGCTTTTTTTTCGAATTATAATTTCTAGTTTCAGTCAGTTTATTGAAGTTTGACTTTTCTCTTGTCATTATTTGAATCATTGTAATGTTATTAAAACAGACTTTGACTTTTGTGGAATGCATAATTTATTTTTCATTTATTTTGTTAGTTTTTTTGTAAATGGTTATTTTTGCACGAGTTCTGTTTTGCTTAAAAGTTTTTATTGTTGTTAAATTTCACGCTATCCGTCTCTAATTTTTGAAGTAAAAGCCTGGAAAGAAAAAAATAAAAGCTAGTTTACACCACTTACTGCCAACTCTTAGGATACTCTTTAGCAACGAAAGATGAAATTGACCGTCCCATTATAACACTCTTACAGCTGAAAGATTGAACATGTTCAGAGATTATATTCAAACCCGCGACCGGCAGATTTCGGCTCAAACGCCCCTCTCTTTCCATCAATCATGCTGAGTTATGCTTAAGAAGCTCTCACTTATTTAAAAAATATGACATTATGTTTTAATTACCATAACTTCAGATTGTTGGCTGTATTTTGTATTTATGACAAAACGTATTAATACTCTCTACCGTTGAACTAGTAAAGCCAGCAACATCCTACCGTCCACAGTTGATTGTGGTATCACACAGATTGGAAGCAAACTCATTCACTAGCTTTGAAATTAAAATATCTGTTACAGAGCCAGTCCGTGCCCGAAATTTGATAAGAATAGCCATTTAAAGGAGAAAGTTAGTTAATGACAAGCATGTACAAATGATCGCATTAGTTATAATGTGGACAAAGTGGGAATAATACAATGGAATTATCATTTCTAGGTTTTAGTGTGTCAATTTTTGTATTAAAGATAACTAATAAAATTGAGACGTTTGTAAATAAATATTATTTCAGCTGCTGAAATTCAAGTTTATTTAAACAATATTAAACACTTTACTAAAAAAAATACATTTGTAAATATATCTTAGTATGTTTCCATCAGATCATTGTGAGGTAGTAACACGTCCTTATAACATAAGCCTATTTGTTAAATTCTATAACTCTTTCCTTTTTCTCGACAGCCTAGAGGTTTTATAAAAACGAAATTAAACGCTCAACATTTTTTGTTCACTACCTTTTTTATTTGTATTATTTCTGGTAGGCAATATATGGCTTATTTTCTTCGGTGACGTTTCTTGACATTTATTTACTTGGAAAGGTCGTAAATTCTTTACGTTCCCTATTATTCAAGCTACACATTCTTGCTTTAGGAATCGATTTGCTAAACCAAGCACCGTGCTCAGCATAGAAACTGTTGCTAAGAGACTGAAGCTTCACTTTGCATCATTTGTTCGTTTCTGGGATGTACGTTAATGTGCCTTGCAGGGTTTAAGAAATCCAAAGTTTAAAAAATGTATTTTTTTTTCTCGTGGGTTACAAATAGGGAATATATAATCATTATTTACATTACTGATCACAATTTACTGTTTACACTGCCAGGCTGCGAAATAAAAGCGGCAGACAAAACTAAATTAAAATCTTATTCTATTCAAAGTCTTTTATCATCTTAAACAAAAATAAAAACTAAATAATAATATTTTATTATCTTCTGTATAGCTGTTTTACTACCGGGTAACCATGAACAATACAGATATAGTTTTAAAAAACAACTACATGATTCGTAATGAAGCTGTAAACGTACCATCTAGTTTGCATACAAATATTCTCGTAGTTACGCTCTCTTACAATAGAACCTATAAATTCTCATTTTAAGGTTTGATAAATATCTGCCCTTCGCTAAAACAGCGGTAAGTCTACGGATTTACAACGCTTAAATCAGGGGTGTGATTCCCTTCGGTTGGCTCAGCAGACAGCCCGATGTGGTTTTGCTATAAGAAAACACACGCGTTAATGAATCTGCTGAAACGGACGGCAACTGCTTGTTGTAAAAAATAAAAAAACACGTTTAAAGATCTGTTCCAGTATGCTCATTATGAATAAACAACCTATAAAAACAGTTAAATAAGACAATAATGTGTCGTGACTGCTAATCCTCGATCTGTAAGTTTGTTGTCAATCAGTGTTCCATTTATCGATCAAGATGCTGCTTTATTTAATATATTCGTGATGAATCGACTGAAACCAGTCATTAAGGCGTATATCACCTATCCAGTATATAATGCATACATCTAACCCTGTAACTTATGTTTAGCTTTTGAGTACCCAAGTAATGCATAAACTGTCTAGTGAATTTAATCATAATTCAATTAAATCTGCTGCGTTCTATTTAGAATAAATTCATCTCGCAGACGAATGTGCATTTATTTGACGATTTATAGTGTCTTTTTTTATTATTTTCGATACCTGTTTACGTTCGAACTTAAATTTCTAAAGTTAAGTAAAACTAAATAATAAGAAATGTTCATGTAAGCTTGGTTCTAAGAGCAGGAAGGTTGTTGGTGTAAGCAATGTCAAAAAATACTCATTGAAAGGTTAAGTTTGAAAGCATCATATATTTTGATTCAAATACACAACGGCATTCAAAAGATTTTAATGAAATGCAAATGCAGTAAAAAATATTATTCCAACTAAAATGAATAAATGCAATGTGGCCTCGTAAAGTATAAAAGGAAGAAGAAAAAAATGATTGCTAACAACACGATCTAACAAAGTTTCCTCTACAGTTTCCTTGTTGTCCGATGTAGTAACGAGATTACTGTAAGAAAGATCTATTGTACCTTTAAATACCACATTATTCACTCAATCACTGAAGGTATTTCCCAGAAGAATATGGTATAATAGTAATTATATGAACACCGAAAGATGGCGAAGCATTAAAAACCAATTGGTCTAAAATTTGTGATAAAAATTACTTAAATTGCAATTTTTTCAAATTCCATTGGACAAATTAAGAGGAACGTGGTAAACTAAATACGTGATTTAGTTAACGTGATTTTCATCATAAATTTTATACCTAGTGTAAAATAATATTTCAACAAAACTTTGGCCATCTTATCCATGCACTGTTGAAAAATGCAGTAAGCCTAATACTATGATTATCTTATGAAAAATATAATTGATTACAATCACGTCTTGCGAAAAATGTCTTTCGCACCATAACAGTTTTTAAATAAACTCTAGTTTCATGTCAAAATTCCAGTAATTTCATTTTGCAAACTCACGTCAGGAGTGAGGCTCTGCATCATACCTTTAGCATATACTAAGTAGAACTTGATGTTTGGTATTATTAAAATCTGTCAATGTCACATTAAGCTTCAGCGAAACAATCTATAAGTACCCTTGAAAATCTAATTATTCTATCAAGCTTGATGGAGACGTATGACCAGAGACGAGCAATTTGACGGGAAGTGATGGCTTGTAGATGTTTAAAATATTATTTCTCGGTATTCATTTGCTGTTCTTATAAGCCAGAAAGAGTCGTTCTGCTTCTGAGTATATTAAAATTGTCACTTAATGTTAGATTGATACGTAAAGAGTCTTACTAGTATTAAGTTGTTTTTAAAAGGTTCGCTTAATGTAAGTTACCTTTCAGAATAATTTAACAACATTTAAAAAATGTTAAGCTATTTGTTAATGTAACAATTTGCTCCAAGTAGCATATCACGTTCTCAAAACATTTTATGTATACACAACGTAAAATTCTAGAATTCAAATACATTTTGAGATTGTTGAATGCTCAGTTAAATAATAAAAGTTTCTTTACCGTTAAAACTTTAGATTGATTTCGCCAGTGGTTAAAACGTGACAGCTATTCTGAAAATAAATCTTACATACTGTAAAAGCTGCAAATTCAAATAAAATAAAGCTACAAGTGGTTCAAAGTAGTCTTCTCTATATCTCAACAGCAACTTCTTTAGATACAATTCCTTATTCTATTTTACCGCAGACAAGGAACTTACCTTTCTGAAGTATTTTATCAGGATGTATCTTCCATTACAATATTCTTCAAATTAAATCAAAACCACCTTATTGTTAGTTAAACGTTTTGAACCTGAACTTATTACTTGAAAAAATGTTTCGCATGCTATTTTCTTTATTTTCTAAACCTAAATTTAAAAGATATCTTTCAAGGGTTCTGAATAGTCGTAGTTTAAAACGTTAAAGCGCCCTCTTTGGTCATACAAAGCTGTTATTTTGATTTATGCATGCCATAAGAAAATCAACTTGAATTTCGAATATAAGGAACTTTTGTACTAATTAATTCAAGGTTAACATTTTCATTTCAGACTCTTATTTAACGTATTGATTGATTAAACAAGGTAAATATCATAAACTAAATATAACCGTCCACGATGACGAAAAACCCACTTAAAATAAAAAAGTATCCTAAAGACGACTGGTATGGGTATGAAAACTTTAATTAAAATAAAGTACAGAACAACGTTTCGACCTTCTTAGGTCGTCTCCAGGTTAGCAAAGTTGCAAATTATCTTTGTCTGTTTGGAATTAACTTAATGGGCTATCTGTGCTCTGCCCAGCATGGGTATCAAAACCCAATTTCTAATGGGATGGGTCCATATACGTATCGCTGTGTCACTGGGGGACACGCTGTACTGGACTTTATTTCAATTAAAGTTTTATAACCCATACCAGCCGTCTTTAAAATGCGTAAATATAACCGTTTTCTAGAACTAATGATTTAATAAATCTACTTGAAAAGTCATCGTGTTTTTTAAACAGTTTTAAATGTTATTGTGCTCTGCTATCAGTACTTTATTTTAGTTTCAAACAACATCTGTTTTTCTTTACCTTCATTGTGCCTCTCCTCTATAAACAAATGATTGTGTTGTGTTAAAGTTAAGCCCAAATTTATTTCGAATGAAAAGAATGTAAGTCAAGGCGTTACTTCAACATAAAACTAGTAAACTTTTATATGGAAACAAGCTTTGTTTTAACAAATTTCAATTTGTGTCTCTATAGACTATAGTAGTCTGTTAAATCTATATTTGGATGAATTGAAAAAGATAGGTACTAAGAAAAAAATAAGCACGAATAATGTGCATGCCTATAAGTAATCAAAATGTAGCAATAGTGCTAACGATAAGTTAATAAAAACACATTAAGTATTGGTTTCCATACACTAGGAGTGTCGAGTACAGTCACTTCTGTGAATATAATATTAATATTGTATACGTAGAACACACCTGAGAAGATGGTCGAAGTTTTAAGCAGTGAAAAAGATTGATCGCAAAGCCTTCTGTTTCATGGAAAAAGAAACATCTACAGGTATTTTTTTACTCGTAAAAATGCACACTTGGGGAGAGTAGCAAGACGCTTGAGTTGTGAAGGAAAATAGGTCTTCAAACTACGTGATTCTTTGAAAATTATTTGTGTTTATAGAATCTAATATTTTACTCTCACATTTAAGTATAAATCACAGAATCATTTCCCCATTTTTCATCTCGTGGTTTTTCAAAGAATTTCTAATTAGCCTTGTACATTATGTCTTATAAATCTATATAGATTTATCGATATGTATGTACTATTCACAGGAAAATAACCATGGTGCTACCACCCGATGTACTGCAAAAAGTAAGTGCAGTAGTTGATACATTTTACAGCATTTTACAAACTTCCATATAACGAAAATACAATAAAATAATCAGATCTATATAAATCCGCATTAGTTTCAACCTGTTTGTTTGTTTTTGAATTTCGCGCAAAGCTACACGATGGCTATCGCGTTAGCCGTCCCTAATTTAGCAGTGTAAGACTAGAGGGAAGGCAGCTAGTCATCACCACCCACCGCCAACTCTTGGGCTACTCTTTTACCAACGAAAAGTGGGATTGACCGTAACATTATAATGCACCCACGGATGAAAAGGGCCAGTTTGTTTGGTGCGACCCTCGGAATACGAGTCGAACGCCTTAACACACTTGACCATGACAGGCCCACACATTAGCAAAGTAATAACGTATTATAACCAGTTTCTCTTGTTATTAGATCAACTACATCGATGGCAGGAAGTTTACAATACTAAATAATAAACCGTGAAAAAAAAAGTTTCTTCGAGTTTGTTACTGTCTTTTCTTATTCCTGCAATAAACTTCGGAAAAAATAAGTTGTCTCTATATCTCTAAGGGCAGACTATAAACTGTTACTGTAGGATTTTTACGTCGACATTCCTCAAGAAAACCCTCAACTGTACACATATTTCAACAAAGTCTCTTCTCTAACTGCAAACGTAAATGATCGTTTATTTACTTACTAGAGCCTGTAACATTTGTTCTTAATTGTCTACAGACAAGAAATAAAATGTGTGCACCTTTTTTCTTAAACATAGTGGGTATCTCGAACTTTTCTCGTTATTATTTATATAAAAACTTAATAAACGGATTGATTCACCTAAATGTCCTGTGTAAGTATGCCTTGCTTAGTTAGGTACACATACCTTAATTCTTAAAAATCAATGCATTGAACTGTTACATATATAATGAATTAAATTCATAGGTCGTTCGTGGTTCAAGTGCTTTCACGTGTATACGTTTCGCAGCAAAACAAAACGTCATTTAAATGTATGTATCCATGAACACATAAAAATTATCTACAGAAATGATAATTCTTGATCATCTCTCTGTCTCTCCACTATCTTCAAACACAGTTAATCCACTGGTTTGTTTTGAGTTCGCGCAAAACTACTCAAAGTCTATCTGTGCTAGCCGTCCCTAATTTAACAGAGTAAGGCCAGAGAGGAAGAAGCTAGTCATCACCACTCACCGCCAACTCTTGGGCTACTCTTCTACCAGCGAATAGTGGGATTCGCCGTCACATAATAACGCCCCCACTGCTAAAGGGGTGAGCATGTTTGGTGCGACGAGGATTCGAACCCGCGACCCTTAAATTACGAGTTGAATGCCTTAACCCACCTGGCCATGCCAAGCCCAATCTACTGGACCGACTTAACACAGTTTTAGCTAGAACTTCTGATTAAAGATAATCTTCTTGTCTCCTTAACTGAAGTGATAACTTATTTAAATTTATTCTTATTTGCTGTATATAGACACATTTGTTTATTGTAGGTCTATATTCAGGTTCATTTTCTGGTTTTAAACATTTTCTCTCCTTCCTTGGGTCTCAACATTTCTATAACAAATGTTCGCAGTTGCACAATATGTTACATTCGAAATTCATTTAATTATGTATAATCATTGTTTTGGATTTGTTTTATGAATTTGATTAACCTGTATTCAAGTATGCTGTTATTATTTACTTATATGAATACATTGTTTACCACTAGACGGCGTTTCCCGCCTCTTTTCAATGGAGCCAACATATTAATATGAATATAGAGTTAATCATGTTCCTGGATCGTTTCGCTAAAGTTAATTTTAAAACGAAAAAAAAAACTATAACGCAGAAGGTGTTGTATGATGTCTTACAGAATAGTGTTAAATTACGCATCGATTTGTATGTTTTGCACACGCTGACAAACTGGAGTTAAGCCTCTGATCACATAGGACATTTTAGCTAATCTTTTCAATTCATTTGAATGTGAAAAATGAAAGTCATCACCTTCGCTTGCAAATTCAGCAAAAATGCTCCTTTTTTATGTGCTGTATTGAAAAATAAAAATAACCAATCATCATGTTTTATTATTTCATACACATAATGATGTTAGCAGCGTTTATACTGATGAATCCCAACTTTATAAAAAGCACAAGTTGTTTAGATTTCAAAATAATGTGTTGTCAATAAAATATATTTCAATGATACCTACAATGGGTTGTCCTGTTTTTGTTGTTGATGTTTTCAAAATTTAGTGGTAGCAATAAAAACACACTTTGAAGACTATTACGTATTCAATGCTTTATATATGAGTGTGTTTTAGAATCGTCATATAGAAGTCATAAGTTTTATGTTCATGTTCTTTCCAGTTCCATTAACTATAAAAACTGAGAACAAAGAGACCATCCAGCTTGTCAACGAGCGCGTGACACTATCTTGTGACGTATTAGCTTATCCAAGAGCTACGTTAAGGTGGGAAAAGGAGGGTCACAAAATAAATCAGGACAGTGACCATATTCATATTAAAACAACTGATGTTGGCGTGGACACCGTCCGAGGGACGGTCGCAATTGAACATTTGAGAAGATCGGATAATGGGAGTTATATCTGTGTGGCATCCAACAAGTACAACATGTCTGCAGAAGAGCAGCACGTCAGAGTGGAGGGTATGTTTGTTTCTTATGATATATAATATAATATTGTAATACTCATTTTTTTACAAAATACTACACTAAATCTTTATATTTCTAGTATTTACCGTTGCTCATCATAAGGTTTTTATTGTAGCTACTTTTGTACACCATGGCTGATACATTGATTACGAACGCTACAGTTACTCACCATTGTTCTCTTTATTACTACTAATAATAAACATGTAACATACAAACACTGTGACTACACATTATTGTTTCTAGTGCACATTAGTTACACCACCGTAGCTTGTAAATTTGAATTTTTCGCTAATGGCATATTTCTAGTAGCCATTGTATCACTGTAACCGTCAATCAGACCATATAATTTTTTTTAATATAATGCTGTCTATCTTCGTTGTTCATATAATAATAATTATATCACTGCCACTTGGGGGATTAAATAGTATGTTCACAATTATCCTTATCATGAGATATTACTATTAAGCCTATAATATATTCACACATTACATTTCTCATCTTGTCCCTTTGGTGTACACACCATAATAATCGTTGTTGTATCAAAATGGCCGCAACTCTGCTAATATCCCAGTTGAGCTCTGGATTAAGCGAAACGCCTTGTAAGGGCAGTGGATGCGACAAAAATAGTGTTTGGAGTATCTGCCAGTTTGTAACGAGCAATACACACAAAACAACTCTTCACTAGTATATTTGTTAAATATGTTACGGTCCCTCATATTTGTTTATATGGTAATAATTGTATTGTTACCACTGGTGAGACTGAATAGTATGTTTGTTAAAGGTGTTACTATACCTCATTGTTGTTTTTGTTTACCACTACAGCTTGTCTGACCAGCTAATGTGCTTGTTAAAGACGCTATTGTCCCTCATTATTATCCTTAGTAAATGTTGTATCCTTATAATTTAGTGTGTCTTTAAAGGTGTTATTGTCCTTAATTATTATTCTTAGCAACAGAAAACGTTCATGTCTATCAGTAATGTTCCTAGTAGTAGTGGATGTTCCATTCTAACTTATCAGACTTGTAGCATGTTTGTCAAACCTGTTGTCTGTCATCCCTGCTCCTAGCAATAACTATATATCGTAACACATCAGGCTAACCAGTATTATTTGACGAGTCTTATGGTGTAAAATGTTGAGCTGAGCTGTAACATAAAAAATATTCATTAATATTTATGAGACAAGTATTATTATCAGCGGTAATGTCCTTTTATTGTAATTCAATATCAAACAAATATTGCTACTAAATGGCTGATTTGATCCTTAGAGGTATTACTGTGGGAAAAACCTATCCTTTTATATCACAAACCTGCAGAAGCCTGTAATATTGACGCCTGCTTGCATTACATCTGAAACTCTGAGCTTATTCCTGTTTAGCACTCATTAAAACTATTATATTTGTTCCTTTTCTGTTTTGAAGAACTTTGCTCCTCTTTTCTAAGTAAAATATAATAAATACGTTAGGTCTACAATAATCGGATCACTATGACAGAACAGTTTATATCACTGTGAGCTATTAATAACACTATGTAACACAGATTTGTTCCTTGATAGTATGTGTTATTTCTTAATTCCTTATGCTGTAAAAGTATAGAAAACGGTCATTATTCCCTTTAACTTTGCTTTTGTTACGTGGATAATGAAATTCAGAAAGTAACCTATTTTCTATGTAAAAACGGGTGAATTTACACGTTTTCATTTACATAAGGTCTGAATAAAACAACATATCAATCAAGATTTACATGTATTTATACTAAAGTTATACAAAAAAATTAGAGGTGAGTAGTTTTTCGAGATTTGCGACTGTAACGTAAATAACTTCACGTATCAGTTCCTAAATATAGTCTTCCATCATGTTTTCGTTATATGCTCTTTGGTAGCAGTGTTCAAAAGTCCAGTATATCTTGGTGTAAGCGCTCGCCTTGTTCCCCTGAGTATGATCCCACGTTCCCCTTGAATGTATCAATATGAGTGTCAAGGA
Organism: Carcinoscorpius rotundicauda; assembly: GCA_011833715.1. Classification (NCBI taxonomy): domain Eukaryota; kingdom Metazoa; phylum Arthropoda; class Merostomata; order Xiphosura; family Limulidae; genus Carcinoscorpius; species Carcinoscorpius rotundicauda. Next base: position 29,911,458 of record CM022399.1, on the reverse strand, counting down.
CATAGACTTTCAGGGACATCCTTCAACCCATTTTGCAGTAGTTCTTCACCAGAACCTCAACCAGTTCCACATAATTTCCGGCCTTGTGATTTCCCAAGATACCCCGATTCACTGCGACAAAGCTGCCCAAGCTTTCTTTCCCTTCCTACTGAGCGTCTTGGAAAATTCTGTGCACATCAGAATCTTTATTTGTGGTCCAACAAAGACACCAGCTTTGACCTTTGCCTCGGACAGCTTAGAGAAGAAGTCTCGAAGGTACACGAAGGCTGCAGACTCCTTATCAAGAACTGTGAAAAATTGTTTCAACGACTCAGTTTTATGTCCAGTAATGAGAACAACACCTTCTGGAGGTCCACTAGTGGCTCATACTTGGCATTGTGCCTTCCACAGATAATTTGGTTCGTTGTGACTAGTGCTTCCTGTTGTAGTGCGCTGCGGTTTCACTGCTGTTCCAAAGGCAATGATAATAGGGAAACTTGGTTAAGCCTCACTAGAGACTCATCAGGAATGCCACCATTTTGAAGTCTCCAATAACCTCCCAGCCATACTCATCATACTTTAAGACTTCTGGGAAAGTCTTGACGCTGTTGTATTCCTCATTGAGATGCACCGAATGAGCCAGGGAAGAGACGGATACTTATTTCCGTTATGGAGCAGCACAGATTTGAGGCTTCTGAATGAGCCATCAATGAAGAGGCGCCACTCGTTCGGGTTACAGGCAATTACAATTGCCTAGCACACAGCGGTAAATCTACGGATTTACAACACTAAATTCGGGGGTTCGATTCTCCTCGGTGGGCTCAGCAGAAAGCTCAATTTGGCTTTGTTATAAGAAAAACACACACACATTATGGCAAAAATAGGTCCCGTCTTGACCAGTGAAGAAGCTTGCAAAATGTCGGTGACGCTTCTTCTGACTTGTACTTGAAAATTTTTGTAAGTTGTGGAACTTTCTAAAAAGTTCTTGAAAATTCTTGTAAGTTCGAAAAAATTCTCTATCAACTACTTAGCACTAAATCTACCTGGAATGTTCTGGAAAATGGGTAAATTTGAGAATTTCATTATCCAAGTCACAAACGCAAAGTTTGAAGAGAAAAACAGGTCTTTTCTATTTACTTTAGACATAAGGAATTGGGAAATAACACTTTCTGCCCAGGAACAAAAAGAGTAAAAATTTTGTTATATAGTGTAATAGAAACATATGTCTCGTAAATTCCACTACCCTAAGAAAAGAATGCTTACGGGATCCAAAGTTGTTGTAGTTTTATTTTATATATATTTATGACAACAAAGAAAACATACGAGCATGATACTCTAAACATGTAACTAGTTCTAATTAAAGCAAGAATGAACAAAATATTTACCCTTTATGATGGCTGGTTGTCCTATTGCATTATGTATCAGCTTCGTTTGTCAAAATAAGCCTTAAAGGTGTACATGTCAGATCGAATCCACAAAATGTTTTCGCTAAGCTTCAGCAGTACAAACTAGCTCTTCCAATTACGTACTGAGGGGAAACTTGTGCTCAGCATATAAAACATACCGTATTTGGCCATGGTATTTCGTATTTGAATACCCGAAGTTTATAAAATGTACTGTGTACCTAAAGTGAGTAAAACATTCTCACGTATTTAGTTTAGGCACGTAGAGTTCTGAACGAGTCTGATGGCCGTGCCTGGCGTCTCTATGGCTGAGATATTAAACTTAAGTTGGTAAAGCCTATTCCATAATACCTGACACTCACCAAACAGCTCTAGAACAAATAATACTTTGAGTCACATGTTCAGATCAAAAATGGCAAACTAGATCCAGTAAAAATAAACCATCAGTGGCGTCATTTTGTGTACATGTGACATTGAACACCACAACTGCTCAGCGTCAACTTTACCTATTAAAACTGAACTGGCTTTGAAACACGAACTTTTCGTTCGATTACTTGTCTTTTTTAAAACCAAGTATTTGTAATGGCCGACTTAAATTCCTTCACCAAGTTTAATCAAAACTGGTTCAAACATTTCCTCAACTTGTGGCATCAAGAAGCCAGAGAGACATGCAAAATCTCTGCTTCATACTTGTAGCTATTACTAGCATTAATACTATATAGTAGTATATTAATACTATAATACTACTCTAGTAGTGAGAATTATAGTTGATAAACTTAGCATTGCTCTCTTTCAAAAACAAACAAACCGTATTTAATTTATTCGAATGCTCTTCGATTACACTGCCATTTAATTATATGTGTGTTACTTTTCTTAGAACCACCAGAGATCATTTTGGATGAAATCAAAGCTGAAGATACACGTACAGTTTCATTAAAGTGGCACACCACGTTCACAGGTAACAGTCTTGTCACCCGTTTTCACTTAAGAGTGAAGAATTACAGCACTGGATCGGATTGGATGGACGTGGATAACAACATCTCTCCTAACATCACTTCATACACTGTCAGGCTACTGGCTCCAGCCATGACCTATGGGTTTCAAATTGCTGCCATCAATAGTGTAGGAAAAAGTGACTGGCAGAGTGGAAATATTACCATGCCTCCAGATGGTAAGTTCATAAACTCTTTAAACAAATAAAGCAATATATTTCGTCGTAATCACTACTAAAACTTGTTGAAAATAATTTTGGAAAATAAAATTCCGTGCATGTAACTTCAACATTTTATTGGCTAGAATTGCCACGTGAGGACGCTACATGCACTTGTTAAAAAATAGGAAGCTTATTTAAAAATAAGTATAATTATGCAAATAAAATTTGGGTGTGTATATTTGTTACAAAAATAGATAAGTAAATAAAAGATTATATGTGTGTATATGTATATATATATATATATATATATACTGCTTTTAAAAATTAAAGGAACAAGTACATATTTCAGTATATTTTTGTCATAACTAAATTTATGTATGTAAAACATATCCTTTCGTCAAAAAAAATTATTTTAAGCTTGCAAGTGATGTTTGAAGCAACTCAGACGAAACTCACTTCACTCAAGAATACAACTCAAGGTACCCTACATAAGGCTGTTACGTGAAACTATACATTCCTCCTTAATTCTCGAAACAAACACCAACATGCATCTTTTACAGCTCGTTTTGTCAGTGTGTACCTTCATCTTGTGTACCCAAGCATTCAGGCCAAATCTGATAGAGAACGAAGTGGCCAGGGCGGTCCAGATGTTGGAGTATGGCTGGACCCAAAGGAGGGTGCCACAGCGCGTCGGTGAGTCACCAAGCGTCGTCAATCAACTTTAGCGACGCTACAAGGAGACGAACTCTTATGGCCGCAGATCAGATCAATGGTCAAAGCCGTCATCACTGTACAACGGCTAGAGAGGACCGCTACATCGTGACTACTGCTCTGCGGTACAGGATAGCTACGGCTTGGTCACTGCGAAATGACCTTAAGCATTCCACTGAAACCCGCGTGTCGACCCAAACAGTTCGCATACTTTAGGGTCAGACAGCCTGTAAGAGCCATTATTCTGAGAGAGGAACACCGTGCAGCCTGGTTAGCGTTTGCTCGTCAGCACCCGGACTGTAAACTTCGTCTTGTGATGATAGACAAGCGAGAGAGTGGAGAAACCGATTTTACGCCTGTAGCGTTGTGCAAGTCGACGCTTATGGAGGAGATTCTGTAATGGTCTGGGTAAGCATATGCTTGGGTGATCCCACGGACTTACTCATACTCGACAGAGGTACTCTGAACGCACGACGATAAAGAGACAAAATTCTGGAACCCATTGTGAGGCTTTTTGCCGGTGCTGTCGGCGATGGGTTCATTTTCATGCAGGTTAACGTGCAAGCCCACGTCGCCAGACTGTTTATGGACTTCCTTTACGAGGAAGGAATAGAAACTTCTGAGTGGCCCGCCAGATCTCCAAATTTAAATCCGATTGAACATTGTTGGGATGTGTTGTCGAGGCGTGTTAGTAAACGCCAGCGCCTTCTGATTGACGAGTGGGCTGCCATATTTCAAGACAACGATAGACTCATTCAAAGTGTGCCAAATCGATGTCAAGAGTGTGTCATAGCCTGTAGAGGTCATACTAGATATACAATGTTACACACATTTCTTGAATAAGCGCAAGTAAACTGTTCAAAGTATTGTTTCATATCAGTTTTGGTGATATTGGAAACTTTTCACAAATATTTTACACCAAACTTTTGTCAGTTATAGATCAGTTTAAAACCTGATGTGAAGTTTGAAATAGGCGTATAAAAGAAGTCTATAATTAAAATATGTGTCCGAAGAAGACAGTATGAAACCTGCAATATATAATTATAAAGTCGTAATATAATCTCTATTATAAACATTATATAACATTTAAAGGTACTTTGAAATGAATAATACAACTAACTGTACTCTAATAGTTTGTTTATACTCGCTGAAACGTAAGTGTAATTTGTACTTCATCAATTTTAGTAACTGTTTAGTGATTTCAGTAAAAATGTAATGAATTTTTTTCACCTTACAGAACACCCAGTTATAAAGCTTATCTTCCCAGCACACATTTTTCATTACGTAAATTGTACGATGTAGTGTACCTACAGCTCCATGATAGTTTAAAAATCTATTAATTAACTCAAACATAAAATTTTCTGTACAAGATCATCCAATCGGATGGCTTTGAAAGTTCTGTAAAGGGTCTTACTGATTACCATTCTGAACTGCGGATGTGAATGTCCAACACCAGAGCCCGCAATATACTACTGGAAATATTCTGCACTTTCAGCCTTGGAGGCTAGGCGTGGCCACGCTCGCTAGTTCAGCCGTGGGAGCGTTATAATGTTACAGTCAATCCCACTATTTGTTATTTCAAAAGAGTAGCCAAAGAGTTAGCAGTGGGTGGTGATGACTAGCTGCCTCTCCTCTAGTTTTACACTGCAACATTAGTGGCAGCTAGCGCAGATAACCCTCGTATAGCTTTGCGCGAAATTCAAAACAAACTCCAACCAAATCAGCCATGGACGTATTATAAAAGTAGCAGTTGATATCGATGTTCGTTTAAGAATATTATTGCAAGCAGTAGGTTCTACTAATTTCTGATTATCAGTTCTCCACACTGGCCACTTAACTTACGTATGGCACAAAGTTCTGTTCGGGTTGAAAATATCAAAAACCATACCGAAAGCTGTAGACATATTTTCTTCTTAGTGTTGTATAATAATCATTCAACAGTTCTTGCTGTTTTCATATAAAAATATTAACTCGAGTTTTAATTTTTATCGGTATTATAGATAAAATATAGCACAAAGACATTATTGCTTTAATTTCACTTTTTATTAATATGATACAAGTGAAAATGTTCATACAATGTAAACTGAAAAGAAAACTAGCCTGCTAATAAAATTAAAATAGTTATAAAAGCAGACCGTCTTACGTTTACTTTCTAAGCAGAAACCGTTAAGACTTAAAGTCTTTATAATGTTCATACCATCTTGAGTTATTTTTTCTGTAGTTTCCAATTAATAAGTTTCTTTGTGTCGTTACACATTAAACTATCTTTACAACTATTAATAAGCAACACTATGGATTTGGAAAAATAAAAAGCAACGATCCTTTGAGAATAACCCGTATTTACTCGTGAAGGATTTTGTTCTAATAATCCACCATAAACGTGATTGTTTCTTAAATTTAATTTGTTCTCATTCGATAGCTATATACTTTCTGTTTTCTCTTCTTGGAAGTATATCAAGGTACCGCGGTCGATTTTGGTAACGTATTAAATAGTTATTATTAACTTTTGATAAGTATGTAAATACGTGTGTTAATGACTTAACAGTTGGTTTCTTCATCACTCGATTGAGCAAGAATAAATCATAACGAAAATATAGCCAGAATCCAGCCAGATTCAATTTTGGAACAAATGCTTAGAAAAATATAAAAGTATTTTAGAGGATATCATTTCTTCACCAGCCATTGATTCAATGATAAACAGCAGTTTTTGAAATCCAGTGAAGAATTATTACTGTACTTAAATGTACGCAACAACTTAACTGCGTGTACTTAACGATAAACAAGCTGCTTCGTGAAGTATTAACTTAACATAAATGGGATGAAAATCACGTAAGGAACAACAAACATGTAACACATGATGTAATTAAATCTATCAGAATGTTCTCTATTTCCTTCTCTAAAAACTGGCAGTTGTTTAATTTTTAAATCTATATACATTAAAAATCCCGTTTAGTCGAGCATGCATATCAAAGTTTCCAAATACAGAAATGTAATTTATTCCTCCATTACAGTTTCTTTTCGCAAAAGTATTTAATTTAGACTAGTTAAAAATTAATTTATGTACCATCAGAAACTAACAACCTGTGAAATTATTCAAGCAGTAAAATTTGATTAGAACAAGTCTTAATGTAGAACAAAATTAGCTCTTGAGATATTAACATATAAAAGTACACGTAAATACGATACTAAAGCAAAAACAATAATTTACGTGATCAATTATTTAACTGAAACTACCCAGCGTAAGTGAATTATCAAATATTTATAGTTTTTCTTTGTTTACAGTTTTAGGAAGAGTGTGTTGACATATTTAATAGTTTAATATGTAGTGTTGTTTAGATTTGGAAGCGACGTCTTAAAGTATTAGAAAGTTAGTGTGACACACTGGAAATATTTTTTTTACTATTGTTCCTATTCTGGTTATTGTTATGATAATGCATACTCTACAAAAGAAGAGAACTTGGAAATTATTTATAAAACTTATACTTAAGGCACCAAAGTAAATACAATTATCCTTTTAGTTTATTGCAAATTGTTTTTGCAAAAACTTTTTTAACATTGATTTTCACACGCTCGCTTCTGGTAATAACATAACACAATAAGCCTTTAACACATAACACATAGGCCTTTAACTACGTTACTTAGAAGTACATTGAACAAACAAGTTTCAGAATTCAGAAGTATGACAGGCACACAAAACTATTTAGCACCGATGTGTATGTCATCATTTTACACAAGACTATTTAGCACCGATGTGTATGTCATCATTTCACACAAGACTATTTAGCACCGATGTGTATGTCATCATTTCACACAAAACTATTTAGCACCGATGTGTATGTCATCATTTCACACAAGACTATTTAGCACCGATGTGTATGTCATCATTTCACACAAGACTATTTAGCACCGATGTGTATGTCATCATTTCACACAAGACTAGCGCCATACAGTAAGATGGAATAATACTAAAATAATAGAATATGAACCACACATCAAAAAACGAAAGATAGAATACACCTTTTACAAACACCTAATTGATAACACTCAGTTAACCTAGAATAAGCGTTAGCAAACACCTTTGTATCCCTCCTAAAATACATTTGAGTTGTCAGAATTATAAAAGGATATAACCTAATTAGTACTTAATGTCTATAAATTAGACATGACTTATCCTATAAGCTATGAACTATCATAACCACAATTTATATCTGTTTGCTACAACCTTCTCGTAACAACATAAACAGGTGAGTCCAAACGCACAGAAGTCTACTTTATATATTTTGATATAAATGCAAAAATTACACACTACTTATACGCAACTTTCAAAGCTATTGCCTTGAAACTATTTTTATCCACTACTTCAAATTGCGAGAAATTTGTAACAGTATTATGGGCCAGTATTTTTAAATATTCCATTATCAATACAAAGCGATACACCCTGTTGAGCTAGTTGTACAACTCCATCAAATCCATTTTTCAAGGGTCCCGGCATGGCCAAGTGTGTTAAGGCGTTCGACTCGTCCGAGGGTCGCCGGTTCGAATCCCGATCGCACCAAACAGGCTCGCCCTTTCAGTCGTGGGGGCGTTATAATGTGACGGTCAATCCCGCTATTCTTTGGTAAAAGAATAGCCCAAGAGTTGGCGGTGGGTGGTGATGACTAGCTGCCTTCCCTCTAGTCTTACACTGCTAAATTAGGGACGGCTAGCGCAGATAGCCCTCGAGTAGCTTTGCGCGAAATACAAAACAAACAAATAAACAAATCATTTTTCAAGTAGGTAGAATATAGCATCGATAACTGCTATCAAAGAAACGTATTATGAATATTCCAAAAATATGTATCGCATGATAAATAGAAATTGCGAGAGTCAGATATATTTATACGTGCGTACACGTGTATATGTGTGTGTGTACGTCTGTAGAAACTATAAAATAAGATTTGCAGACGTGATGAGTAGAAGCCATGTGATGAATAAATAAAAACAGTACATAAAAACAACTAAGTTTTGGTGTCTAGTAATATATTTTTATTCCTCACCTAAGGTTTTGTTATGCTCTTTATAAGCATTATGGAGACTGGAATACTTAATTCAGCGGTTACGCTTTCTTATCATTTCCAAGGTCTATCTTTAATAATATATTGTATTATTCATTTTCCTGCTTTACGATTAACTTTCTTCCAACACTAAGCTGGAGACAGTAAATATTGGTTTATATCAGATGAAGAACCCACAGCCACCATCGGTTTATTTCAGTTGTACTTTATCTCGCGCATCAAACTTGAGAATAAGTGATAAATTAATTGTGAAAGTCCAACTTTCTCAGGTCAAAGTTTTACTTTCACTGCTCTAGCTTGAAATTTCTATCCTGATTCCACTTTCCAATTTTATGGGTTCGGTGTTTCAAGTCTGGTTATTGTATGCATAAATTTGATTGATTGTTAAATTTTGCACAAGGTTTATCTTCCCCAGTCGTCCTAATTTTAAAGTCATAAACCAGACGGATGATGGCTGAACAACTCCACTCAATACCAACTCTTGATTTACTCTTGTCACACCTAATAATAGAAATTGACCGTTACTCTGGTAACACACCCAAGACACCAAAGTACGTAGCACTATTTCTTATTTATATTTTGGCAATTAATCACGCTCGATAATTCTAATCAACAAGTATATGTATGTTTCTTATGATCCACTAGATACTAAGTGTTTGTTTCTTATGATTCACTGTATATGTATTTAGCAAACAACACATCATAAATTGTTTAGTTAAGTATTATCATATTACAATAAAATAAGTGTTTATTTCTTACCATATTCACTTGAATTGTACTTACATTAACTCATCACTCATTTTACTTGCAATGTAAACGTAAGGCGCTTCAGAGAATTTAGTGACATATTCATTGTCACTATTCAGTTTCAAGTTATATTTTTATTGTTAGATTTTTCTGATGTAATGAAAATGATGAGTGTAGGTTTGGTATAAAATATGTATTTTGATAACATGTTTTGTTATCTTAGAATGTTATATTATACGAAACACACGTTCTTATCTCACTTACAAACGTTGCTTGTGATAAAAAGTCACTTATTGTTATACAAATCATAGTAGGTTTAAAAAGAGGCACAACTCAAATGTATGATTTATGTTCAAATTGACAAACTAACGTTGGTAAGATTATAAGAAACTCCATAAATACTGGCACTAGGCTATCTAATCGTGATCTACATAGCATTTAAAATTAATAACGAATTTAATGAGGCTCTTATCTTGTAGATGATAAACCAAAAATCATTGATTTTTATAATGGAACAATAAACAGAAGTAGTGTATTAGGTTAGATAACATTGTTTTTGTGTCTTTAATAATCTTAGAAAATACTTTCGGGCAGAGAACACGAGCAAGTTTTTGTTGTTGTTTTTTAGTAAATCCACTTGTTCGTGCCCGAAGGTGTTAGAGTCCCAACACCCGTTATTAAACTGTAATCAATTCCCTTTCTCTTCTGAGTGTAATCTTATTGTTTTGTTCCTCTAATATCATCGGTGAATACGTAGCTCATTTGAGAAGATTACACGGGTTTGTTAGGACGTTTCTTTCTAATTCATTTTTCTCTCTCTCCAAGCTCAGAGTAAGTTGATATCTTTCTGGTATATAAAACATCGAACAGCTTTGCTAATGATGCAACTATTTTGAAAAGCACATTTCATCAATATAAAAACCACGCTGACAGTCAGACGTTTCTGGCATCGGTTTAGTTTAGTTTGCATCTCTTTATGCTTTAGAGTTTGTATTTGGTCCAGTGCCATAAATCCAATAAACTAACTTGATTTGATATCAAAATCTAGTGGCTCTGAAAGAATATGTGCAAGATGAATACGCGGTTCGCATTACCTACCATCTGGCACATAGGTTTAACAGGGATCTCGTGTCGATGTTTACTTATTTTTTCCTCTAATTCAATGGTTAGAAGCCTCGGAACACAAAGGATCTTTAAAAACCATAAAATGAGAATAGTTGATTTATGTAAGCAGGAAACGTTGCACTCTAGTCATTATTAAATTGATAGAAAGAAAAATACGACATATTCCCTGGGCCACATTAACATGCTCTATTGTCTTGCTAGTATTGAAATCTTGTAAACGTCGCGTTAAATCATTGAGAACAATTATCTCTAGGCTGGACATAGATAAGTGATTAATGTGCTACTCTCTGAATCTGAGGGTCTGTAACTCGTAACCTGTTGCACTCTGCACTTTGAACCTGTGGGTACGTTACAATAGTAACGGTCAATCTTACACTTTTATTAAAAATGGCAGTGAGTTCTGCTGAATAACTATCTTCTCTCTACTCTATCAGTTCACAATTAGGAACGGCCAGTGAAGATAGCCCATCTATAACATCAGGCAAATAATATCTGAAACAAAAGCTTTCAAATAAAGTCTCGTGACAAACAAACATCTTCCACTTTAACTACAGATAACGTAGGTAACAAACGAACATCTTCCACTTTAACTACAGATAACGTAGGTAACAAACGAACATCTTCCACAGACTGAAACATGATATTTAGGACAAGTATTTCTCATCTACCTTGTATACTCACATAAAGTGTCTCAGAAATATTGATATTTACCTTGTACACTATTACATAAAGTGTCTCAGGAAGCTTTACTGCCTACTTTATACTCTTTTGTCTAAAGTGTTTGAGAATTTTTTATCAACTTTGTTCCCTTTTATATAAAGTGTCTGAGAACTCTTCCTATCAATATTGCACACATTTAACCTATTTCAGACTAAACAGGAAGTGTTCAGAGACGGTTCAGGTAACAGGTACGGTATAAGTTACAAGAGCACCTTGAAAGGGTTCTGCGAGGCTTTATACAACAGCGTACAAAGAGTTTTGAGATGTCTGAGATAACACTGTAAAAAGTGAACGAGAGAATCTTTAGAACACTTTATGTAACAGTGCATAAAGTGGAGAGAGGTACTTTCAGATAAAATCCTTAGAAGTCGTTCAACTTGTTTTTACACTGTTACCCATTTTGTTTCACAACACTTTCTACATAATCTATATGTTCTCACCTAAAGTGTCTCAAAATTCTCCCCTTTTACTTTGTATGTACTTACCTAAAATGTCTCAAAAGTTTCCTGTCTGCTATGTACGCTATTGCATAAAATTTACGAAAATTCTTTCAGTATGTTTCGCACACTGCTCCTTAAAATGTTCCACAACTCTTTTCTCTGTATTGTACGCTGTTACCTAAAGTGTTTTAGAATTCTTCCTGTATATTCTTCACATTATTACCTAAAGTGTTTTAGAATTCTTCCTCTATATTTTCTATATTATTACATAAAATTTCTTAGAACTATCCCTTTATACTTTGTAAATTTTAAAATAAAGTCTCAGAGTTCTTCTTGTCTACTTCGCACAGTGTTACATAAGCTATCTTAGGACTCTCCCCTTCTACTTTCTTTGTTGTTACACAGTGTCTCGCAACTCTTTCGACCTCCTTTGAATAGTGTTACATAATGTCTCTCAGAACTCATCCTGTCTGTATTGTATGCTGTTACCTAAAGTATCACAGAACCAAAATGAAGTACTATACCGGTTCTATCAAGGGGAAGCTAAACAGGTTACAGTACAAACAGAATAGTAAATTAAAGTGATAAAACTGGCTCACGAGTCAACTGTGAGAGGACACTTAGGAGCAAGGAAGATGTCACAAGCAACGTCTATTGGCTTGGTGTCATCGGAAATGTGACCAGAATTTGTAGGTACCGAGAAGTAATTTAGCCAAGGCGAGATGTGTCTCATAGAAGAGTCATTCAGAAGAGAAGCTGTGGACTTGATCGGACTGAATCTGAAAGGGCAAATTATATTCTGAGAGTAGTCAACTATGCAATCCATTACGCTGAAGCCATAACATTGCCGAAAATAGAGACAGGGGTTCTGAAAGTGTTCTACAGCGTAAGTTTCTAAAATAAATCTTGACTGGCAGAGAGACCCAGTTTACATCAAAACTAATACAAGAGGTGTGTAGATTCATCGACACTAGACAACTCTTTACTACTCTATACAGGCCCAGATATAATGGAATTTGTGAAAAGGTCAGTAGAGCCTTACGGTGAATGCTGAAGATGTATCAGGAAAAATCACATAACTGGGACAGGTACTTGCAGGTAGTATTGTTTACTTACTTCTAATCCCACAAACAGGTACAAGGATTTCACGCTTCGAGGTGCTTTATTCAATAACAGCGCAAGGTCTGATATGAATATTGAAAGATATGTGAACAGAAGGAGACGTGTCAGAAGTAAGGAACACTTACGAGTTAGACCTCAAAAACTGAATGGAAGAAACTGTCAACCCGCTCCACGAGCTTGTATAGAGCTGAAACCAGTCAAAAAGACCAATGATCGACGTTTCAAGATCGGACAGAAGGTCTTGGTTCTGCTAGCTACAGATAAAAACAAACTTATCATACAGCAGAAAGAACCTTCTGATAAGATTGAAATAGAAAATGCAATGTTTTACTTGTAAAGTGAAACTTTAAATACTACATTAAACAAATTAAATTATTAATTTTAAAAGTATGATTATTACTATAAAATTGATATCATGTTGCTCTGTCTGCATTATCATCATGCTAATGAGCCATGTGATGTTGCATCCGGACCCTAGCAATACGCTTGACGTCACAATCTCTTTCCGATGCTCTGAGATACACACACGTTTCGCCCTCTGGAGGCATGTTATATAACAATTCATATAACTTCACTGCTAGTTTACTCACGAACTATCTGCACGCTTACAATACCAAGATGCTTCCTGGTACCATTCTGTGGCTCCAGCAGCGCACTCTTTCAACAACTTCTGTTGTCAAGTGTTATGGTAGCAAGAAACTACCAACTGCTATGGCGGCCGTAATGCGCCCTCTAATCCTACTTCCTCTAACTATGACGTTATTGTCTTTACTCCTCCTTATTGCCTGAGATTGACATGCATGTCGCACGCTGGCGGCGTGTCGATCAACAATCAGGATAACTATTAATGTTACCTAATGTGTCTAAAAACTATCTCTGTCTTCCTTTACACTATGGGCCTGGCGTGGCCAAGCGCGTAAGGCGTGTGACTCGTAATCCGAGGGTCGCGGGTTCGCGCCCGCGTCGCGCTAAACATGCTCGCCCTCCCAGCCGTGGGGGTGTATAATGTGACGGTCAATCCCACTTTTCGTTGGTAAAAGAGTAGCCCAAGAGTTGGCGGTGGGTGGTGATGACTAGCTGCCTTCCCTCTAGTCTTACACTGCTAAATTAGAGACGGCTAGCACAGATAGCCCTCGAGTTGCTTTGTGCGAAATTCCAAAAACAACAAACAACCTTTACACTATTACATAAAATGTTTTAAACTCTCTATTTTATTTTATATGCTGTTATCTAAAGTGCATTAGAAATCTTCCATTCTACTTTATACGTTGTTAACGAATTTTTTTCAGAATCTTTCAATCCATTTTTTTACATGTTACCTAAAGTATATCAGAATTCTTTCAGTCTAAATGTCTAAATATGTCCTAATCTAATCTATACACATTTGCTTAAGGTGTCCTAAAATACACAGCATACACAGTAAATTATTTAAATTTCTCTTAAATGTTCTTTTCTATTTCGTGTAGTCCCACCAAAAGTATCTCAAATCCACGTCTTCGCATCAACAAACCAAACTCTGCTGTTTGGATGGAAGAGACCTACCCACGACAACGGCGCTGTAATCACACATTTTATTCTACAACTAAAGCACAAAGGAAAACTTGTGGCTAACGAACTTTTAAATGGAACTTCTAGACAGAAGAATAACCAAACTGACAGTGCTTTTAAAAGCCGTCGCAGCAATTACATGTATTTATTTGGTAACTTAAGTCCAGGAGAAACGTACGCATTTCGGGTAAGGTTGGGTGATTTTCTCATCTTTTATTTTTATTTCTTAGAATTTTATTCATTTGTAATTGTCAGCATGCTTGTTATTTTTAAATTCACTTTTACACAATTCTGCATTTTCGTGATGTTTGTTGTTTTGTTTTGTTTTATTCTTTCCAAAAGATATATATTTATATATACGTATGTCTATGTGTAATATGCTTCTCCGTACATACAATCTAGATAAAATTTATATTCCTTTTCTTGATAACGTCGGTCATAAATCTTATTAATTTCTTCATCCACCAGGCTCTTGCTTACAAAGTTTCGTAGACTAACTTCTCTCTGTGACGGAGTAATACATTGTTTTCTTTCTCTACAAGCTTCGTTTCACCCTGTTTAAATAAACTAGAGTAGGTCTGCTCTTCAAGAAATTTATTTTCATTTTTTCTCCTATTTCATGTTTCTTAAGAATAACTTCTGAAAGCTTCAAAGAATTACAGCGCTGTTTGTAAATTTATGGTCCTTTTTAATTAAAAATAGAAAAAGGTTTGTTTGTTTTGAATTTCGCACAAAGTTACTCGAGGGCTATCTGTGCTAGCCGTCCATAATTTAGCAGTGTAAGACTGGAGGGAAGGCAGCTAGTCATCACCACCCACCGCCAAATCTTGGGCTACTCTTTTACCAACGAATAGTGGGATTGACCGTCACATTATAACGCCCCCACGGCTGAAAGAGCGATCATGGTTGGCGCGACGGGGATGCGAACCCACGACCCTCAGATTACGAGTCATACGCCTTAACTCGCTTGGCCATGCCGGGTCAATAGAAAAAGAAAACCAATTGTATTTGGTTCAAATTTCCCAAAGAAATCAGCTCAAAAACTAATATAAAATTAAAGCAAGGACTGCTTCACATTCATTATCTGAACGTTATTCACTAACTTGCTTCTCTCCCACCATGGCTCAGCGATACGTCTTAAATGATAATCGTAAAAAATGGCCAATAACCCAGGTGGTCATAGCATAGATAGCCAGTTGGGTAACTTTATGCCTAATAATAAATAAATGAAAAATCGTTAACTTGGAAATTGGTGGGTAAGACATGTTGAATAAAATATTGAATCCGCATTTACACCAACTAAGGACAATTTTTTTCTAATCCATTTATGATTAGAAATCCGCATTTACACCAACTAAGAACAATTTTTTTCTAATCCATTTATGATGTCTATCGCTCAAGTAATGGAAATTCTTATAGTCATGGTTAACAAAATGTTAACCTGAAGATGACCTAAAAATGTCATAACATCGTTCTCTACTTTATTTTAATAAAGGTTTTAACATCCGTACCAGCCGTCTTTAAACTGTAAGCTCTGTTTTTAATTTCATTATTGAAAGGCCAGGCGTGGCCAAGTCGTAAGCGTGCCATAAGTGCCAATCCGATGATTAATGCTTCGCGGATGTTACTGCTAAGACGCACTCTGCAGTAAGGGGTTTAGGTAAGCTATAAACGTGAAAGAAAAATCTTATTGTTTAATCAGACAAAAGTAACCCAAGAGTCGGTGGTAGGCGTTGTTGAACAGTTGCCCGGCATGACTAGATGATTAGGGCACTCGACTTGTCATATAAGGGTCGCGGGTTCGAATTCCTGTCACACCAAACTTGCTCGCCCTTTCAGCCAGGGAAGCGTTATAATGAGAAGGTTAATCTCACTATTCGCGATAAAAGAATAGCCCAAGAGTTGACAGTGGGTGGTGATGACTAGCTGCTTTCCTTCTTGTCTTACACTTCTCAATCAGGGATAGCTAGTGCACGTATATTTCATGTACCTTTGTGCGAAATTCAAACAAACAAAGCCTTTCCTCTGGTTTATAACCCCCGCTAGTACAGCGGTATGTCTCTGGATTTACAACGCTAAAATCAGGAGTTCGAATCCACTCGTTGGGCTGAGCAGATAGCTCGATGTGGCTTTGCTATAAGAAAAACAAACCTCTGGTTTATAACCCCCCGCTGGTACAGCGGTGTGTCTCCAGATGTACAACGCTAAAATCAGGAGTTCGATTCCCCTCGGTGGGCTGAGCAGATAGCCCGATGTGGCTTTGCTATAAGAAAAAACAAACAAACCTCTGGTTTATAACCCCCCCGCTAGTACAGCGGTATGTCTCCAGATTTACAACGCTAAAATCAGAGTTCGATTCCCCTTGGTGGGCTGAGCAGATAGCCCGATGTGGCTTTACTATAAGAAAAACAAACAAACCTCTGGTTTATTAGTTCAACTTCAGTCATGGTATCAGTACTGTACGCTTGACAGCAGAATTATTGTTCAACACTCAATTCCAGCAAAATTTGACACAATATCACTATTTTCGTTAACTGTAAAAAATAAGAACAGAGGTCTACTTTTGGGAACACAATATTATTTATACACCAATTAAGTCATAAAATAACTTACTATCTTTCGAACAATCTTACGACTACTATGTGTAGCAGATATGTTTTAATCAAAACACTGAGGAGTTAGATTTGTTATACTTTCATGTCTTCGTCATTCACTAATAACGTGAAGTTTTAACAATGTTTGATTGAAGATCCTTCTCGCTACAGTTGCCCTAGGCAACTGGCAACAGAGTACATTCAAGTCTGGCGCTGGGAAGACACATCAGAAACATTTTCAGATGTATAACATAACATATCGTGATTGTCATTGTTTTACATTCCTGATAACAACACTAAATACTGTTGAAATCTTCATGTATTACATACGATTATATATATATATAAAATTACTGTTCTCAACCTGTTTCGGTTTATTTACTTGTTTTTAGGCTATCACTGTCAAAAAAGAAATAATGCTACCTCATTACAAAGAGACGAACATCCAGTCTTTGTGGTTATCTAGTATTCAGCTTCAACCTTCATCTCATTTTTTAATCTGATTCCTTGATTTTCGTTAATCATTCAACTTGTTAATATTCTAACTTTTATTATGTCTTTCTTTATTTTTAACTGAGAGAGTGTTCAATTACCAGTAACGTTAAGGTTTACTATCATCTCTTGCCAAATCACGTTAATGCTCTACAACTTATAAACAACAATGTCAGAACAGTCGGTGACATTTTGGAACATTTAATTATACTTATTAACGTTAACAAAAAAACTATATGTTTGTGTTTTGCATATTTCTGTAAATTCCATAAGTCACAAACTATGGCTCAGTTTACCATTGTGACTAACAGGAGTATTGATGGTTTAGAGAAAACTAAACAAATCCTCTATAGTTAAATTTTCAATCTCTTTGTCATGTATCCAAGAAGAGTTGTTTTTCGTTTGTCAGTCTGTTTGATTATGAACGACAAGTTTCGAAACTTATTTTTCATGTAATGACATTATATGTTTTATGAAGAAAGCGGATTGGAAATTATGAATTACATTTTTCGTATCTCAAAGTTATTTTAAATACAACTCATTTGAAATCTAATACCAATCAATCCGTGAAATATCAAACTAGTGTTTCATGCCAAGGAAAACAAAGGAGTTTATTAGACGCTACTATTTTTCAAGAAGCGAATTCTATAAACTCAAAGTGTGCGAGGTAAAATGTATTTCCGTCATCCAACAACGCTATGAAACCAAATTTTTACTTTTTCTTGTTCCTGGGCAGAAAGTGTTATTTCCCAATTGCTTATGCCTAAAGTAAATGTAAAACACCTATTTTTATCTTCAAACTTTGCTTTTGTGACCTGAAAGAGTATAACGAAAACATGATGGGAAAATATATTTGTGGGTTGATACGTGAAGATTTGCAAATCTCGAAAAGCTACTCGCTTCTGAACATTTTTGTATAACTTTAATATAAATACATGTAAATTTCGATTCATATGTTGTTTTATTCAGTAAATGTGCAAATTTACCAGTTTATACACAGAAAATAGATTAATTTCTAAATTTCATTATCCAGGTCACAAAAGCAGAGTTTGAAGGGAATAATGTCCGTTTTCTATACTTTTACAACACAAGCAATTAAGAAATAACACATACACTCCAGGAACAAAATTTGTGTTGCATAGTGTAATCAGCTTCAATTCATCCACGTACAAAGATCAGTAGTGATAAATTAATAACTAATTCACTACTAGTGTTTATTTCCATTTCTGGTAACGTTTGTTCCTCACTGTACCTCTAGAATCAATAGAATTATGTACCGCAAATCGAATCCTCATTCTGACAAAAAATATTGTTTAGCCTTACGGTCTCTACGAGAACTTACGTGTATCTTGATGGTCCGTTTTATAGAAACAGCCAATTATCTCGAACATGTACAAGTAGCTGTATCATTCTTTTAACTCCAATTTTTATAACCCCCGTCGGACAACGAGTGTGCTGTTCTTTGTCCTGTATATGTGTATATGAACGGTACAACTCGTAAAGTTTTCATCGGATTTTGATGAAACTTGTTACAAAAGTTAAGATTCTTCCTTCCCCCCCCCAAAAAAAAACAACAATCACTTAACTTTTGGCCTCACAGAAAATCAATCACTTTTGTTATAACGACTGTAAATTGGGATTTCGAAAAAAAACGATCAAAACTGGAGAAAAAATTAAGGTAGAAAGAATACTTTAGCACTTACACCAACAATAGAGGTCAGGAACTGAACAGAGTGGAAATTATATTGTCACAATGTCTTTCTACTTGGATATAAATTGTTAACCTTGACTGCTACTTCTAACAATACTTAACGGGAACACTCAAGGTGTAATAAATTATTCAAATATTAAATCATAATTATGTTGAAATGTTTTAATATTGCTAGTTTTATATATGAATAATGAATAGTTTAGTGAATAAGCTACTCATATTTAAACGAAAATAAATTACTAAAATTGTCTGCTTTCCAACTCGAAGGAAAATGAGTATCTCTGACAAACCCACGATTGAATGGTACACTTGGTCTCACTTTCCTTCGCTCATTGTAACAAATTACTTTCCTGTTAACTTCTTTCCATAAGAAAACTTAACCAGATTTTTGGAGGCACAAAATTGCATAATGAAGTGCTTTTTTTAAATTTTATTAATCAAATTTCAGGATTAGCGTCTTGGAAACGATTCAAGGTTGCAGTGAAAAACGTATGTTTGTTTTTATCTGAACGTGTAAAAGTTCCGGTGCTTAGGTCGGAGAAGGTTAACAGAATCTTAAGTTCGGCAACTTTTAGATCCGTATAATGTTCTGGAAATATGATTGAATTGTGCATCGTATATTGTTATTGTTTTTACGGATTTTCTTCGTAAACGCTCCCGTAAGATAAAAAAAAAAGAAGGATTTATTGTCGAATCGGTATTTTCCAAATAATCAATGCGCAATCTGTCAGCTGCAGGGTGTAATACTTCGGAAAGCCGAGTTACAATCAGACAGTAATATATTTAAAAAACGTAGCGTTTTCATAAGCCCAGAATCAGTTTGGCTCACTTTTATAAAAGTTTTGACAGAACGTTTGCTCTTTCGTTTACTCATCTGTCATCGTGTTGTTGTTTTTCTGGCTATTCTTATTTTTTTTAGAGGGGGAGTTACAGATATAAGTTTAGCCTGCACACACACAGAGACAAATTACAAGTTGGAAATATTCAATAACCAAGTAAAAATGTGCAGAATATAATTACACTTAAAACTATTGAATTGTTCTTTTAAATATTATTTTGTTAAGGAAACATGTAATGTAACAATTCACCTGTTTATTTCAGTAACAGAAATAGTAATAAGCGTAGTTTGATTCAAACTATCGCACAAAGCATTTATGGTTTACGCAATGAATGTTTATATAAGCTGTTGATTAGATGAAAATTATCACAATTGTAACATAGTTTATAGCGCTTAAATATTTATTTTATGTCTCTGAACTTTGGTTATTTAGTTGTTATTTTCCATTTTGTGTTTATTAGTAACTCGCAATTATCTTATAAAAAACTTAATTCCTAAACAAAGTACATACAACTGCTTCATTGTTTTTAAATTATAATAATTTTATATCAAGTTCAGAGAATTGTCGTATTGTGTGACTCAAGCTAATAATATGCAAATTCGTATACCACAAAGCGTTATTTAAAACAGTAAAACTTCATCTTTTAAAATGTTTCGAAAGATTGTTTGCTTTTGTTTTTTTTTATTTCGCGCAAAACTACACGAGGGCTACCTGCGCTAGTCGTCACTAATTTTGTAGTGTAAGGCTAGAGGAAAGGCACCTAGTCATCACCACCCACCACCAACTCTTGGGCTACTCCTTTATCAACGAATAGTGGAATTAACCGTCACATTATAACGCCCTCACGGCTGATATGACGAGCATGTTTGGTACGACGGGGATCCAAACCAGCGACCTTCAGGATTTGAAAGACGTGTTTATTTTTTACTGTTGTTGTTGTTTTGAATTAACCACAAAGCTACACAATGGGCTATCTGTGTTCTGCCCACCACGGGTATCGAAACCGGGATTTTAGCGTGTAAGTCCGCAGACATACCGTTGAGCCACTGGGGGGGCTTATTCTTTACTGCTAAAAATGTTATAAAAATCATATTTCTCACCTTTCTTCACTGCTAATAAATATATTTTTCACTGTTGCTAAAAATAAAGTTTTTCTCCATTTTTATTGCTAAAACAATTGTTTTCTATGCTTCGCTTCTGAAAAGAACATAATCTTCATGCTTTTCTGTTAAAAAACAAGTTATTTTTCTAACGTAAAATAGATTTTGTCTCTATACTTAACTGTTGAAAGAAGTATTTTCTTTCCACTACTGAAATAACCATGTTCACTTCATGTTGTAATACTTAAAATAAATGTTTCTTTCGGTGCTTTTCTGTTGTAAAGAAAATTTGCATTTCTCTTTAAGATAAGGTTTGGCATAGCATGGTGGTTAGAATACTGGGTTATACACCTATGATTCGGATGAAATTATAGAAAAATTTGTGCTTTATACCTTGGGGGTGTGAGTATGTTATAAGAGTAACAGTCAATTCCCACAATTCGAGGCTCGCTATTGCCAAGCGTGTTAGGACATGCAACTCGTAATCTGAGGGTCGCAGGTTTGCATCCCCGTCGCGTCAAACATGCTTGCCCTTTCAGCCGTGGGGGCGTTATAATGTGACGGTCAATCCTACTTTTCGTTGGTGAAAGAGTATCCCAAGAGTTGGCGGTGGGTGGTGATGACTAGCTGCCTTCCCTCTAGTCTTAAACTGCTAAATTAGGGACGGCTAGCACAGATAGCTCTCGAGTAGCTTTGTGCGAAATTCCAAAACAAACAAACCCACAATTCGATTAAAGTAGTACATGAGATAGCAGAGAAAGGTTTTGACTATCTGCCTTCATCTAGTCTATTATTCCAAAGTTTGAAACAGCTGCTATACAGAGCAATAATATATCTTTCCATAAATATTAAAAACAGGCCTGGTATGGCCGAGCGCGTAAGGCGTGTGACTCGTAATCCGAGGGTCGCGGATTCGCGCCCGCGTCGCGCTAAACATGCAAGCCCTCCCAGCCGTGGGGGTGTATAATGTGACGGTCAATCCCACTATTCGTTGGTAAAAGAGTAGCCCAAGAGTTGGCGGTGGGTGGTGATGACTAGCTGCCTTCCCTCTAGTCTTACACTGCTAAATTAGGGACGGCTACCACAGATAGCCCTCGAGTAGCTTTGTGCGAAATTACAAAACAAACAAACCTCTACCTTTCACGAGATAATAAAAAATAATCTCTGAAATTTATTAATGAAAAATATATTGTTTCTCTCCGTAATTTACTGTTGGAAAAAATATTCATTTCTTCCTATGATTTACTTTTGTAGATGTGAAGGTCAAACCCCGCTACTTAATTATAGTATATCAAGAATTGATAGTGATTGGTTTCGAATAACTGTTTTCCCTCCAACCTATTTGTTCAAAAGCGAGTGCGGCCTCCACAGATAGCCCTTGTGTAGTTCTTTCAAATATCCAAAACAAAAATTTTCCTATAGTAAAGGTATATTTCTATCATGTTTCATTGCTAAAAAACAATTAACCATCATGACTTAATGCAAATAATATCGACAGATCTTTCTTTACACCAGAATATATTGTGAAAAAATGATAAATAATTTAAATCCAGGACTACTTCTGTTTGTAAAGGCTTTTTAATGGGTATATTTTTGGTAATTATTTCAAAATCGCACTGAAAAAAAAATGTGTCCTGAGCATTCTTTAATGCTATATAAATATATTTTTGTCAGTTAAGAAAATCAAAATGGCTGAACATTTAATGTTGAGTAACGTATAATTTCTAAAACAGCACAGAAAAGTTGCTGTCATCTTCGTCCATCCTTTCTTAGTTTAAAACATGAAAGTGCGATATTATTATTATGTCTTAGTTTGTGATTCGTGGTGAATTAAATATAAATTATTTGGATTTTTCCACTGTATTTAATGCCATAATGCATATGACAATATATTAATGCTTATTTTTAGTTACAGAGGCTATTTTCTGTACTATTATTCACTGTTTACTTTTAGGTTAAAGCATGCAATTCAATTGGATGTGGAAACTGGTCGAACTTAGTTGAAGAGAAGACCGCCGACGGCAGTAAGTTGAAAGTTACATAATAAAACTGTCATCGTAACAGTCAATTATGTTTATTGAATGACTTTTAAAATTTTTCTCAGTTTGTGAAGTTTCCTCTAATCAATTGGTTTTAATTCTGTTTCAAATAACTAAAATAGTTTATTATGAAATATGTGCATAATAACACTGTTATATGAGTGCGAAAGTTTTTCATACAATGCTTATTTTATTATATGCACATATTATTAGGCTTGGTTGTCAGTTAAAATGTTTAAAAAATATCCAATTACAATTTTTCAAAATGCCATAAATGGTGACTCTGTTTTCGTTCCAAACATAAAATAAGGAAACCAAAATCTCGTTATTCGAGCATTGGAAGTGGTGAAAATCACCTTCATTTATTAAGAATTTTAACTAAAAATATTATTTTAGTTGATTTACGATAATACTGGCAAGTCTCATTCGATAGTTTGACCAAAGAGAAATTTGTTTGAAAGTTATTAAGAGCTGCAAATTGAGCCTTTTAATACTTTGCTTCAAACGACTAAGCTATTGCAATTTTATCTTCAAAGGAAAAGGAAAAATAGCAACAGCGAGTTTAAAGAGCGAATAATTTTTTAAGGCTTTGTGTATTCGTAAGACTGAAGAAAAAAAGGATCGAAACGGGTAATTCGAAATAAAAATTGAATCCAACTTGTTTCGTAATAGAATTTCTGTTATGCTCTCATTAATCGATAACAAGTAAGTGTTTTACGAAAAATATCAACACCAGAGTATCCTAGAATTTCTCTGTTCACAGCGCTCCTAGTGTCTCAGCAATTTTTTCTCACCACACTTCAAGGCAAAAGGAAAAACCTAACAGTCCCGTTTGTTAAGTAGTTGGGTCCAAACAGCTTAATACTTTAACAAGTATTTATGTCCTTACAATTTAATAGTCATATGAAAGAATAATACACATAAATTAAAAGTAAAAACAATATTTTATTTCATTTTCAAATTAACCACAATTACTAATGAGATGTGTGCACCTATTGGTCGCTGTACAGCTTCTCGAACCTTGGAATCAGATTGGTCACCGCCACCCTCATTTCCTGTCCCACATTGATTTTCGTCGGTACTTGCTTTTTATCACAGCAACTGCCAAAAACCCAGCTTTACAGAGATATGACATCGCAAATGGAATTAGGATTCGCTAAGCTTTAGTACACAGCAACGGATATTCGTCTTCTACTGATATCCAAAACTCAGTTGGTTCCATGCTGCCAGAGTATTGTCACAAGACAGATCAATAAGATTTTTTTTCTTCTAAAGAGGTAAATTTAGATGGAGCTTTAGCCTTGAATGGATCTTGGATCCATGCAAACTTCTCCACATCTTCTGAAAAGTAATTTTCACACCAGTCACTGAACTGTGTTAGGTACTTCTTGAAGACATATTTTAGTTCGTGGGTCAAATCAACTTCATTGGATGTAACAAACTACTACAACAGGGGGAAACAGTCTTTGCCACCATCTTCATTCATTTTTTTCTCCATAGTAGTAACTTTTTCCTGAAGGCTGAAACTTTTTCTGCGAATTTCAGAATGTGCGTATTGCTTCCCTGCAGAGAGAGATTCAACGCGTTTAGTTTCTTAAAGACATCCCACAGGTATGCTAATTTTAACAAGAAAATCAGTATCCAAGAAGTTTTTAGCACATTTGTGTTCTTCTTCTTCGAGATAAGAGTAGAGTTCTTTTCGGAGTTTGAACATACGGGACAATAAATTTTCGCGAGAGAGCCATCGCGAGTTATAGTAGTACAACAAAGATGTGTTCTCAAATCCCATATCCTCACACACATTTTTTAAAAAAATTCTTGCCTTGTGTAGCCGAGTTTTTATAAAGTTCACCACTTTCAACACACTTTCCAGAACTAGGTTCAGTAGTGGACGCAGGTGCCTTTGACGCAAGTTCTTCCCTGTGGATTATGTTGTGAGTATACAGTACATCTAGAGCTTCGCTTCGTATGAGTACCTGCAATTCTCCATAACAGCCGGCCATAGAGCGACCACCATCGGTACAAACGCCAACGTACCTAGTACAGTCAAGTTGTTTTCATACATAAAAGTGTCAAGGATTTCAAAGAAGTCTTGAATCTTTGTAACTGCATTGGTTCCTTTACAAAAGAGAAGTCCTTCCGTAATTTTCTCACCATCCACAAATCGTATGTAGCAAATCAAATGAGCATCCATGTTACTATCCGTCACCTCATCTAGCCGTAACCCGAATTTCTTTCCTTTCGTTTTTTCAATTAGCTGATCGTTGAGGTTTTCAGCTGTGCATTGGATTATATGACTGATAGTATTGTTAGATAAAAGCACCTTTGAAAGCAGTCTTTCTGCAGATTCACCAACCATAATATTCACCATATCCACTGCAGCAGATAAAATCAGTTCTTCTACGATGGTGTGAGACTTTATATGTTTCACAACTCTATATGTCACCTTGTAGGATGATAGCAAAGCATTCCTCGGTATTGATGCTTGTTTTAAAAAAATGTGCCTTTTTGTTCTTTCAATTCTTTTAACTTTCTGGTAAAATAATCACGGGATTTACTAACCATGTTAAGATGAATAGTCTCAAAGTGACGTTTTAGTTTACTTGGAAGCATGCACTCTGGAGCCAAAACTTTTAGACATAATACACACTGCTGACACTCTTTATGATTGGGATCTATTGAAGTAAAACCAAAACCTAGATAACTATCATCATATTTCCAGTATTTCCGTTTCTTTACAACTTTGTTACTGGTCTCTGGTTCGCATCATTTTCTTCACTCCCACACTTCTTGTTAATGTTCAAAAATATTTCCATTTTTATGCAAAATGACGAAAAATCAACAAAATAATTCATGGAACTTCACTAGACCTCGCAGACACTTGATCACAATACCCTTCAGTTATTTTGTTTACTGGAGGACCCAAAGAGTCGACAGGTATTTATATACAAAATCTAACAAACGTGAAGGTGTGAAAAGTTACTTGCATAATTGAAAGTACAAGTAAACAAAAACGTCTAAAACATTCAAGAACGTCTTCGACAAGAATGTAGCGTGATCTAATGTTAAAACTGTGAACTATCTCGAGCTTGTAATTCGCGAGGTGTCCGATAGAGGTCGATATATTACAGTGTTTTCCTCGAAAATTTGAAATATCCCTCAGAGCTCTGGGATGCCGTTGATATTCTCTTAGAAAACCACTCGTAAATAACAATACCAGGATTATACATGTTCTCCAAATAAGTGTATAGATACTTATCTGATATACATCGTTTCCCACAACCAAAATACAATATTAATAGGCAATCTGAATTCCAAACACAAAAACTTTGGATGTAATTCTACAAACTCCAATGGCATACACCTGTTACAATTCATAGATAATAATAGTATATCACTTATTAATGATAATATACGGACCCATAGTAACTCCACAACAAACTCCAATGATATCCTGGACATATGTCTCACTTCTTGCAATATGAGGCAAAGGTTAATAAACTTTAACGTGGGAAGAGATGTTGACAGCGACCATCTCCCAATATGGTGTGTCTTCGATCTCACCCCCCATAAAGATAAAGTCAGTTGGCTGGATAAATTTGATTACAAAAAGGCTAATTGGCAGGAATTTCAAAAAGTTTTAAACAGATTACTACCAGATAAAATGAAACATACAGCATATAACGAATCAGAAATTGACTCTTATTGTCAAATAATCATGGAGTGCTTCCAAAAAGCAGCTACGGACACGATACCTAAACAGCAATATACCAACCACAAACAATACATGGAAACCAACAAAACAACTATTAACTATAATAAAACAAAGGATACAATTAAGAAGACTATTTATAGCAACAAGAGAACAAGAAATAAAATCACAAATTAACAACATTAGAAATAAAATTTGAGCAGAAATTAAACAACTTAAACAAGAAAAATGGGACAACTTCTGCTCTCAACTAAATGAACAAATCGACCCCAGCAAGTTCTTGCTACACTCGAAAAGATTCACAAATGAACCCACTACAAGAAAATACCCAACACCGGAATATAACAGCGCCTTAACACATACCAACAAAAAAATCAGAAACCGCAAACATCATTTACAAAACACATTTAAAACACACAATGATACCGACATGAACAACTACCACTACAATAAAACAAACAACCACATAACAAATAACATAGAATTATATGAACCCCACTTTCCAGTCAAAATCAAAAACAGCAACACAAACAATACATATGACTACAATACCCAACTACTCACCAAAACAATCAAACTAAATGAACTTTAAGAAGCAATCAAAAATACAAAACCAAAGCACCAGAAAATGATGGAATACAAGCAATACTTCTCCAAAAAGGCACTCCAAAATTATTTGACCACCTATTAGCAATATTTAATCTATCCCAACACTCTGAATACATTCCAGTTTCTTGGAAGCAAGCTAATATTTTAATGTTCCACAAAGAAGGAAAACCAGCCAATAAACCAAACAATTGTCAACCGATCAGCCTGACCAGCTGTGTAGGCAAAATTCTCGAAAGAATAATAAGCAATAGACTCCCCACATTTTTAGAGATCAATGCAAAATTACCAGAAGAACAAAACGGATTTAGAAAATATAGACAAACAACAGATCACTTAATTAGATTAACTGAAACAATAATTAACAGCTTTAACAATAAAGAATTACTGTTTCCTGCTTCCTCGATATCGAGAAAGCATTCGACACTGTATGGCACAATGGTCTTCGGTTCTATATGTATGCAATGGGACTACCGTGAGAAATTATTCGCTGGTTATCAAACTTTTAAAAAAATAAAAATGTAGAGTAAACGTAGAGGGAACTTTCTCTGAGTTCTTCACTCCAGAAGCTGGAGTCCTTCAAGGAGGGGTGGTTAGCCCTATTCTATTCATCATGTATGTAAGTAATATGCCACTAAAAGACCCAAATCGTGGGTATGCGTCTCAGTTTGCTGATGATGTTTCAATTTAGAAAAGTGCCCCTACATCAGAAACAGCAGCCGCCAACTTACAACAACAACTAAATAGATTATGTAAATATTGTGAAAAATATGGAATCAAAATAAATACAGCGTAGATGCAACTAGTAATATTTTCAAAATCTACGAAATATCAAAAAGTTTAACTTCAAATCTATATGAATGGGAAACGCCTCCAGACTGCTACATCTGCAAAATTTTTAGGATTAACATTTGATTCGAAACTTACATGGATAAAACATGTAAATAAAATAAAAACTAATATTTGGCGAAAAATAAACTATGCTAGGAGTCTAACTGGTAAAAAGTACGGAAAAACACCAGAAAACATCATTAAAATACACAAGACATGCATTAGGTCTGTAATAAACTATGCAGCTCCTGCATGGATCAATGTTAATGTAAAATAAATACAAACCAAACTCCAAACATCACAGAATACACTAATTACATCAGCATACAGAGTACCTAAAACCACTTCATCAAAGTTCATGCACAAGTACTAAAATACACAAACAATACCAGATAGACTTCTACAGAGTACAAAGTCATGGAAGGAAGAAGAGGTCGAGTGGACCTGACCCTCCTTGGTATACACATAAATATACCCAGATACCAGAGAGAGAGGTGCCGCGACACACAATTTGGGAACCACTAGTCTAAACAGTGATCCTCCTAAAAATGACCGAAATTAGACATATCTCACATTCATATATGTATGGGACCTGAAATGTGTCTTTATATAACATCCCGTGTAAATTGGTCAAAAGTTAGAAGGGTAATTGATCCAAACCTAAAAAATATACTTTTTTCAAAGCTTCGACCCTCCTAAAGACGTAAAATGAGCAAATCAAACTTTTTGTACATTAGTATATTGGATGCATTAAAATATACATTTCTGCGAATTTTCATCATGATTGCTGTAAATATGGCCGCACAGGAGCCCAAAGCTTACATTTTGGGATTGTTTGATATTTAATTCCACAAAATTTTAGAAAGGCAAAATAAGAAAAAAACGAAAAACAAATATCTAGGAGTTGTATATCAAAGTGTAATCCTACTAAGTTTTAAGTCAATCCGCCTCGACATGAAAGAGTGGCGATCGATCGAAAAGTCTTCGAAAAACGAAAAAGAAACAAGAGAAAAACAATGCCTGTCTGAGAAGACATAAATGTGTATTGTTGACTTTTTGAGGAGGAAATGTCACTGTACATTCATTACATGTGTTGTGAGAAAGAACTCAATATATTCATTACATGTGTTGTAAGAAAGAACTCAATATATTCATTACATGTGTTGTAAGAAAGAACTCAATATATTCATTCGATTGGAATCGAAGTTTAATTATGCGTATTGCTCCCAGTGGTACCACGGTAAGTATTTGTACTTATAATGCTAGAAATAGGGTTTCGATCTCCGTGGTGGCAGAGCACAGATAGCTCATTGTGTTGTTTTGTGCCTAATTACAAAAAAATGATGAGTGATAATGTGACAGAAAGAACAATAAACATTTAATTCTTGAACGTTTTGGAATATACATATCCCACCATTAGTAAACTATATTAAACAAGATAAAATATTCAGAACAAATATTTATAAATTCCTACAGTTCCAACACTTTGTAAACAGGAATCAAAATATTAAGTAAACAGAATAACGCTACCATTGTAACATAGTAACGGGATTTTTACGAAATTATGTTTTTCATAACAGACTATTTTAGCGAAGTTGTGTTACTATTTAATGTTGGGATTTTAATATTCCAAATATCTATTTAGGTCTAGTCTTATATTGTCCAGGATCGTGTACTAATACACATGTGATGACTAATGCCACTGACATTAGAAAAACAATGCAACAGTTACACCTGGGAACATGTGGAGGTATCAAACAGAAGTGAAAAACAGCTGTCAACTCTTCAAACTACGAAACTCGTGTACATGTCTATTACGTATTATAATTTATCCTGAACGAGTCTCCGACTTATTATGTCACGTACCTAACGTTTTACGTTTCAAATAGATGGAAATTTAAATTCAAATTTAGAATTTAATTGAATGTCAATATGTGTTAAATTTGTGATATATGCCAAGAAGATTGATTGACGCATTTTTATATGCAAAAACGGCTCTTCTGGGCCCAGAAAACACTTCAAATAGAAGAGCAAACAACGTTTCGACCTTCTTCGGTCATCGTCAGGTTCACAAAGAAAGGGTTACTGGTCGGAAGCTGACCACATGTTTGGGAGGGGTTGTATAATTGAGTGTTGCAATGTAGAGGGCGCGGTTTGAATATATAATTTTGTCTATAATATTAATATAGGTATAATGGTGTTCCTTTATATTGGTTTATTTTGGGTTTAAGTTGTTGTATAAGTAAGGCTTCTTTAATTTTTCGTTTGTTTATGTTTGTTTCTTTATTTAGTATTTTAGTGTTTTCTATGGTTATGTTGTGTTCATTTGACTTGCAGTGTTCGAAAACGTGTGAAGGTGACTTTTTATGTTCTTTGAATCTGGTTTCCATTTTTCTACTTGTTTCTCCTATATAGAAGTCGTGGCAGTTATCACATTGTATTTTATAAATAATGTTGGTGTGGTGTTTGTCAGTGTAGTTCTTACATAGTATAGACCTTAGTTTTGTGCCTGGTTTTTGAATAAATTTAGTGTTAACTGGAATGTTATATTTTGTTACTAGTTTTTGCCAAATGTTGGTTATTTGTTTGTTGATGTCAGGAATATATGGTATACAGCAGTATATGGTTTCGTGATTTTTTTATTCGTGAGATATATTTACTTTTGTTGGTTGATTTTGCTTTCTGTCAAAAGTGGGTTTCTCGACATCACTGATTGACGCAATTTTCTTAACACGAAACCATTTTAATATACAATTAAGAATATTTTTTAATAACGGTTAATACAACTACTTATTACGAGTAATAATTTAATGCAAGAGTTTTTCAAACTTACAAACAGCATTTAGTCTTCTGCGTGGTTCGAAACTAAATATTTTATCGATGATTTATGATAAGCGAAGTAATTCTACTTTGATACACAGGTACACTCCACTCGGCGGGAATACTAGTTAGCTCTATTCTTGCCTGTTCTCAGGTGATTTACAAACTTATCTTTAACGTGAAATGATATCTAATCTCCTCGTGAAAATACGAACTTCCGAAGCTGAACGGTTTTTAATGTTCAAAATCTAGAAACCTTCCTAATCAAACATCTGTAGTTTTCCGATGAATAAGCATTTATCACAATTATAGCTTCCGAAGCTTATAGTATTCTGACTGTAGCAGACAAACAGTATCATTGAAGTGTCTCTTCATGTGTTGTAACTTATAAATTCTAAGGCGATATTCTAAAAAGTTTAATTGGCGATAATAATAGCATACACGCAATATACGTTGTTGATGTTTTCGCTCGAGAATCTTTTATAAATTTAAAGAACAAGCGGGACTTTTGCAATACACATTTAACAATGTAAGTTACACAGTTTTCTAAATATGTGTTAAACTCAAACAAATATGTAATATTAAATCCATTATATTTAGAAAACAGCAATCATCTCACTTAAACATTTTACAGTCATCTCATCTCATCTCATCGTTTTTTTGTAATTAAGCACAAAGGTACACAAGGAGTTACCTATACTCTGCCCATCACGGGTATCAAAACCCGGATTTTAGTGATGTGACTCCACAGACATACCGCTGAGCCATTGGGGGACTCGTCTCATCCGTCTCATCAAATATTGAAATTTTAGTTAATGAAAGTTTACCTGTCGTACATGTGCTCACAGCTTTAGATAATAAAACGGCTTTAGTATAATTATGTCTGTTTTTAATAGCTTGTATAATTTTTCAAACAAATCATAATATTGTTACAATTATAGTAATATCATATAACATTTCTTCATTGATTTCTTCCTTTTACTCTGTATTTATTTCCTCTTTACAAAATATCTAAAATTTAGAAATGTCTGTACCTAACATTTTACCTTGTTTACCTGCTAAAAATGGAACATGTATATTCCTAAATCTTCAAAAATTAAATGTGTCAGAAGTCAATACTTGTTGTTTACATTTTGAGGAAGAAACATCACTAAGTATTAATTACATATGTTGTAAGGAATAAATTATATGTATTTTATACATCTTGTGGGGGAAATGCCATTACATATTGATTGCATGTGGTGTAAGAAAGAAATCAGTATATATTGTTTATACATTGAGGAGGAAACGTCATCACATATTAATTACGTACGTCGTAAGAAAGAAGTCAATATACATTGTTCACATCTCGTGCAGTAAATGGTACTACATATTGATTGCATGTTTGTAAAAGAGAATTTGTGTGAAAATACCATAAATATTAGTTACCTATTTTACAACAACAGAGCAGCCAATGATTGCGCTTATCTGTCTTGTTTGTAAAAAACAAAACAAAAAATGGCGTATGTTGATTTCACTGCTTTTGAAAGTGAGAGGTATGCACGTATTCTTTACGTTATCTAATAAGTATTAGTCAAACTTTATCTAATAAATATTAGTCAATGCGTAGCAGTTATGCTCCTATAAAATGGTTAAAACTATTTTTGTTTACATTTATTACAAGTGAAAAATTCAAATATCTTGTTTACGCTAATTGACAAAACTCACTATGTTTTCTCGCATCTGGTATAATTGATAAGTCAATATACATTACTGGAAATCGGAACAGTTCTATCACTACATAGTCGTCAAATATATCTTTTAAAGAACCACAATTTTACTTTTCTAAAGTGTAAACAGAAATAATGAATGCTAATTAAAAATTTTCCAGTGTATCAAGCGATATTTAATGTTATATTCGATTTAATTAGCTCACTTGAAATACATAATTGGCAAATGTGCCATGAACATGATACTTAGTCAGGATCAATTTCATAATCGTTGCAACCAGAATACGAGAATTATCTGGATTTCCAATCCTCGGTTTCATCAAGGTAATACGTGTTTGTATATGTTTATTTTTAGGCTATAGATAACTTAAGTGGGTAGATAGAAGAAAACTGGGATTCAATAGAATAACCTAATTTTATACACATATTGCTGTTTATAAACAATGAGCTAATAAAACTAGATAAGAAAAATATGAAACTTTGTTCAATAAACAGTAAAACAACATTTTATATAAAGCTCTCTTTTTTTCTATTGAGGTGCAAACACAATGACTGAATAAAACACAGTGCATAATCACATTCGTATTTACTGTGTAACTGTGAAAACTGTTATTTTCATAATGTAATACACTTTAGTTTATTCTAAAGTAAGATAGATATTTTCTTTAATATCTAATACTTGATGTCACCAGTTTTTTGTTTTTGGTTTAGGTTAAAAAAGAACAGCTTTCACTTGCTGCATTTTATAATCTAAAAACAAATCTTTGTTTTTATTTGTCATTGCTCGGTAAGAATGGTTTCTGCTCCAATAGTTCGTAATAACTAACTTATGTAATATCCTTTCCACAGTGGCAGATCCACCAGAACATGTTGAAGCTAAGTGTAGTTTCGATTCCAAAAATAAACACAATTACGTCAGTGTGACTTGGG
Source organism: Carcinoscorpius rotundicauda (assembly GCA_011833715.1). Classification (NCBI taxonomy): domain Eukaryota; kingdom Metazoa; phylum Arthropoda; class Merostomata; order Xiphosura; family Limulidae; genus Carcinoscorpius; species Carcinoscorpius rotundicauda. The sequence goes on along the minus strand of CM022399.1, from coordinate 29,878,073 downwards.
AACCACCAGTAAAGGCCAGAGGAATAATAGAATCATACAACGTAAGTAAGCACAGGTTATTAGTCATTCTGCCAACAGTTTCTGTCTAGTGTTTTCTCACGGTGTCCAGAAAGGAAAGAAAATTACCTATAGCAATTTAACTCAAGTACCCAAAGAAAATATTCTCCAACCCAAACAATTGCAATAAAAGACGCATAGCAATATATTTTATCTAGAGCATTCTTTTCTGTGCTGTTGTGAGTTATTATAAACTCTGATATAACCTATAAAATATAGTTCTGTTTAAACAAAAGACGGAAAACACACTCAGCTTCTGAATATCAAATACAACTACATGTAATGAAAATTATTATTGCTACAGATAATTTTTCGATATATTTAATACTTGTTTACATTATTTTTGGGGACGAGCCAAAAAAATATCATATCACAAATTGGAAAAATAAAACTTCACTGTTGTTTGAACCACCGACCGACTTAAGTGTTGTTAAACTAGATTTAAGTGAAGGTCGAAAGAAACATGTTTTTTACTATAATGAATAAAATGCCCTGTATAATCAATTCAACAATGATAATTAATAGAAATAAGTTTAATTTGATAATAAGACTCCCGTCTCTTTTCCCATCTTTAAACTATAAAGATTATTCATTTATCATGCCCAGCATAGCCAGGTCGTTAGAGCAATCGACTTGTAATCTGGGGGTCGCGGGTTTAACTCCCCTCGCATCAAACATGCTCACCATTCCAGCCGTGGGAGTTTTATAATTTAACGGTCAATCCCCCTATTCGTTGGTAAAAAGAGTAGCCCATGAGTTGGCGGTGGGTCGTAATGACTAACTACCTTTATTCTATCTTACAGTGCTAAATTAGGGACGACTAGAGCTGATAACCCTTGTGTAGTTTTACGTGAAATTAAAAAAAAAATGTTTATAATTAAGCACAAAGCTTCACAAGAGGTTATGTGTGCTCTGCCCATCACGAATGTCGAAACTCTCGGTTTTTAGAAGTTGAAATTCTCAGACATGCTGGGGAGCAACTAGAAATTTAACAAATGCTTAAGTCGAATAGAAAAACAAAACAGCCAAAATTAGTGTTGTTTATTACATCCTAGCGCCGATTTCGACATTCTATTAATGATTGCTTTTTCTTAAAAATTGGCAACAATCGAGTTATTTTTCAGGCTTATCAAGACAAACTAACAAATAACCTTATCTTATTTGTGATTCACTTACACCGTATAAATAGATGTACGCTGGATTTGAGATAATCCATTAATTAAACAAATGCGATTCGCCTGAAAACGTTGCATTCAAGTTAAACAGGTATATTCAAAGATGAGATTTGTATCCAGACAACTGCCTGATCAAAAGTTTTAATTTTATAAGTTTTAACTATAGTGCCTTAACCAAATTTAATTACTGTCAGCAATTTACGGTTATTGAAATAGTTCATTTGTGTTACTCTGTGAATATAGGAAAAACAAATAAAATAAAATACATCAAAACACTAATCTGTCGTACATCTTGACTTACTCACCCATATTTAAGTCTACAACTAAACAATTTCGATTTTTATGAACCGCTCTTGCAAATTGACTTTTTGGTATAAAACTAATTTTAAATAATGTGAACAGTAAACACATAACTTTTACTGTTATTTGCTAGAAGCGTTCAGTTAATTCTTTGCAACAATGCCCTCTGTAGGTCAGTATATTAGAACTAAAACCTTTTAGGACATGCTTTGTAACTGTAATTTGCGATGAACCCTGGACCTGCTTTAGCTCAGATTTTCTGTTTCAAAAGCGTAATTTGGAGTTTTAGAATATTGAGTTAATTTCAAAATACATCTAAAGAGTACTGTGTATTCGTACAAAGTATCCTTGGTATTTTGACCAAGTATTTTTATACGATTGTCTGTAAAATATTTATCTGAGAGTAAGAGTAACATTAAAGCAGTGAGATATTTATGATCATACTGAAATACCTCAACTACTCAACTGGTGTTTTACTCTACTTTTATGTGGTTTTGACAAAATATGAAATACCTATTTTTGATTTAATCATTTTTCAGGTTACTCTAGAAGGCGAAGCTCGTTTCAGAAACTCGATTGGAAAAATCGCTGTCGATCGATTCAAAACGACACACTCGGTGAAACCAGAAAGATTGGAGTTCAGGAGTGAAGTGAAACCGAACACTAACTATACCGTCCGCATGTGTACAAACAACCGTTCTGGATGCGGTCCACTCAGTATTCCCACTACACTGACCTTTTGTTCCACTTCCCCTCTAGGTAGGAACTCCGATCCTGGCGAAATACTAAACCTTATTCGTATTGAAATTATTAGGATTTTAAGATTTCAAATAGGCTTAGTGATGTATATTTCAGTTATCATGAAGATTTGATAATTATTATTAATCGTTTGAAAAAAAAAGTAAATAAGAGAAGGAACGTTTGTTTCAGTTACCAATGTCCAGATTTAAGGATCAAAAATCAATTTAACCATATGTTGAAGCAAAATATTTTAAATAATACAACTCATTTTACACTTCTATAGTTGGTAGGAAGTGTTTTTTTACATTATATGGATTAAAGTGAGCATTGAAAATTACTGTGATTTAAATAATAATTTAGATAGAACTCACAAAAGTAATTCCAAATGTTCTTTTTCTTTTGAAGCACCCCCCGCTAGTACAGCGGTAAGTCTGCGGATTTACAACACAACAATATGGGGTTTGGTTCCCCTCGGTGGGCTCCAAAGATAGCCCAATGTTATAACTCATTTTGAAGAAATATGTAACAGATTTCAAACTGTAATTATTAACTGATTGCACACGGAAAGCGATTTATGATAACATGTTGAGTTTTGTAATTCATTGAATAAACTTATAAAAACTTGTAGGAATTAACTTACAATAAATTTTCTCCACGCAACGAATCAGTGCCTGCAATAGATTTAAAAACCTACTCTTTCTGCATAAGTTTAACCCTGGTGTACTTCAGTGATATTAATCCTTGGTACACTCTAATAACATTTATAACTACTATATTTCAGTGGTATTCATCTCTGCAGTATTCTATTGGTACTTCTTGTAGTATACTCTAGTAATATGTATCCGTACTATACGTTAATTATATTTATCTCTAGTATACTCTAGTGATACATATTCCTGCTATACTCAAGTATATTTATTTAATGTACCCTAGTGATATTCATTTTTGCTATACTTTGGTGAGATTTATCCCTCCTATACTCAAGTAAAATTTATCCCTGCTGTACTCCAGTAATATTTGTTTCTGGTATACGTACTAGTAATATTTATCGTTGGTAGACTTATTAATTATTGTCTCTAGTTTACCTTATTAATTTTATTAAAGTTGGTGACATAGATTGATATTCAGCCCTACTGTCACAGTTTTTCAGATATTGTGGCTGATTTCAGAAGTATACCTATATTAACGAATTTGGATTGTCCAAAAATAAAAATTGCTATGCTTTCTTAACATACTACATTACGATTCCTATAATTTGAATTTACATTTGGAAATTTAATTTTAAATGGTTTTGGTGTTCTACTATTTTTTCAAGTCGTGAATTATGTATATATTGGGCTACCTGTGCTCTGCCTAACGTGGGTGTAAAAATCCGACTTTTAGCATTATAAGTCCACATACACACACACATATATCTAAAGATAGAGAGAGAATATTTATTAATAAACAAAAACAAGCCCAAACAAATATCAAAAACGCTACACAAATCAAAAGAATCCACAGAATACAGGCTATAATGTGGGATATAAAATGATTTGGAGGTGACTTAGGAAGTAGAACCCACAATACGGTGGGGATACACCTTCTATCAGTCTTAACCTTCGTTAGTCAGTCTTACATGAAGATATTCATAAAAATAATCAAAAGAAACAGAAATTAGAAGAGTGAACGTGGACGTTAAAGCCCACAACGTTCTACATATATATCAATCGTTACTGCCTACAGAGAGCTGTGGAAAGATGGGTGCTCTCCAAAATAAAGATAACAAAATAATAATAAAGTACTACTACTTGGGGGGGGGGGGTAAGTTAAATAAGGTTACCTTCTGAAGGTGGCATTCTCAACCCCCCATTATGGTGGTAAGACACTAATTATTAACCCAGTAGACAATTATACTAGTAAAGAGGGTCCCAACCATTTATCTAAATTAAATAATATAACTCCCAACCACCACTTATTAAATACGATGCTACTATCACTTTTAAGACTCCAAACAAGTCTTTATGTGCGATAAAGTTTTCATCCGCGTAAAAGTAGTGCCAAGCAGTTTAAATTAACTTATTAACAAGTAAAATTACTTATCAGAAGCTTTCAGTGAAATTTCCTTAATTTTTACGCCTTTATATTTATTTAATTCATTCTTGTATTTCTCACAGAATATTTTAGTAATGTTATTTATGTTCTTTATTACATCCATTGAATATTAATTTCTGTTTCAACATTAATAATAAAGTATCATATACAGAGAGAGTAAATATGAAACAACTATTACATGATATTAATAACATCATCATCGTAACGATATATTAAAATAAAGTTTCCAAAACAACACCAGTAGATTTAAATTCAAATGTACTGGTTATTTGTATTGCGTGGTAAAATTAACCACATTTATATCTTCTAATTATAGAAGTTCCACATTTAACCCAACTACATTATCAAATTACATTTTATTCAAAAGTAGAGATGAATAACTATATTTTAAGATTAATACTTGAAACCTCAGAATTCCCCCGTGACTCAACGGTAAATTAACGAATTTACAATAATAAAATCCGTACTTCATGGACTCCTCCCACCAGAAAAAACAATGAAAACGTTCAAGATAAACCCAACTAAAAGCCATACTCTCAACTTAAATATACTCGTAGTATGTGCAACGTTCTAGATAATTTCTGAAATGCTTTTTAAATAATAGTAGTGTAATAAATATATGCATTTTTATCTCTAGCTAACAAAACGTTGCTCTAATGCAACCCCCTAAGATAGCCGAGCTAATTTATAAGCCCACGCAATGTTGCCTTTGGATACATGGTACATTTTATATTAGCTACTTTATGGTAATTCAGTATTAAAACATTTACTTATCATTGTTATTCTATATAAAAAGATGCGTGTTTTAATTTGATTTCACATTCATTTAAAGATTCCAAAACATGTAAATACTTATGGTTTTTTCGCTCATAACAATAAAGAGCTATTCCGAATCGATTAGAATATTTTCTACATCCTTGAGTTAAATTGACGTTCTTTTCTCTGGGATTATATTTTGTAGCTCCTACAAAACTGCCTCAGTTTCGACTCCAAAATATGAAAGAAAGTACTGAAAATAAACATCTAGTTTTGAAACTACAGCGAGTTTCAGAAAGAAGTGGCTCAATCAGGTAAGTAAATTTGAAGAGTTTGTTTCTATTTATTTTATATATGGCCCAGCATGACCAGATGGTTAAGGTAATCGACTCTAAATTTGAGAGTCGTGGGTTCGAATCCCCGTCACAACAAACATACGCGCCCTTCCAGTCGTGGAGGCGTTATATGTGACGATCAAACACAATATTCGAAAGTAAAAGAGTAGCCCTAAAGTTGGTGGTGGGTAGTGATGACTAACTGTCTTCCCTTTAGTTTTACACTGCTAAATTAGGAACGGCTTGCGAAGATAGCCCTCCTGTAGCTTTGCGCGAAATTCTAAACAACTATATATGTATATGTATATATAAGTAATTACTTTAATAAACGGAAAGAAAGTGGCTCAAACAAGATACAGAAATGACAAAATTATCGTGTACGTGTATACTAACTTTGAATCATTTCCAGAAATACGAACATAATAATTTCTGTTGTTTCTAAATCATCAAGATTAGTGTAGGGTATTTTGCTGCGCATTCATTTCGCATGTTTGATTTATGTTATAAATTGTTTTAAGTTATTACAAAACCTGCAGTCACTATGAGTAAAATTTTAGCATGTTTGATAAGTAAGCTGTGGGAATTACATTCGTACTTTCAAAAATGGAAATCCCAAGAATGCCGTTCCTTACCGGTTATTAGCAAACAAATATTGCTGTTAATGAAGTGATATCAAGTTAAAGCAGACTAATCATACGTTTATATGTTTATTTGTTTTTAGAATGATGAAACAAAGTATTAATCATAATCATTATTGATGGATTTTAAGAATTTTTGTTTAATAATGTTTAATTGATCATTTTTAAGATAACTTTTAAAATGTTCAAAACATCTACATTATTTCTAATATTTTTATTTTTATCTATTTGTATAATATGTGGTATAATTAGATTAAATAAATAAAGTATTGTTTGCTTTGAATTTCGTGCAAAGCTATACGAGGGCTATTTTCGCTAGCCGTCCCTAATTTAGCAGTGTAAGACTAGAGGGAAGGCAGCTAGTCATCAACACCTACCGCCAACTCTTGGGCTACTCTTTTACCAACGAACAGTGGGATTGAACGTCACATTATAACACCCTCACGGCTAAAAGGGCGAGCATGTTTGATGCGACGGGAATTCAAACCGGCGATCCTCAAATTACGAGTCGAACGTCTTAACCCAGCTGGCCGTTCCGGGCCCCAAAATAGGGTAAGAAACAGAATAATGAAGCAAATAAAGCATTTTACAGAATGTTATTATTTAAAGTTCTTAAATAAATTTGTGTTAGGAGAAAGTGCAGCAAATTCAAAAGTAGTTTACTCTTTGCATTCATACAACTTTTTCGTATTTGAATTCAAATTCTATGCGATATCAGTATATTTTTAATAATTTAAAGTGAATTTTGAAAAAAATATACAAATATTCGCTGTCTTTGTAACTCCACTTAACCCTATGATATAAGTACTGTATATCTATAAAGAGATATAAATCATATTCATTTTAGTTAGTAATTGCACAACGAAGACCATATAATTTCCGAGTCATCGAGCGAGGGATGAAAGATTGCTCATCGAGCTGTCCCTATGATTAATTATTTTTGAAAAAAATTAATTTAAATCGAAATACCAGCCATTAGTAGCGTTCGTTTATTAGGCCCGAGGTTCAGTGATGGAATTATCAAAGTCACTAAGCACCCAACAACTCGAGTTACTTACTTCCTTTCTAGGAAACCTGAAGAACTGAGCTGATCGTAGTTTCTTGTCAAGTGGGCTTTTTCTGTGTTCCGTTGAAAGAAGGTTCGGAACAACAACTAAAGGCTTTCAAAGTTAATAAACGCAAACACCGAAATAAATGGAATTCGTTAGTCCTAACTTTAACTTGTGGGTTACTACAAATTAGTAATTGACGTAGCATGTTAACAACCGAGTTTGTAAAAGAATGTGGTGCCGCTCCGCACGATATGCACGAAAGTGAACACTCAAGAGACAATCATATCAATTATTCAGTTTTAAAAAACTCAGGCGGATAATGGCGGATAATGCTGTTGTTTGGCTGGGCATTCCACCTCCCTGTTTAGTGTTTCGAAATTAGGTAAGACAATACGTGAATCCTGCATAGTGAATATATGATGTAAATTTGATGCATAAATTTACATTATTTATTCAATGTATGCAACATAATTAAGTAAAAAGATTTCGTTTTCTCTCACTGAAGCAATAGTTCAACTTTTAACAGATATTCATGTCAGTATTTTAATCTTTGCGTATGAAGTCCATTATTTATGAGGGTGGAGATTGGTATAACCTAAAATAACCTAGTTAAGTTTAAATTTCTTAACTTTAATAGTAACATGCTTTTTGTATCCTTATCCTAATATCATCATTAAGCAGCAACCCAAGAGTTAGGAGTAAGGTAACGTTAACCAGCTGACCTCCTCTAGCTTGTAACTCTTCAGAATGAAGGAAGTGCGATAGCAGATAACAATGCCTCAGCCCTCTGTACTTTTATATTAGGTTAGGTTGGCGGCCTGGCATGGCCAGGTGGGTTAAGGCGTTCGACTCGTACTCTGAGATTCGCGGAGTCGAATCCCCGTCGCACCAAACATGCTCACCCTTTCAGCCGTGGGGGCGTTACATGTTTCGGTCAATCCCAATATTCTTTGGTAAAAGAGTTGGCGGTGGGTGGTGATGACTAGTTGCCTTCCCTCTAGTCTCACACTGCTAAATTAGGAACGGCTAGAGCAGATAGCCCTCGTATATCTTTGCACAAAATTCAAAACAAACAAACTTTGATGAATAAGCTTACATTATTTCTTCATTTGGTACGATATGATTTAATAAAAACATTTCAATTTCTTTCACTGAGATCGAACTGATGTCTTATTTTGAATCGCATTTCACTAACTATTAACTTTCTTTTGTATTTTGTTTCAAATTGAGATAAGAGTCTCAAAATTAACAATTATGTTAGCGGGAAACGGTTTATGACGTTATTGCATGTTAATGGGCTGGCTACTAATTACTGATAATTTAATATACCGGATGTTCCCAAAATGTATACACACTTTCAATTATTATAAATACAATGTTTATTAAGATATAACTAAGATTTATTATCCAAGTTAAGAAGACAAGTGTAGAATCTTTTGAGTTGTCGCAGGTGTTCGAACTGATGACCGTTCTAATCCAGACACGGTTCATAACGCGGAAAGATGGAATTGCAAACTTCACGAATCATTTAATTTAGTATTTGGGTGCATTCTCTTTCAATTGCTGCTCTCAGCTCATTGATTGTTGCAGGTTTCATGCTATAAACCTTATTTTTGACGTAACCTCATAAAAAAAAACTCCAGAGGTGTGAAGTCTGATGAATGTGGGAGAAATTCAGTGCTATCTCTTCGCCCAATTTATCTGTTCGGCAGATTTTCATCAAGATAGGCCCTTACATTACGATGATAGTGAGGAGGTGCTCCATCTTGTAGTAGTGGGAAGGTGCTCCATCTTGTAGTAGTGGGAAGGTGCTCCATCTTGTAGTAGTGAGGAGGTGCTCCATCTTGTAGTAGTGGGAAGGTGCTCCATCTTGTAGTAGTGGGAAGGTGCTCCATCTTGTAGTAGTGAGGAGGTGCTCCATCTTGTAGTAGTGAGGAGATGCTCCATCGTGCTGAAAATAAAACTCCTCATCAACAAATTGCCCTCGAATGTGCAGCACAACAGATTCTTGCAGTAAGTTCAGATAAACGAGATAAGTGACTGTGTTTTCCAAAAAGAATGGTCCAATTACGCCCAACACTGATAATCCACGCCACACTGTAACCTCTGGTAAGTTTACGTGGTGTTCAACCGTAACATGCGGGTTCTGTGGTGCCAAGTAGGTGCAATTGTGGCAATTAATTGAGCCATTTAACTTAGATGTGTCCTCATTGATCCAGACAATCTTGTTTGGAAACTGTGCATTCTCTGCAAATATTGCCAGGTACCACTCACAGAATTTAACCGTCCGGTCAGAATCATCTTCATTGAGGACGTAAACTAATGCCAGAATAAAACTTTTCCAATGAACACCCTTCAACATGCGATGGACGTTCCATTAATTAGTCAACGCAATTTACCGTTAACTCTTGAGTTGTTCTTTAACAATGAGTAGGAAGACTTAACATGAAATACAGGGTGTCCCAAAACAATGTATACACAATTTGGATGATTATAACTCACTCAAACTTTTTTTTCCACAGGTTCAACTGATTTGAAGTAATAGCAGAAGCAAGACTAAGGTTTGGAAAAAGGAAATTTATCTTAAAGTGTTACTGGAGAAGTGTGAGAACGTAGCTGAAATGTAAAGACGGTGAAAATGGAGTTTCAAACATAACAACCAACGCGACTCACCATTACATGCATCAGAGATAAGATTTAAACAAATGGAACTGTTCAAGACGCCCTTTAAGATAAATTTTCTTTTTCCAAAGCTTAGTCTTGCTTCTTCCGTTACTTTAAATCAGTTGCACCTGTGGAAAAAAGTTTGAGTGAGTTATAATCATTCAAAGTGTGTATACATGTTTTTGGGACACCTTGTATTTCATGTTAAGTCTTCCTACTCATTGTTAAAGAACAACCCAAAAGTTAACAGTAAGTTGCGTTGACTAATTAACCTCCTTTTAGCGTATATTTCTTCAAAATTAGGGAATGGTTAGAGCAGATAACCCTCGAACAGCATATAGCTTGTTGGAAACACTTAAATAGGATTTTGAATAGGAAATTAAAAATTAAATATCAAAATAGGAATAAGATAATCAGTTATACTGTCGGGTATCGCAGTTGTATATGAAGCTCTAAATAATTCTTTTTCTATTTTCAAACGTCCACACAGGCTGATTCAGTTACTGAGAATCCAATTAACAAAACGAATTATATTGTAATTTTCGTCATAAGACTAAAATTTCATAAACGTAAGCTTATTGCCATTTATATCACAAAAAATATTTGGAATTTGTATTCTTAACCTTTCAAATTCACTGAAGAGTTTTATTTAAAATTAAGAAAAGTTGTCTTCATTTTGAAATTTTAAAAGAATGTTATGAATAATTTTAAGATTGTTCCTAGGCTTTTAAAGTTTAAAGCATTTAATAGTAAATTAGAAAAGACTTGTCGTTGATCAATTAATTTGTTATTTTTCGAGGGGGGATATCAAAATTAAATCTGAATTTCATTCACAGAAAAGATTAAAATTTTCTTTTCCGAAGAACTTGAAAACTGAATAAAGTCTACATTTGAAGAATTGTTAAATTTCAAAAAAAATCTGTCTAGAACAACCACGGAAGTTAAATAGATCAAAACCACATTATTTTAACAATTCTTCAGATACATTCCATTGATCGTAATATCTCTAATTATGATCAGATGTCAAGAAAATCTTCTGTCTTGAAGTCTTTATTTTTCTATCAGCTTTTTCTATTTGAATTATAGTTTCTTTTTAATTTAAATGTAAAAGTATTTTACAAAAGTTAAATCTCTTAGTAGTTTGGACTAAAATTAATTGTGTTTTTTTATAATCTTACCTCTGAACAGTTTTTATTCACTTGGATTTTTTTAAATAGAATAAAAGATTTTGGTCTCTCTAAAGAAAAGCGTTTTACTTAGACCTGATAGACGCATCTTATTTCATAAAGAGAAAGTAAATTACCGGAGTATTTGCGGAAATAAAATATTATATGTGAAAACTTTATAATCAGATTATATCAGTTGCATCACATAGTGATTTGTTATAACTCTTCCATAAAACTCATAAACCAACTTTCAATGAAACTCGTTTCTAATACTTGAAATCAGAGATTTGCTAGCTTCTTAGTGTACCCTGGAAACCACATATTAATAATGCAGTTTTCAGTTGGTTTTTATTTTGTCAAAAATTGATTTTTAACCAATTTAATTTTCCTGTCAATTTAGATTTAATCTTTATATATCAATATACCTGTGAGTGCAGTAAATATTATTCTTTGATAAGTGTTTGTTATTTGTTGGCGATAAATTCGAACACTAAATGGACAGCAAACAATCCAGTTGTTTTAAATAATGTATTCAAAACAAGTCAAACGAGTATAGTAAATTTTCACGCTGTGCAGAATATTGCAGTTGTATCTAAAACTAAATAATTCTTTTTTTTTTCTTGTCAAAAGTCAATAACAGTTACTTCAGAATCTAATTAACAAGACAGATTATTTTTTTCTGTTTATTACTAGTTCCCTACTGGTACAGTAGTAAGTATACGGATTTACAAAATTTTGTTGGAATATTTTTGTCTTAATACTTTTAACCAGCTTGAGCAACAGTTGTACAAATGATAGGTTTTGTTCTGTCCAAACAAATGGAAAATGTACAACAATTTTTATTTACAGTATTTAACTGATAACAGTTGAATATCAAATTTACAAGTGAAGACCCAAAAGATTTCTTGATCTAAAGGTTCTCGAGTGACTCACAAGAAGAGGATTGATATAATAAGCCTACTTTCTTTGGTTTTTATTCAAAAGAAGCATAAGCAACATTTTCATGCAAAGAACCTTAAAAATATACAGTATATTTCAAGCCTTTCATGTTGAACTTGTAAACGTTAAGACTTTTACAGCAAAATTATTTTCTCCTTATTGGTGAACACTATGATAGAAACTTTACCTTACAAAAGCTTTCATGTTCACACTCAACATTCTCAATGTGCCGAGCTTATCTCGTACTTGTGTGTCTGTAATGTTCTATTTTTCTGGATCGCATACCCTAAATTTAAAAACAAAAAAGGAAAATATGTTTTTTTACGTGGCGGAGAAAACTTGGAAGTGTAAGGAACTGAAATGTATAGACCTGACTAATCAGGCAACTTCTCACGATCTTTATGTCTAGTTGTGGTGTTGTTTTTTTCTAGCCTCCCCTCTTGCTGATATGTGAGACTGGTATTCGCAGCAATGAAATTTTTATATTCGTTTGCGAGCTACTACGTTGTATTCAAAGCTGGGCTTTCTTCAAAATCAGTGTTGCAGATAGTCAGCACAACAACTTATTTTATAAATAAGTACCACCAAAACTAGTATCTTATTTCTTATGCACACAGTTATAATTTTTTTTGTCTATTACCTAGTAGCGGAGAATTAGTGCAATTTTACTAATTTTGTAATTTGATTAGACATCAATTGCTAACACGTCAAAAACTAAAAAATATCTTTCATTGAAACTTCATGGTTAACATGTTTCCAGGGTACACTAAGGAGAATTGGTGAAATATAACTCATCCTTAAGTGACTTTCTTTATCCATTAAAATAAGAGCCTCGATTGTCCTCATGGATACAGCAGACAGACCGATGTGGCTTTGCCATAAGCAATCACACACCTTAACTATCATCTAGTTCCGGAGAATTAGTGGAATTTTAATGACTTGTGTATGACTTTGTTTAACCATTATACAGTCACGGAGAGTTGGTGAAATCTTAGTGATATTATTCAATTTGTTTTTAACCATTATTAATGTTAATAGTATAGGACATATATTTTCTTTACGAGTTATCAAAATTTCACTAACTTTTGTACTACTCTTTTATTCATTGTTGTGTTTTTGTTTATTTTCTTTGAACCCGTAGCTGTAAGAAAAGCATACTAAATTGTTTGTGACATCTTTTTTATTTTGTTTCAACTTTAAAGAATCGAATCTTAGTAACTTTTGCACGTTCTTGCTGGTCGTTTTAACTTTCGTGTTTATTTTTTCCTCAAGTTTTTAATCAAAGTTAAAGAACTCTTCAAACTTCTAACATTTTATGTTTCTTTATCCTACACCATAACCGCCAATGAAAATCAACCATTCTAATCTTAAACCAAAAATCTCAACGTTCGTTAAATGCACAAATAATATTTTAATGTACGTCAAAAATTTACACACGACTTGGCATGGCCAGGTGGGTTAAGGCATGCAACTCATAACCCGAGGGTCTCGGGTTCGCTTCCCCATCGCACCAAACATGCTCGCCCTTTCAGCCGTGTCAGTCCCACCATTCGTTGGTAAAAGAGTAGCCCAAGAGCTGTCGGTGGGTGATGATGACTAGTTGCCTTCCCTCTAGTCTTACGCTGCTAAATTAGGGACGACTAGTGCAGATATCCCTCGAATAGTTTTAGAAAACAAACAAAATTTACACCATTATGAGAAAAAAAATGTTTTTACAAAAATCGAGAGTAATGTGTAGCCACTAATGATTATATTACAATGCACAGAAACTGAGCCATCCAGTGGCACAGCGCCATGTTCACGGACTTACAACGCTAAAAACTGAGTTTCGATACTCGTGATAGGCTAAGGACAGATAGCCCATTGTGTAGCTTTGAGCTTAATTTCAAACACAATAAACCAAGAGAAATTAAGAAAACATATCGATTTTTACAATAATCGTGATTTAAAACAAATGTTGGAGGAGTTTGTAAAATTTAAGCTTTGATGATTATGCTTCATTATTTCAGTTTCACGTTAGCTTGAAACTGGCCTCGATCGACGGTAAGTTATGCGTTTTATTTCTTTCAACCTACGAGATAAGAAACGAGAATTCATTAAAATGGAAGCTATAATTACATAGCAACAATAATAAGGTAGCAAGTTGGTCCATGCATTATTTTGTTTCCTGCTTAACACTGCTGGCCGCAGGTTTGAATCTCTGCTTGGTAGATGTAGCTCATAATCTATGTAAATAAAGCACTTGCATTTATCTTTTTGTTTGTCCTAAACTTTTAGATTTTTTTATTAAACTCTAAAAATCTCATATCGTTAGAAAAATGTTTGTCCAATGAGTCTGGATTACTTTTTGGTTTTTCAATTCAAAATCACTTTACATGCTTTTGTCCTTAGTCATACTATTCTGTGCAGCTAATATGTTACGCTGTGACACAATGTCGTTGACTTCAGTTTCAGATTTAAATTTGTATTTGTAAAATATTCCACACAAATAACACTTTACTCTCTTGTAATTTCCTTAAAAAATTAACTTTACGCTAAGTACAAGTGAAATAGATATGTTTTAACAACTTGTTTGAATCTAAAATAGACATGCACAATTCACTCAAAATCATATCCTGAAATCTTTGTAAGGTTTTCCTTCATTACAGCTTTTCGCTTACTTTACTTTACAGTAACGTAGCTTCGATTTGTTTCAGAGACGGTTATAAACCCCTCTTAAATGCTTTTTTTAGTACGGGTTTTATTCTTCATTTTTGTGTGTTTATTTGTTTCAACTTGTTTGCATAAAATTTGAGAATTAGCCTGTTAGATATTGTAAATTTCATTCTAATGAACACAAACTGTTTTGTTATTTTTACTTGTGTTTTTGGTGGGAAGTTTGAAATTAAGTTTAATATGAGTTTTTCCAATAAAATAGTATAAAACGTATAGATGTAACATAAAAATGAGTTTTATTGTGCGTAACACACGTAGTGCAACACAATATAAAAGGACATTTCATGTAAATTCTTACAAATAAACTGGTCAAAACAGCACTTTTTCAGACACGTCTCTAGTCCAAATACTATTTTATAAAACAATGCGATAAAAATCTAAGTTGTTCCTTTGAAATATTTATTGTTAATGAATTATTTGACGTGTCCTTTCCTAAGGTGAGAAAAGAAAGCAAGATTTCCATACATACTTCATAGAATATCATTATAATTATTGCTCGTATTACTTCACTCAACAATCACTTTTTTCGTCAAACAGTCACCAATACTGATGGTATTTGATATGTTCTCACTGTTTCTTTCCTTTTAGCGCGTACCACAGGAAGCACGTACTAGGTTGTTTTTTACACGACGGCACCTGGCTGATCTGCATTCCCTCTGGGAAGAAAACGTGATGAACAATAGCACAAATTAGACGTTGGAGGTTCAATAGACATTATGGAAGCCATTTTGCTGTCATTATTTGTATACGGGGATGGTTAATCAGGCATTGAATCATCAGCCTATATCCATATTATCTATCATAATGTACTCTCAGCATTTGTCATATCAAAGGTGCTTGAATTCGTGGCAAGTTTTCACCTTCTGCCATTTTCTAAGAGAATATGTATCATCAGAACTCAACAGTTTTGTTTGGATTATCCTGGGGTTCATAAATGCTTCTAATATCTCGTTATAAGGATGTTATTCCTTCTTAGTGAAGAAAATTTTTCTATTTCATTTTATATGTAGCTTTCGCAAGTCAAACATTATGTATATTGTCAAAGATAATGGCTTTAATATGACGTTTAAATTTTCCTATTTTGAGCTTTAAATTCATTTTTTGAAGGAGACTGAAATATATCATGTCTGTACTATTTTTATTCATCACTAAAAATATGTAGTCTTTCAGACAAGCTTGCATTACATTCAGCAACTTTATGTCTGCAATTACCTTCCAGCATGACTGAATGGTTCCTTTTTACATCTTTGATTCCTGTCTGCCTCTTTTTGCATTTGATCCCCACAAAGTACTTCCTGTCGTTGACCAAAGCCTTACAGGATCTCTAGGCTGTCTTTCAGTGTTTGGTTATCGTTAACGTTCACAACTTCTTCATTGTTTCTTCCCATATTAAATGTGTAAGGATCATGAAGAGTATTTGATATGACATTCAACCAAAATATACCTGAGTTCTTATTGAAAAGCCACTGAAATGGGCATCATGATCGTTCGCCAAGTTTAACACTTCACGGTCTTGGTTCTTAAACTGATAAAGGCTCCTCGCTCTTTTTCACGATAACAGTTTCAACGTTTTTCTTACAAATGGCTTTCTTAAGTCGTTGCTTTGCTCTTTTGCAGTATGGGGAGCAAGTCAAGCATAACAGAATCTGAAGAAGAATGTTTTATCATCACACAGAGAAGTCGCTGACAGTTTGTCAAATTACTTAAAGATATGTGTGTTCAATGTCTCTATATTAGGACCTGATTTTGGAAAAGCACAATATTTTTAAGCGAAATTTTACAAGTATTAATAGTCAATACACTTTTGAGTGACTTTAATAGATTATGCAAAACTGAAAGTTTTCACTTTCCAATTTGTGTTTCTTTCAGTTTATAAAGTAGCAGTATGTTACGGGCCAGTGTCTTTCCATCAGTAGTCACAAACCTTTTCCACTTGCAAATTCCAATTCTTAATATGTAGAATATGAATAATTTATTTACAAATTTGCAGTGAAGGTAGCGAATACTGACAAGAGGTTAGACCTCTGAAACCCCACAAAAACCCCATATACATAAGTATCAACTGTGTATCACACTCTTTTCAATGTGCAACAGAACTAACTATATCACCATTGGAGTTCTTATATTCTATTGTTAATATAAAAATCCAGGATGAAACACAATTTACATGACTTCTTTTATAAAGGCCCCTTCATGGCCAAGCGTGTTAAGGCGTTTGACTCATAATCCAAGAATCGTAGGTTCGCATCCCCGTCGCACCAAACATGCTCGCCCTTTCAGCCGTGGGGGCGTTATAATGTAACGATCAATTCCACTATTTGTTGCCCAAGAGTTGGCGGTGGGTGGTGATGACTAGCTACCTTCCCTCTAGTCTTACACTGATAAATTAGGGACGGCTAGCGCAGATAGCCCTCGAGTAGCTATGCGCGAAATTAAAAAAACAACAACAATCTTTTATAAAGTAACTAAACACCTTTTCACTCGCGGCGACAAGATCTAAGTCAGGACATTGGTCAGTCACTGTATAAAAGGACAATTCTCATATCAATCATATAAGACCATAAACCATAGTGTATTCATAATGTGACCCAAGACAGACAGTTCACACCTTCACTCACGTTGCCAGACCTTGATTTTCTCTATATTTCATGCAAGTTAGCGGTGTGTTTACTGACTTTGATTGATTGATTGATTGTTTTGGAATTTCGCACAAAGCTACTCGAGGGCTATCTGTGCTAGCCGTCCCTAATTTAGCAGAGTAAGACTAGAGGGAAGGCAGCTAGTCATCACCACCCACCGCCAACTCTTGGGCTACTCTTTTACCAACGAAAAGTGGGATTAACCGTCACATTATACACCACCACGGCTGGGAGGGCGAGCTTGTTTGGCGCGACTCGGGCGCGAACCCGCGACCCTCAGATCACAAAGCGCACGCCTTAACGCGCTAGGCCATGCCAGGCCTGTGTTTACTGACTTAAGACACAAAAATCTGAGATTCGATTTCCCAAGGTAGACATAGCAAATGACTCAGTGTGATTTTACGCTAAAACAAACAAACAAATATTTCGCGCAAAACAAAAAACAATCTGAAACCCATTGACTTTTACCTACACATATCGAACAACTACAGTACTCACTTAAAACAACTTTAATGTTTCACGTACACGTGGCAAATATTTGAACACATAAGCCCCCATGATTCTTTTTATTTTGTGTTTATATTCCTTCCTTCACATTTTGGTTGGATCCCAGGGCTATTGATATGCGGATCCATTG
This sequence comes from Carcinoscorpius rotundicauda, assembly GCA_011833715.1. Lineage (NCBI taxonomy): Eukaryota > Metazoa > Arthropoda > Merostomata > Xiphosura > Limulidae > Carcinoscorpius > Carcinoscorpius rotundicauda. Next base: position 29,860,165 of record CM022399.1, on the reverse strand, counting down.
TTTACGTCCCGTTACTGCAAAAAATCTCGTTCCGTACTTTCATGCAGTTGATGTCTCGCATAAGTGGCGTTTAAGTTTCATTATTCAATTACATTAAACTAAAATTTAGCAGTGGGCGTTGTTTGTCAGCTGTCTCTCCTCTATTCTACCAGTCTTCAAGTACGACTAGCATAGTTAGTCTTTATACAGCTTTGCGTGAGTATCAGAAACAATAAAACAAACAAACCGTCCTATATTAAATTGTTGGTGGTAGTGGTTGTTTGTTTCAGGGTAAAACCACATTAGGTTATCTGCTGGTCCACCGTGGTAAATTGGGCCCGGATTTTTACATTGTAAGTCCTTAAACTTATCACTATCCGACCATTTTAGAAATGAATAAAACTTAAGATGTTTTCTGTATCAACATTTTGTCGAATATCAAGTTTACTGGATTAGAGAAATCATGAAGAAAAATATTAAATAATGTTGTATTCCCTCACGACAATGTGATAAAAAGAACACTGGTATTAACATTATCCCTAAAAATAAGTAACCAGCTTTGCAAATTTCTGAGCCTTTCGATATTTTAATGAAACTAACTAGATTCTCAAGTTTGTGAATTTTATCGTACTTTGCCCGTCATGGCCAGGTGAGCTAGGCGTTTGACTCGCAATCCGAGGGTTGCGGGTTTGAATCCTCATTCCACTAAACGTGCTCGCCCTTTCAGCTGTGGGGACGTTATAACGTCACGGTCAATCCTACTATGCGTTGATAAAAGAGTTCTCCAAGAATTGGCAGTGGGTAGTAATGATTAGTTGCTATCTCTCTAGTCTTACACTAGTAAAATAGAGACGGCTAACGCAGATAGCCCTCGTGAAGCTTTGCGCGAAATTCAGAAACAAAGAAATCTTATCTTACTTACTTACTTAAGTGGAAAATGAATCATAGTTAAATGTACGAAAAAAAATAAAATTTAGTAAAAAAAAAGAACGTTGAACGTAAGGAGATTATCATATCTTTCTTTCTTCATCCATTTCTAGAAATTTAACAATAATAAGTTTAGCATAATTTATTTATCTTGATGGCTAGTTTGTGTGATGTGTAATTATTTTCAAAACTATTATCATTATTTTAATGTCAAGGGATTTTCTTGAATATAAATTCATGAAGAATAAAATGCACATGAAGTACTGCTGTTTATATTCGCCATCTGAAGTGTGTCAATGTAATACTTAAAAAGAAAAAAGAATGGTTTATTTAACTGAAAGCTCGTTTGTCTTCATTTTTGACGATTCGCACGATTATCCTGATGATAATATAAAGGTTTGTTTTCTTTACATCTCAAATGTGGTTATTTAAAAAGCTAGATAGACATTGGAATTAGTCACTTGATTTTACTTTTTAAAAACTCATATATATATGACTGGTTTGAGTTTGGCATTTAATGACGGTTTTAAACTGAAATATACGAAATTACTCATGTGTCTAGATAAATCAGAAATAATACCTTTAAAGAAAGACATTTAACAAAAAGAATTTCAGAATATCTCATAAACTGCTCTGAACAAATGTTTTAGGATTAAAGTGCATTGTGATAGACTAAAATACCAACCATTCTGAGATGAAAATACATGTTCATATTTTAGTGAATTTTCCTCAATTTTTTTCTGTGTTTCAACAACTCAAGGAGTATGGATTAATCTTTCTGGGCAAGTATTAAATAAATTCCTGAACTAGTAGTTTTACTAGTTTAAGCGTTGGATGCTATAGTTTTATTAACTCTAAATCTCTGGCAAAGCTAGGAATAATTCTAATTATATGTGTAAATTGCACCAGGGACGAAGAAGGATAATATGTATTATATTATATATAATACTTTATTTTTCTCTTTGGGCTGGGCCCGGCATGGCCTAGCGCGTTAAGGCGTGCGCTTCGTAATCTGACGGTCGCGGGTACGCGCCCGAGTCGCGTCAAGCATGCTCGCCCTCCCAGCCGTGGAGGAGTTATAATGTGAGGGTCAATCCCACTTTTCGTTGATAAAAGAGTATCCCAAGAGTTGGCGCATGGTGGTGATGACTAGCTGCCTTCCCTTTAGTCTTACACTGCTAAATTAGGGACGGCTAGCACAGATAGCCCTCGAGAAGCTTTGTGCGAAATTCCAAAACAACCAAACAAACTCTTTGGGCTAAATGCTTACGAATTAATAAAATTCGGTATAAATTAAAAATCATAATATTCTTACAAAGAACACAGTAGCCATTTTACACCCACACACTCATACTTTAAAAATAAATTCATCCTAATTGTTTGACTTTGTTTTGGAATTTCGCACAAAGCTACTCGAGGGCTATCTGTGCTAGCCGTCCCTAATTTAGCAGTGTAAGACTAGAGGGAAGGCAGCTAGTCATCACCACCCACCGCCAACTCTTGGGATACTCTTTTACCAACGAATAGTGGGATTGACCGTCGCATTATACACCCCCACGGCTGGGAGGGCGAGCATGTTTAGCGCGACGCGGGCGCGAACCCGCGACCCTCGGATTACGAGTGCACGCCTTAACGCGCTCGGCCATGCCAGGCCATGTTTGACATCAATTACTTCGATACTCTAATCTGCCTGACAATGAGCGCGACCAAGTAGTTAGTGTGGTGAGTTGTATGTTCAAAAGCCCAAGGTTCAAGCTGCGATATACTATTCAATGCACTCAATAGTTTCAGATTTAGGTTCGTTATAAATCGACAGTCAAACTTGCTATCTGGTTAAGAGCAACAACACAGGCGGCAAATATTACTGACTAGTTGACTTTTCTTTGGTCAGTGTTAAATCAAGCAAGGGTATGTAAGATCCTTGAGATCACTTGGTCACTTAATTTATTTGTTGCATAAGATATAGTTTGGTCTAAAAGTGTTAAATAGTTAACAACTGACATTGAAAACTTAATTAATCCTAAATGTCAGATGGCAAGAGCTTAACTAATTCTAAGTATCTCTTAATAATGACGTAAAAGAAATGTCAGAAGTCGATGACTCTACTAGTTCAAGTTCTTTAAACTGAGGGATTTTATGGCAATGGATTTAATTAGCCCTAAGTTTATAAAGCTAACACTGGTGACGTTACGTTTACAAATAAAAAAAAGAGCCATAAACACAAAGGTATAAATAAAGGTGTGCACAGAATGTTAAATCTTTAAACTACTATGATTTTATAACCTCTTGTGTGCGTGCTTAACCTGATAGAGAAAGTTCAAAAGTATATCTAATGAAATTAATGAATATTGATGTAGAGTTTCCATTCAAATCTAGTATGATATTAAAATGTAATTTGCTGACAGTTAGAATCTTACTTTCATTTTCTTTTTTACAACGGATCATACTCCGTTGGCTCTGCTATACGTTTGAAAGCTTATAATTCACGGTCCGACCTCTGCGGTTGGCACAACACATATAGTTTATAATGCATCTTTGTGCTTAACAACAAACATCTGATCTCGTTACCCGATCCATGATGGCTCAGAGATATACTTTGATCATAACAACACCACACCAAGGTCATTTTGCGTCTGGTAACGATTGCTCTGGTAGTCCTTAGTCTCTAACAGTGATATGTGCTAATCGTAAGTCTGTGATAACAACAACTCTAGACATCGATATCTTTCTATTATTTAACAGCCATAATTCTACAAAATTCAGCTATCAGGTAACAATAAGTTATTATAAACCTTTTGTGGTTTATACAATGATATCAATTGCCTAACTATTTTCAGTAGCAATTGATAACTGCAGCTCTACTTATAATAAAATAACAATGGCTACTTTTGAGGTAGTAATGACTCAATATTTACAAATGAAAAAGAAAAGAAATCATTCGCTTGTAATGAGACCTATCAGAATGATGTTAATCGCCAAACCTTAAATCTTTTTACAAATTTAATTTGTTGTAAAATAAGCTCCTATCCTCCTAAAATAAATTGATTTCAAAGTTTACTTATTTAAAATTTGAAAAAGAAAAATCGTCAGTTTCCAATGTAAAGTTGAATTCTATTTGTAATATGCCTAAAAGTGTCAAAACTCAGATATGCATCAGCTAATGAACTTTATCTAACGGAGTTACCTGATGTTTAAAATCTTAAAACTTTTCACCAGAGGACTGCCTTTACTACACCAATGATCATTTTATGAATGCCAACACAAAATTACTTTTAAGAAGGAAAGATCGTTAAAATCGTATTAAGGAAATTACCTTCTTGCAAGATTATAAATTTCAAGTAATTTGCACAGTCACAGAGATTACTTACAGACTGCTTAGTTCAAGTGTTGATGATTCGGTGCTTACTAGAAATTTTAGGCAGCAAAATGTGATCATTTTACAAAATCTGTTCTCTTCCATCAAGGTAGTTTCCAGACAGAGCTCTGAAGACTTTATTACGTGTTATACAAAACTATATTTTTAATAACTAAAACTTTTTGTTGAAAAAAAGATCTCAAATTATTTGTTTTGATTTAGCACAAAACTGCACAATGTTATGTTCTTCAATGCTTAAGTCTGAGCCACTAGGAGAAGAAATTATAAAAACATACATGCTCTTTTCTTCGCAATTTTTAATTTGTCTATGTACAAGTTTGAGTGTTTATAACGCATAAATATTCTGAAACGGATACTACAATTGGCACAGCACAGTTAACCCATTCTACATCTTTACGATTAAAACTAACAAATAATCTGTTTATAAAACAATGTTTCTTGAATATGGATCTTACTATTCCTTTCAACTATCTTTTATGTCTGTTATTGGTCTTTCAAGAAATGTATGTCTACCTTTAATAAAAACTTAAAATTTCTGAAAATTATTTGTGAAGTGTTAAATGGCGTTTCAAAAGTGTTCATTGGAATATGTTCAATTCAGGAATGAAATATATAGAGATATATAATTTCTCCACATTTGCTTGTTTTGTGTCTATATTAGTTAACACTATGCCCAAACTATATCAGCTGTGAAAAAATATTGTATGTTTATCATCAAAGTGAATGGTATTTAAAAAATAAAGATAAATGTAAAGATGGTGTTAAATGTATAACGTTGAATGTATACTTTATCATGCAGGTGTTACAGAATCATAGTTATTAAGATGAAACCAGGGGCATCTCTTTCTTCACTCCCTCCAGAACCAAGTGCAATTGAACTATCTACATATAGAGTAGTCCATTGGGAGAATGGTCATGGAGCTTATCTCGCAGAGGCGTTCACGAGGTGTGTCAGAAGTTTTTTTGTTAAAAAAAAGTATTCCATTACTGAAAACATAAAGTAATAAATAACATAGAAACGTGAATTGTGTTAACAAATAGTTTAACTTGTTTAATATTATATATGTATATTAATTAAAAGTATTAAGGTAGAACACCATAATTGTCAGAGTCCAGCATCTAGAGGCAATTCTTGAAATCACTTTTTATTTTCGTTTATCAAGTGAACATTTCGTCAATGAGATTATCATAGGAGATGGTCGTTACAGCCTCTGTGATAAATATCCGAATCACTCCACTAGAACCGAAGGGCAGTCTGAGAAAGCAACATTACAAGGAGAAGTTCAACATACTGCAGATGAATATGAAAGTATTTATGATGGTGAACTCTCTCCCAGCACAAACTACACAGGATATGTTGAGTTGCAAATCACTGGTCCGAATGGAACGGTATGCGAGTTGTAATATTAAATTTCTTTAAAATATTAATTACTTTATAGTTTTATCTTCGTTAGATATATGACTATCTTATACGTAAAGTGTTTGTAGAAACACAATGTCTTTTCACGTAGAACATATATAAAAGTTGTTTGTTTTGTTCTGAATTAAGCACAAAGCTGTACAATAGGCTATCTGTGCTTCACCCACCACGGGTACTAAAACCCAGTTTCTAGCGGTGTAAGTCCGAAGACATGCCGCTGTGCCACTGGGGGGAGGATGACATAGAAAAGTTGCTAAGATATATTCTGATAATATTTTTCAATAAACTGCTTAACTTGTTCAGTAACCTCTTTTTTTTTTTTCATCCAACAAATTAATTTTAAGTTCGAAATTTTACAACGCTAAATTTAGATTCCGACTGCCATAGATAAACGGAACGCAGATAGCCCAGTCTACAGTATTTATTTTTTTTCTTAAATAAATACACACACATATGCATGGGTATTATAATAATTAAAAAGTAAAATTGTATCTCGGAACGGCTGTTATGGGTATTAACATGTTTACTAATAAAATAGAGAACAACATTTCGACCTTCTAAGGTTTGCAAACTCTCTCTTTGTTAACATGAAGATGACCTAAGAAGGTCGAAACGTTGTTCTCTACTTTATTAGTTTGTTTGGAAATTTCGCGCAAAGTTACACGAGAGCTGTCTGTGCTAGCCGTCCATAATTTAACATTGTAAGACTAGAGGGAAGGCACCTAGTCATCACTACCCACCGCCAACTCTTGGGCTCATCTTTTACCAAGTTGGATTGACCATAACATTATAATGCCCCTCCGGCTGAAAGGGCGAGCCTGTTTAGCGCGACTGGGTTGCGAACCCGTGACCGTCGAATTACGAGTCGCACGCCTAACGCGCTCGGCCATGTCGGGCACTCTTAATGTTATGATTCATATAATTTAAAAAGAAGATAGTATTAATACTATTAAAATTAAACTGATACATCTTACATTTATATGATATCGGTTTACTCCTTGTTAAGTTCTCTCTCTTTGTATGGATATTTGGGTATTGATGTTTATCTACCCAGGAGAGTAAGGTTTCGTTAACCTCTTACTTTTTAAGTTTGAAAATTCGTGCTATTATTTTAAATTACCAATTATTTGAGAGCTGAGTGGTTACACACGTTGCGGGTGTGACATTAAGATTGTGATTCGTGTGGCTGTGAGCACATGCTAAAATGTTTTGAACGTCTGTCACGAAAACTTTTCATAGTACTCGAACTTATTAAATTATAAATATAACCATTATGCTATCATTTGTGTTTGAACTCTATGTTGCATTGTTATTGTTACTTGTAATTCAAGTAATGAAAACCTTTAACATTTTAAGAGGAGTAAACTTAACGATATTTGAAAATTTGGTTTGTATCGTAATGCTATTTGTGTAGGTGGGGCTACAGTAAAATTAACATCAACGTTATACGCACGTGTATAGTTTACTTTCAAGTGCAGTAGAACATTAACAGTCATAAGCAGTTATGGTTAAATTATTGAAGTAATACATATAAATTCTAGTTTCATAGTCGTATGTAATGCGATGTCTAAGTGCTAAAATTTGTAGAAATAAATTGCAGTAATATCGTATGTTGCAATTAGAGACTTTGCAGGTGCCTGAGGTTCAGAAAGTTCCTGATATTACTCATATTTTTAAAGGGGTTATAAGAGTATCTGTTACTCTTAGCTTATCTTTTGCATTGTATATTATCTAATTATGTCATTCTAACCTTAAGTATATCAAGTCAACACCCATTTCTTTGTCCAGGTAACAAGTAACATCCTTCAAAAAGTTAATATATCAGGAAAACTGTAATTTAAAACGAACCTTCAGAATGAGTAAGCTACATAAAGAAATTACTTCTCAACTGTATATAATATTCTAAATATTCTTCATTTTTAGTAATGTTGATTAATGTTTTGAAGCATATATGCGCTTGAATAAACTTAGCACATGACACATTGCACATTATTTTAAAGTTTGATTAGTATAGTAGGATGTTTTAATAGTTTTTATATTCAGATATGAGTAACTAATTGGCTCGCTTCACTTAAGTAAAGAGCTCTTATTAATACGCCTTTTACTGAAATCTTTGTAACGTTTTCAACTGGTAAAAAAGCTACTGTGCTATATTATTTCATGTATAGGATGTTATTTGAACAAAGTTTTTTTTAAAAGAGGGAAAAATGTTGAATTTTATGTTTTCTATAATTTTAAAGCTATAAATTTGAGAAAGATAACTTCTCAAAGAGTAACATTTCTTAATTCTTTAATCTTACTAATATGAAAAAAGAAGATAGATTCTTTTAAAATACTCTAGTTATTCATAAAAAAATGTCAGTCTGAAAGACTGAGTCAGAACATGGTAAATGAACTTCAATATTGACAATTGTAAAGTTGCACTTCAATTACTGTAGTTTGAAAAGAACTTTCTGTGTGAAAGGAGCATTAGTGTTGATGGAAAATAAAATGAAGGATTTTATGTGAGATTATTGATGAAATCCAGAAGCTTTTAGTTGATTGCTTAGCTGCGGTGAAAGGAGCAAATAATTCTTGGTTCTGTTTATAGGAACTTAGATATAAAAGCCAGAAAGTCATTGTAGCCTTGTATATGATAGGTGAGACCTTGTTTGGACCAAATACTAGGTATGCATTCAGTTTCTTAAGTGCAGAAAATTTATCAGCAATGCAACAATTCAGGAAAAAGCTGTTAGAATATTACAATTTAAGACTTGAGAAAATGAAACTAACTTGTATATTTTCATTCGATATTATTATTTTACTACATGATAAGGCTTAATGCTTTTACAAAACATTCAACATAAAAACAAAGCAGTTCGTAATTGTTGCTTCAGATTGTTGTGTTATAAACAGGTATATTTAGTTGTTTTGGATACACTAGACTTTGAGTGTAAATGGGTTGAGTAGCACTTTATAAAACTGAAATGCATTCATGAATCTTTTGTTTTTCTCCATTTATTAGTACGTTTATTGAATACTGAAAACTTACAGTAGAATTTGAGTATGTTTTTATTATTGTATTATATGAGAGTTATACAGTCATATCTTGCAAATGATACATCATAAGAAAGTGTTCAAGATATCATGGGACAAATGCTATAGTTGTTACATGTTGCCACCAGGGACATCTTTATGATTTAACTTTGATCAATCAGAGAAAAATATTTTTTCTCCAACATGTAGAATGAATTGCTTCCACATGATAGCAACTTCTTATTATTGAGATTGTCTTGAAAATAGTCAATTAATCAAAGTTAGTGCTTCCAATTATTACTGCTCTATATTAGTCCAACATTGAAATTAACTTGATATTAGTATATCTGTTTACTACTATTCTTTATTATTTCAACTATCCAGGTACTTAATAATTTGTAATCAAACTTGTTTACCCTGTCTTTCTTATTGCACAGTTACCAATTTTTAACTACTGACTAGAGAGAAGGCAAGAGTTTGGCAGCATCTACAACCTACTTTTTTGCTTGTACTTGGCATGCTTTGAGAAACATTGTATTAACTGATTAATTAAATGCAATCAGTTAATGAGACCAGCAGTTGGTCAGCTACTGTACCATGCAGCATTGGCTGTTGAGGCTTACAGTCTGTTTGCTGTTAGTTCTTTAAAAGTTAAGTGATCTAACAACAAAGTTGGCCATAAAAATGCACTACACTGTAACATTATCACAGAAGTATGTAGGATATAGTACATATGGATTAGTTTCCAACCAGATTATAAAGTTGCAGGTCATTGGTCATTGAATAACAGTCTTTTCAATGACTAATACATCAGAATCACACTGTCTCTCTGAGTGCTTAAACATGATGCAGTTTGTAAGGAAATATTTAAAAAAAAAATGGCCAAAAAATCCTTATAAACAATTGAAATATACAGATCCAAATCCTAGATGATGTAACATGCACTGTTGAATTCCTGTGAACTTTAGCTGGCTTGTTCTGCTACAGTATGGCTGACTTTATCAATGATTTCAGTATGGGGCTTAAAATGATTTCCACCTTTATCCTTATGAATTTGCTCAAAACAACACTTGAAGGAGGCTCTCTTCAGATACTGTACACTTCACAGTATTCCATTAGAATTATCTCAGCATTGCATTTTTTAATAACATTTTATTGCTGCACTAACCTAAACATGTCAGTTGAATGAACTACATCATGACAAGCTTATCTATACTCTTCGTGACAACATGCAACTTATACACACACACATGAATGTGAGATTCACAAATATGGATCTATTCTTATGCTCCAATAAATTAGTTAAAAATTGTACATTTTGGTCGAATTTACAGGTTTATATAGTGTACTGTAGTTGTTGAACTGGCTGAATCCAGGTCAAATGCATCGTTAAATTGATCCAGGAAATGCATCAGTTTACACCATTTTTCTTCATTAGATAAATATTCTCTGGAGGAGAATGTCCTCAAACCCCTAAAAATTACCACATTCAGTGCTTATAGCATTTTACTGGAAAATTTTACAATGTCTCTCTTAAACAAATTAGTAAAGGTGACTTCCCTGCAATGTGGGACAGTTGGCATTTCTTTTAGTATAACTTAATATTACTGTGTAATTTCATCTTCCTATGCTATATCATTTGTTAGATGCAATGTGTTAAATTGGAAAGCTTTCTCTATAATTGCTGTGTACTACTGTGAGTCAGTGATTGATCGAGGAATTTGCTAATCAGTTAATTGTAGAGCTCGTTAATCAGTTACATTCAACTGATTATTCTCATGAGACTTGAATGACTGGAATAATTAAAAATAGTAATAATCAGAAACAATATTTTCAGATAAGTGTACTGTTTTTATGAATCGTGACATTAATCACTTAAACTTAACAATTTTGAATTATTCAAAACAATCATTAGAGATAGTAATGACAGTATTTGAAACGATTAAAAACAGAAATAACTGGAAATTGTAATATTAACTACTTGGTTATTTTTGTGACATTTGTCTATTTAAACATAATGTTGATTAAATGATTACATGACTCAACTTGATGCAATAGGTAATCACAGTTAATTGGAATAACAGCAGGGATGTAGTCAGTTATAAGTCACTTTTTAGAGCATAATTTTTTTTTTTAAATACATTTATCAAAAGGTGGCTTTCAGTTTAAGACGTACATTAGCGAGATTTTGAATATTTTTATTACATAAGAAAACAAATGCACATACATTTCTTTTTGTCAATGCATTAAGTACAGAGTAAACTACCTTTTATGGAAATCTGAGATGTACTGTGGGAAGTTTTGCATATTCTCTGAAATATATGTATCATTTCTTTAGTATAACTTTCATTAATATTGTTGGATAGAATGTCTGATACTTTTTTATATTATTTCTTATTATTATACACTTATTATGGAGATCACTTCCATTTTTAGCATAGTAATCTGAATTTAAAATAGCTGATCCATGTGAGGTATTAGCGAGTCTACAATCTAAGTATCATTATGAGCAAGAATATCCAACAGATGAAATAAAGCATTCTAATTTTTATGCATAAAAACATAAGAAACATATTGAATTAGCTATAGTCATTAGCATGTTTATTTTAAATTACCCTTATCAGAACTTAATTGTAAAAGTTGCCTAATTAGAAATTTAGATGTTTATGGTTCATGTATTTATATATTAATTTCTTCTATCAAAATAAAATCCTAAATAATCATATATTCAAATTATAATTTTGATTTGTATGAATCATTGTTCTTGTAATTCCACGTCTTCATCTGTCTATAATATTAATATTTTTCTTCTAAACTTTTACAGATAAATTTATTTTTAAACATAATTTGTCAACTACACGTTAAATGCTCAAAAATAAGAATATGCTTCTGATTTTTAATTGGTTCAGGTTAAACTGATAAGAGAAACGTCTGTTTCAGGTGCTGTCCAAACAAAGTCCTTATTTCAGCCTAACAGAAACAGGTATGTTTCAGTGAACTTTAACAACATCTTCAGTTATTAAATACACTAGTTACATAAAGTAACAAGGTATATCAAGATGCTTTTTGTGAGATAAAGTATTATTTTATTCATAAATTCTTGTAGAACTATACTGATTCTTTTAATCTTATTTTTTGTGAAAATATGTTTAAAACCATAAATGTAGAAACTAAGACAAATCAACTCTGAAAACAACAGTGTTAAAATTTTCAAGTTGTTAACTGTTTTGAGCAAGGTAGAGAGATTTTTGCTACTACCAAGACCAAATGTTTCTGTTTATTTAGTTGAGACTTGCTAGATATAAATGGAAACTTTTGTTTCAATTAAAACAGAATTAAGCTTCAGGTGTTTTTAGTGGATTGAGTACCTCTTTATAAAACTAATGCAAAATTACTAGTATTAATTAATTTATGTAAATTAAATAAATTTGAAGAACAGATTACTTAAATTATTTCAGTAGTTAGCATCTTAAATTTGCCTCTCACCATTTATTGAAGAACTCTAACTGCCATTATAATGAAATTATTTAAGAAATTATTTTGTTACAATCTTCATTAAAGTAATTAATTATTTTAAAAGTGAAACATCATTTACATTTATTATATGTAATTAGTACAAACCTAGCAATGCTTGTGAAATTACATTTTATTTTGTTAAATAATTTTTGAAATTAAAAAAATTTCCAAAGCTCACTTACTTATTTATCTAATTTCATATTTACAAATGCTCAGGTACTTATTAACTTACTTTTGTACAATTTTGTGCTAATTATCATATCATATCTAATTATCATTGTCATTGTAACTGCTTTATTCCTTATTTATTGACACACATCTAAATTATACATTTGTTTAGAAGATGTTTGTGTGGAATTTTCAGGTAAAAATTGATTTCCTGGCAAGTATCAGATAAACTGATCTTCCAATAAGTACAAATTTGTTCAGGATATAAGAGTAATTCTAAATCAGTTAAAATAGTGAAACTGGACAAATCTGGTAAAAATGAAAATAATCTTTTTCTTGATAAACAAAAAGTACAAACAGTCATTCTACCGGAGTGTGCTTAGCTTTCCATATTTTTTCCTCTTGGGATTAATTTCTGCAGACCTAGAAACAGTAGTCTTGAAGTAAGTCTTTACTTGATAATCTTCTAGTAGAACAAGACTAAGAAAGTGTGCCTGAATTCAACAGGTACATTTGGCTTCTTTGTCTAATTACCACTATCACCTCTTAACATTTGATCAGTCAGCTGTTCCAGCTGGACATTGTCAATTCAGCCACTAAAAGATAATTTTAAGTCCAAGTTCAATATGTTACCACAATATTCTTTAAAGCAAAATTAACATCAGCTACTGTAAAGAACAAAGAAATTAGAATGAGGCAGCCTTGGTGACTTTCTAGACCACATGTTTATGCTTTATGCTAAAACTGCATACAGTTAAAATAAACTAAATTTTTTAACAGTTGTATCGTTAAAGCAGGTAGAAAATTTAAACTTGCATTTCATGTGTGCATGAATGTATTACTAAAACTATGTAATTCATAACAGGCAAAATCTTTCATGATCATCTTGATCTTCAGTTGGTCTTTATTGTAAAATGTAGATAAAATTATCATTATAAGTCTTTCTTTGTATGATAAGGCTTATGGTTTTTATGTCTTTAATCATTACTTATGAATTTAAATAACTGGTGTAAGAATTTCATATAAACACACGTGTGTGAACATTCTACAGTGCTGGTATGAAACTGTCATGTTGCTACTAACACTATACTAATGGAGTACATTTAGATCATTAAAAGTTTATTTCCACTGATTTTCTCATTACATTATAAAAACTTTTTTGTGTTTGGATTGAAGGATCTACACCAAAGCCTGAACCAGTTGAAAGTCTCATGACTATTATTCTGGGGATTATATGTGGCCTTGTGCTTTTAGTGCTGGTATTTGTTTTGGTCCAGTGCGTTGTCAGGTATGGTTGCTTACATTATGTTGTTATGTGTCTAATAAGAGAAAGTTTGTAAATGTCCTCGTACAACTCAAAACATTAAAATATCAGTGGTTCTTCACTTAAAAAATGCGAAGCCACTTGATGCTCAACATTAGATACATTAATTAGATTTTTTGTTTCGAGTATTCCTATACAAATAATGATTAAGGATATAATTGAACATTTGGATACATAATCAATATAAATATAAAGTTTAAAATGTATAGAAATGGAAATAATTATGGATATGCAAGCAGTACACTTACAGAAGTTACAAACAGTAATTAAAGGCCATTAACTATTGAATTCATTAACTGTTTGAAATATGAAAGAAAAAGTAAAACTTCTACAATGTGCTCGTGCTTTACATTACGCATGAGACTCTTTCTTCGTGATGCAATATGCTTTATCAATATGCAGTTATGAAGTATTTTTCTAAATGTTATGTATTACTCCCCATGATATATCAAGTTTATTTGGTCAGTTTTTGGCCTTCTCAATTTTTATATAAGAATTTCATAACAGGACTTTGTGTAGGTTTAGTCTTGTAGGAATGTTCCTTTATCCTCTTTTTTTTTTCTTTTTTCCTGTCAAGATGTTATTTCACTATTTTGTTTTTGTATGGTTGAGATTACTGTGTTGGTGAAAGATGAAATCCTGTCTGAGTTGTGTTCCTGATGGAATACACGAAAATAATCTCAATTTTCCTATACTTAGCAGCAGTCTAGATATTAATCCCCAACTATGCTTCGCTATAGATGTTTTTGTAATGTTTCACCCTTTCATAACTACAATAAATGTGTTTACATATTTTTTTCTAAATTTTTATGTAGGTGTTGTGCTCATGTAGTTATGAAATTCTCATTAAATAGATGTTAAAAATTTGTAAACGTGTACTGTTATAGCTTTGTCCCTGTATCTGTGTAGCATGGATTTTTGTGCAAGGTATTATGAGGTGGAGGGTTTTCTGTTATGAATCTTGTTTTGAATAGTTAATCATGTATGGAGTTTTGAATTCTGATAAGCCACACTATATCATTTAATATATATTCATTTTGTATTAATTTTGCATAGTGAATCAGAACCCCCCTTTATCATTGTCTGGCATGGACTTAACATAATTCTTCTGATTCTTTTGTCCTGTGAAAATGTTCCAGCTTAATATTCCACTCTAACCCACTGCTAGTACAGCAGTATGTCTTCAGATTTACAATGCTAAAATCAGAGGTTTGATTCCTCTCAGTTGGCTCAGCAGATAGCCCAATGTGGCTTTGCTGTAAGATAAACACCATGATTAAAATATTTTAATATTATATATAAATACACTGTAAAAAAATAATTTTGTTAATTTTTAAAAATTTACATGTGGCTTATTTTGCAAGTATTTCTAAAATAGTAAAGTTTAAAATGTACCCAGCTTTTTCCATTAAGTTATATTCTAGCAATAAAGCATTCAAATTAGCAAAAATTTATGGAAAGATCTCTAGGTTAGATTAAGCAGAACAAGAAAAGCAACTGACATCAATATTTATCACATAATTTTTTTCATACAGAAAACAGTGTTTTTCCTGTTTTTGAGAATTACCACCTGGTGAAATATAATTTAAACCTTAGTTTACAATGAGGGTACAGTTACTTACCTTTAAAAATGTATCTAATTTATTGAAGGTTTTGTTTTACATATTTCTTTATACAAAAGTTCTTCCATCAAGGTCTCTAACCATCCAGCTACATTAGTATAAATAAGAATGGTGTGATGCCTTGCATCAGACCATGATTGAATCATCTCAGTAGTTCTTGCAAATAACTGTATTTTCTCATATTTGAAATAACAAAAATGTTGATCACTTACTTAAAAATCCACAGTTTTCCTTATTTTGCTTGCTTATATTATATTAGTTTAGATAAGTTATTTATATAAGGTGTGATCAAAAAGTTCTAAGACTTCACTTTTATTCTAAAGAATAACATACATCAGTATTATATGCTGTCCCCTTCAAAGTAATCTCCCCTAGCTGATATTCACTTGTTTCAACGTTCCTGCCATTTTCAGAAGCAGTGCTGAAAGTCTTCAATTGTTATGTGACTAAACTCTGCTTTCACATTGTTATGGATGGTTGTAATGTCATCAAATCTCTTTCCTTTCAACTTAATTTTGATTTTTGGGAACAGAAAAAAAAAATCACACAGGACAAGATTGGGAGAGTATAAAGGGTGTGGTATTACAGGAATTTTTTTTTGTTTTTTTTTTTATGCCAAGAATTCTTGAACAGACACAGCAGTGTGGGAAGGTACATTATCATGATGAAGAAACCAGTGACCATTCTCCCACAGCTTGCAGCAGTTTCTTCTAACTTTTACTGTCAAGTGAATTAAGACTTCTTTATAAAAGGCTTGGTTAACTGTCTTTCATCTTAACAACCATTTCATTAGTGGGTGATTTCGACGGTCACCCAGAACATGGGTCATTTTTGACCAATTCCCAACCTTCTTGGAAGCATTTCCACTGATAAATGACAGCCTCACTTAAACAGACATCATCAAAGGCAGTTCTTAACATTTCAAGGAGTTCTGTTCCTTCTTTACCATTTTTTACACAAAACTTGATACAAACATGTTGCTCTTCTTTTCTGTCCATTGTTATTATGACAGAGGAGATAACACGTTTTTGGCAACATAGGTGTAAGGTCTAGAGAAATTCATGGGGTAATCACTATTTGTACTCTGTACATACCTCAGTGAAGCCCCTCTGCAACAGAACTTTTTGATCAGACCTTATACATCATTGTCAAAAGTTTCATATCAGTTAATTAAGTTAAAGCATGCTGCATCAGAAAATTGAAGGAGCAAGTTTTTAATGTGATTGAAAATTAATGTGTTACTCTTTGTGTATTATTTATGACTATTCAGCTGTTTTTGGTGATTTTTTTTTCAAATTGTGCAATTGCTAGAAAGAACATACTCTCATTTTGTTTTAAGACATGATCATTTTCTGACTTGCATTTGTGAATGACTGAATTACCAATTTATTTCAGTTGTTTTTTGTTGTTATTGTTTGATTTTTTTCTGGCTAAGTTACACTGCCATAGCTGTTCAAATCCTAGAAATTGTAATAACTGATTTTGGACTATTTTGCTCAACTGACAAAAAAAAATGTGAGTACTCCATATGTAGCCAACTGTATATTAAGCACCATGGACATGGTCATGGAAGGTCATTTATTATATTTTATTATTGCTGTCTGCATATTATAGCCTCTAGGAATTGAATACTGTTTACTGTGTAGTTACTGTAGACATCAAAATAACAACTGAAATGACTATCATTGACCAAACTGTACAGATTTATGTGTTTGAACATTGGCCTACTGTTTTTATTTTGCTTTTGAGGCATAGATATATGGTATTGATGCAGTAATAAACTCAGTTGTACAGTTTTTCTTTTGTACAGTTAGAAAAGGCCAACAGAATAATGTTATTTATCACATCAATGGTCACATACAACTTTGAACAGTAAATTATAAAAGTCATGAATTGACCAGCAAATAATGCTGATATAAATCCAGTAAAACAACTTTTTCACCACCTCAGACACTACTTATATGAATATTTTAACCAACCAAGAAATGTCATTGTGAAAAACAAGTGATGTTACATTGACTGAGATATGAAACACGATTTCAATCAACTCTGTTGTTTGATTTATCATAAATATTTTTGACAAATGCAGAAACAACATTAATGCTATGGAGTGAACTACTCATTGCACTGATCTTCTCTTCATGCCAGATGTGAACTCTTTACAGACAAATTGACTGGTCAGACTCCAACTCTGAACAATTTGAATTTAGTGGTATTGCACAGGCTATAGCTGGTGCTATTTCATCAATGAATGTAATTCATGGAATGTGCTTCCAAAATATTCAGATATATCAGGTTGTTTTCCATTATGTTCAGCAACTTTTTAACAATTTATATTTTTCTTTGGATTTAAAGTCTTTTATAACTGTAATTTGCTGTAATTAAAATTCTGTAATTTTCAGGAAGAAAAATAATCACCTTTATGAGGAGGAAGGTGATCGAATAGGCTTAACAACACTAATACGTAGAACCATTCAAAGAAATGGCCATGTACCAAAAGGTATTAGCTAATTTTGTTCCTCTTCATCCAAATTTATAGAACCCTATTACTTCTTTTTGCCATAATAGTGTTTTAATGATATTCTTTTCAATGTATTTTCATTTTTTATCACTGATTTATGTTAGATTTTAATATGATGTTTGACTGATTTTCATAAGGTTTATATGAAATAAGTACAAGAGAAAATTAACAATAAATTTTCATGCTCAGGAAATCGACTATCAAAGCTTTCCTATGTTGGACCTTTGTTGGCCGATGATCTACCAAGTGCATATGTAGAAAAACATAAAGATAACAATCTGTATTTTCAGAAAGAGTTTGAGGTGAGAAAGACAAAATAATTTTTGTATAGCCTAACTTAAGGCCAAATAATATCTTACATTTTTGTTATAAAATTATGAGTAAAATAACATGACAGACAAATATTGGATTCTAACTTCTATAAAAGTTACTGATTTCAGTGATAAATAAATAGCAAAAATTCTTTTTTTCAGAGTTTTAGCAATTATAGCTCCTGTTAACTTTTCAATATATTTTGACAGAAATCTAGAAATGTTAATTATTTTTCAGGCTGCACATTTCTTTTGGTTTGGTAATGTAATTAACATATAGTCTAGTTTTACAATTATAAATTTTTAAACATATGAAAGTGATTTAACATCTATGCTTTTCCTAAGTCCTTGCCAGAAAAATTCAAAGATAGAACAACTCATTCCTCAGACAGCCCAGAAAACCTGTGTAAAAATAGATATCCTGATATAAAAGCTTGTGAGTAATTGATTTCCTCAAAGTATTTTTTATCCTGTGTATTTCTTGGGCATGACAATATAATGCTTTTCTTTTCAAATAGCTTTTGTGTTAGAACTTACTAGATCTGCATATTAATGTGTTACATCTTTCTAGATCTACATATGTCATGAATATCACAGACCTTTTTATAGAAATTTATATCAGAATTGAAATCAATCTTATGCAGATGAAGGTTAGTGTAGATTTGATGTATCTGAATTTTCAGAAAGCATTTGACAAGGTGCCACATAAAAGACTTGTAGAAACATTATCTCTATAGGTGTGGGGGGATAAGTAAGCAAACTGAATAAAAGAGTGACTGGGTGAAAGAAAGCAGAATGCTCTTGTAAATGTTATTCAGTCAAACTTGGATTCCTGTCAGAAATGTAATACCTCAGGGCTCAATCTTAGGGGTCAAACTTGGATTCATCTCACAAGTGGGGTACCTCAGGCCTCTGTCTTAGGATGTTTGTTCTTTTTTATTTATATCAGTGACATAGATGAAAGAAGAGTCAAACAAATACTTAAATTTGCAGATCATAGCAAGGTCTTGGGTGTGGCTAGCTGTGAAGGGTATGCTGCTGATTTACAAAAGGATTTAGATCATTTAGTGTGTTGAGCAAATAAGTGACAGATGGGTTTTAAGTAGAGTAAATGCAAGATAATGCATTTGGGTTCTCATACTTTAAAATATGACTATAATTTGGATGGGAATAACAATGTCTTGAAAGAAAGGGATCTTGGTGTAATGGTTGCTCAACTTCTTAAGCCATCCAAACAGTATGTTGTTGCTAGTGGTAGGGCAAATTGGATTTTAAGTTTTATCTACAGAAATAGTGTGTACTAGGCTAAAGAGGTTATAATTTCATTTTATAAGTCACTAATTAGATCACATGTGAAATATTGTCCTAGGTCTTTTACCTTCTGAAAGATATTGAATTTTAGGAAATGGTTCAGAGAAAGGTTACAAGAATGGTGCTTGAGATGAAGGGGGTTGTCATACAAGGAGAGGTTGAAATCTCTCAAGCTGATTTATCATGAAAAAAGAAGAGTTAGATTGGATATGATTGAGGTGTCTAAGACTGTAAATGGAATTGACAGAGTTAATGCATCATTTTTTCATATACTTAACAGTGAGAATAGTAGGACTAGGGGAGATAAGTGTAAATTTTGGGAGGGTAGGAGTCATCTTCAACTAAGACAGTTTTACTTTCCTAACAGAGTGGTTGGCCTTTGGAATAGATTACCTTTGGATGTTGTGGAGGTAGTAAATTTCAGTGAGTTTAAAAGAAAGCTTGATAAGTGTATGATTGATAATGGCTTGAAATAATGGCTTCAAGATTTTTTTTAATTTTTTAATTAAACGTTTTATTTTAGTTCAAAGGATGGAATAACTGAGATGGACCATTAGGTTCCATGTTGTACCAAAACGTTATGTTATACCAACTCTTAAGTTCTCATTTTCAATAATTATACATCTAATTTGAACAGTTGTACACTTGAATGTGTACAACTTGAATTTTTTTTTCTAATTACATTATATCTTACTGTAAAATCTATGGAACTTTACCAAAATTGTATATTGCATGTTACTTTCAATCCAGTATGTTGTAAGTAATGACTATTTTATACAAAACTTACATTTCAGAGTTTTAATACCCATAACACCATAGATCTTTTCTTCAAAACCTTGTATTAGCATTGTATCCTATTCATTAATAATATATAGTACTGGATAGTTTTGAGTGTAATTACATATTGAGGTTGTATGCACTATATATTTGAATAATTAACGTCACATTTTGATTATAGTATAATGTTAGTGGTCATTCAAATGTGATAGTATAGTGTGTTTAATTTATTTCATTTACTAGTGCTTGGAATTTACCAAAAACTTCAATTTTAAAGGCTAAGCACACATACCCGCAAGTGTATACATTTCATGAAAACATGAAAAAGAAAACTATAAAATAATATAAGTCTAACTTTTTTCATTTATTCAAAGTTAATTTGTAGAGAGGAAGTAAGTTAAAATTATTTCTTTCCTAATCATTGTCTTTTTTTCCAGTTGATCAAACTCGAGTTCAGCTTCCTATTGAGGATGGTATTAAAGGTTCAGATTACATCAATGCCAACTTTGTTGAGGTAACTTAAACAGGTGCTGTAAAATGATGTATTAAGTAATGATGAAGTGTTGTATAGATACAACATTAAGACAAAAGGTATGCCAGCAGCTAGGATGACAAAGACTATATGGAAAAGCACAAATGTAATTTATAATTATTTTACTAACTCGAAATATCAAATCAAGGATTAGCTTTCATAAGTTGTTTCAGCCATATGTGACATATTCATTGTCAAGAAAACAAAATGTAACAAACTGAAAAGTAAATGAAAATATTATTCTTAACATTTATGCACCTTGGGGTAATGTGACAAAAACATGTTGCAATAACTTTGTCAGTCTTAAAGCTGTGAATGAAAAGATAACTAATGAAATAAAGCAGAATCTTTAAAAATGGTTAACTTATATGTTTAAAAATTTGATTGTTTATTTAATTATTACAGTATAACTTGTTTTATTTCTATGCAAAATAAACTTCAAATTGTGCAGTTTATTAGAAGTAATAGTTTTTCTGGGTAATGAACTTTTCTTACTAAGATCATGTAAATTGTCTTCTAAACATGACTACTGAGTAAGAAAAGTCATTGTATAATTTACTGGTATTGTTCAGGGTTATCGGGGAAAGAAAATGTTCATCTGTGCCCAAGGTCCTCTTGAACACACAGTAGTTGATTTCTGGAAGATGATCTGGGAGCACAAAGTAACTGTAGTTGTTATGCTGACAGGTGTGGAAGAGCATGGTAAAGTAAGTGATAATAATGTTTGATTGCCTATAAACTTTAAAACTGAAATTTATTGCACTAAGTTATTCATCATTCTAGGTACAATATTATAAAAATTGATGAGGTAATGTTTTCACATGTTTTTTTGTATTTTCTTATGTTTTTCCCATTACACGAAGAACAATAAGAAACTGTAAAGAGTTTACTTCTTGACACTGAAAACACAACTGAGTTATTTTTGTAAGACTTCTATAAAATGTTTTATTGATAGTAAAAAGGACTAAAATATTGTTATTCTGTTTATGACATTATAACTCTTTATTGGAGCTTAAGGTTTCCTATCCTCTAGGTTTTAACTAAAGTTACTTAGCAATAATGTAAAGGTTGATAGATTTTGTGAATGTCATCAGACTTAAATAATAAAGAAATGTGTACCAAAAATTTGTTTCTTTCTCAAGTTAAAATGTGCCCAGTATTGGTCTGATGATGACCCAATGGAAGTGGAAAAGTTGTATACAGTAAATGTGATAAACACCACAAAGTATTCAGATTATTTGGTTAGGAGATTTCAAGTACAGCATAAGAAAGTAAGCACCATTTCAGTCTATTTTTCTTGTTTAATTACTTGAAGAAGATTTTTAATAATTATAACATTCTTTTACAATTGGCCTTAAAAAAATTCAATATGGCATTGATTCTATTGTGTTTGTTTGTGTTATTTGGGAACATATACATACAGAGAAGTGCCCTAGCTTTTGTTAATGGTTAAAAATATAGTTGTTTTTTTGCACTGAATTGTTAAAAATAGGTATTTTAAACACACTGTTAACACAATAATAACTTTGTAATGCAAGTATCTACAAAAATAATCTTTATTTAAAAACCTTATGGAGTGTGATGTGAATATTATACAACATTATAAATTTGTTCAAAGCAAATATTAATCTATTTTTTATAAGAATGAATTCACTGAGGGACGAGAAATTCTGCAGTTTCATTTTGTTATGTGGAAGGACTTCTTAGCTCCAGAACAGCCTTCCTGGTTACTACGTTTCATCAAAAGAGTCAATGAGCATTATGTTTCAGATAGGGGACCCTTACTAGTCCACTGCAGGTGCGTGTTTCAATATTGTGCTTCTCTGACATGTACAAAATGTTTCTTGAAAAACAGTTTTAGTCTTTAACACTCCAATAACAAAATCATTACCCATGAGGTATTTGTTTGACATAGGATCATTACCAATTCACTGAGAGTTTCACAGTGTTAAACTTTTTATATGTTTAAATCTTGAAGCAGTGTTTGTTTCTTGTGTTGCTTTAATCTATAGTTTATTCATGGAATATCCAGTATGCTACGCTACACTTTTACGCTACCACGTTTACCATTTAACTTGGATTTCATAATCTACTTGTGGACTAGAAAAAAATATTAAACAATTGAACTGCTTTTTCTTCTATCTGTTTTATAATTTTGAAGATCAGCATCTATTTTATTAAACAGTTTACAAATTCCTTTAAAAAATTTCCTGCAACCAGGTCTGTATCAATTCATGTATGTTTTAATTAGTGAAGTCACAGCATTATGTTATAATTCTGCTCCAAAAGATTATTTTGTCTATTGAGACAGTTTCAACATAGTTAATCTATAAAATACACGATTCTACTATTTTTCTTTGTCCAAAATAGTATTTAAATAGTTTAAAAAAATTTTTGCTTACCTGAATTTGATAGTTTAACAACTGAGAAACAAAATCAAAATGTACATAGATAATACAACCATGCTAAAATTTTGATAAATGTTTTGCCTTATGATTTCTAAGCTATTGTAAGAAAGTTCTCGAATCTACATACCAATTAAAAAGTAAGAATTTTGAAGGGGGGAGATGGTGGTTGAGTGGTGTCTGGTTCAGTGCAACACACCACTTAATCTTGAATTCCTTTAGACAGGTAGATTTGTGGTGGGTCCCCCAGGATCAGTTGGCTGGTTCTATTAGGCTAAAGTAAACTAAATACTAATACTGGACATTTTCAGTGGATGTTGTAGCCATTGTGTCTGATGCTGGAGTTTGGGTAGAGTGCTCACTGGCATTGCAACAGTGTCCTTGTTTTGCAGTGTATTTCATCCTTTTCTTTGTAGGTGAGATAAACCTTTAAGGCAAATCTCTCTCTCTCTATTTTATATATTTATTAGAGAATTTGCTGGCTTTACAAACTTAGTGGAGAAGCTACATTCTGATGACATCTTGGTGGAAATGTCTTGACCAAACCTCAATGAACTCCTCTTCAATTTGAAGGCTATTGATACCTATTGAGTTTACTCCCCATGCTTCTGGTGATTTTTTCTTGAGGAGTGATTGTTGAGAAGGATTTGTGAAATATCTTTAAGTTGGAGATTCTTGCTAGATTCTTCAGCCTAGGAGTTGCTGCTAGTGACACCTCTACTATTGGAAAGAAGTATACTGACTACCATTATTCTTTTGCTAATTTTTACATCACCACCTCCACCTTTCACTGTCAAGGCAGGTTATCTGAACTATTATAAGTAATAACTATATATTCCTAACCCTGTAAGGTGTTTTCAGTGTCAGAGATTCAGACATTATAAGGCATTTTGTCATAGTTCTTTTTGGTGGGCAAAGATCATGATGCATGCAAGTGTGAACTGAATCCTCACTGCATCAATTGTGGTGCTTCCCACCCATCTTACTTTCAATATTGTTCTAACTTGGGGAGGAGAAAAGATACATACTGTAAACAATATTTTTTACCTGGAGGCTCAGAAGTTATTATTCCCTGTTATCCTATTATCTTAGACATATACTGCTGCACTCAGTTTCACTTATTCAATGGGAATGCAAACAGATCTTTCTGTGCCTTGAACAGAGTCTTTGTCACACCATGTGAAGTATTTTTTGTCCTCCATTGTTGCACATGTTGACAAATCAACATTTATTCCTGTCTTTGTCCCCACTGTTGTGTCCAGTGACTACTCAAGTTCACGTCCTTCTTCTCAAGAAAATTGGCAAGGTCACAAGTAGAAGGGTTCTTTACCCAGTTCTCCTCCAACTAAGTGAAAAACACCACATTGATGTAGTGGAATTGTCAAAGTTTTAATTCTAATTTAGAAGACATTAAGGAAATGTACCTGAAACCTGGCAATACTGTTCTTTTTCAGTAGTTGTCTTTATACTGGAATGACCAGTTGTGCAATGGACAAGTTTATGGAGAGGCAGCCCTGTCAATAGTCTTCTGTCTATCAACAAGTATATGGAAACAGCAACTGATTGTATAATTCAAGCATCTGTTTACTCTGTCCCCAAAACCTTAACACGTTTCCCACAGTATCCTCATCCTTGGTGGTCTTGTGTTGGCCAGTAGGCATGGAACGCTCAGAAATGGATCTGGGATACCTTTCATAAGTATCCCATTCTTTCCAACCATATTACTTCTCAGTGGGCTCTCTCCCATGCTCAACAGCTGAAACATTACTACCAGAAGGAATCTTGTATGAAGGTCACAGCCAGCATCTTTTCTACCACTAGTTCCAAAGTTATCTGGAACAAGATTCCAAAAGTCAATGGGAAGTATGCTTCCCACCCTCTCTCCATCTTGCTCTCTAATGGCCAGGATGTTGCTGATGTACAGAGCATTGCTAATATTTTGGGGGAGTACTTTTCTTATCTCTCCAGCACTTCTCTTTCTTCACCTATCTTCTTGGTCATCATGTATTGAGCAGAAAAGCTGCCTCTTTCATTTTGGACTGATTGTCTTTATAACTATAATTTCCTTTTCATTCTGGTGAAATTTCAGCTTGTACATAGATCAAGTCTAATGACATTCACTATAAAATACTGTATCATCTCTCCCCTGTCTCTCTTGCCTTTATTCTCATTGATGTTAACTATTTCTGGCAGGAGAATGTTTTACCTGATAAGGTAGCACAAGGCTATTGTTCTACTTTTTCAAAGTTTGTATATTCCTTCTAATTATCATTCTACTGATTTGACTAGTTGTCTCTGTAAGGTTTTGAAGAGGATGGTTAATGCTTATCTTGTTTGGTTCTGTGAATCAAACAACTTCTTTATGCCCACCCAATGTGGTTTTTATCAATAATGCTCCAACGTGTGTCACCTGATTTGACTTTAATCATAAATCAGGGAAGCCTTCCTCAAGACGGAACATCTTTTGTCCATTTTCTTCAATCTCGAGAAGGCATATGACCCAAGTGCAGGCACAGAATTTTATGGGACCTCCATTTCTCTGGTTTGTATGGCCATATATCCATTTTTATTTATAACTTTATGCTTCACAGGTTATTCCATGTCTATGAGGGTTCAACTCTTTCCCTTTTTTTCCCACACAGGAACTTGGAGCCTTTCAGGACACTGTGTCTTGAATGTTACCCTTTTCAGTATCAAGTTCAGTGCTACCACATGTGGTTTATTGAGCAGCAGGTTCAGACTGCACTCAATCCCTTGTTGAAGGGGACCACAGAAAACAGTTTTTAACCTTCTCTTTTTCTAAAACTGTTTTCATTCATTTTTGCCAACAACAGGATTTATGTCTCAATTCCAAGCTCCACATCAGTAGTGGTGTTTTTCCCATTGTCCTTAGGACTAATCTATAACAGTAAGCTTACTTTCACTTCTTATATTAAGAAACTTTGTTTCAAAGGTAAGCACTGAACATCTCCTGTGTCCTGTCTTTCACCTCATGGGGAGTGGATCATTGTTCTATGCTCAAGATCTATTGTGCCCTCATACGATCCAAGCTAGATTATGAATCTATAGTATATGATTCTGCCAGGCTTTCTGCAATGAAGATGTTGGGTCCTGTTCACCCTCTGGAGCTTTAGCTTTGCATGGGGAACTTCTGCACTTTACTAGTCCTATGAACCTCTTCTTTACCTTTGCTTTTTGAACTCTCCTTTACAATATGCTACCAACCTTCAATCCTTACCACAGCATCCCAACAGTTGGGTTATTGGGTTGTGTTCTTTCAGAATAGACAGTCTGTAATTCCTGCCTATGGCCTTAGTATCCAGTCACAACTGGCTGAATTTGATCTGCCATTAGATGATGTTACTGAGTCTTCTGACTGTCCCATCCCACCATGGCTCAGTATCATCTCCACCTGTGCCATTTCTTTGAGTCATCTGAGGAATACTCCTAATTGGAAATAGTGTCTTCCCTTTGTTAAACATCTTTTGAACTATTATACTCTTCCCATTTTTACAGATGGTTCACAGTGAGGTGACTCAGTGAAATCTGCCAATGTTCATTGTGGCTTGGTGGTAGTTCAAAGGGTCTCATCTACAGTGTCTGTGTTCGCTGCCAAGTCATGTGTTACTTCTCTTGCTTTGGATCAGGTAAAAACTAAGCAGTAGCTGTCTGCTAGCTCTGTAGTCACTTAATATTAGTTCTCATCACTCTTCAAAAAGAGCCAATTTTTCTCTGTCTTCTATTTCTATCCAGTTTTTCTGGATGTCTGGCAATGTTGGTTTTATTACTTAATTGTTATTACAGTGCAGAGTTTGAAGTTTACTATGGTACAAATAAAGTGAGATACCAACTTCTGTTATGCATGAGTAAGCCTTACAGCCAAGATTTTTCATAAATTCACAAAAAACATCAGTATGTAGCTGTCAAAATTTGGAATTAATCACCAGGTGTTAATTGAGAGACAGTCTATGAAACACCACTTTTGATTGTTTAATACCCACATGTGTGGACCAATAATTTGCCCTGTTTCACATTTTTGAATTTGCATTCACATAGAACATTGTGTTACATAGTCTATGATATAAGCACTAGTATATAAACCTTTACTGTAGATTTTTATGAATAAAATTGAAAAAGAGCCATAGTGTAAAAAGATATTATAAAAGATAGGTTTATAGTTCAGTTGCCACCTGTGAAGTTTCATAAAGAGTTGTGATTGCATGGCAGATAATTTCACACACAACAAATGGTAAAATGCAATTTTCTGATTGAACACTCTTTTAATACAGTAAGTTTTGTCAGAACAAGAGAAATACAATCGAATATCTATGAAAGGCTCAAATGCCTGTTCATTCTTGCTAGGACGTCTACTACACAGTTTGGTTCAACTTTAATATCACAGTGAATGTATAATGAGTCCAGGCCATTCAATCAATCTTCAGTGGTGGTATTTCTCAAATACGTTTTAAGTCGTATGAGAGTTGAAAATGAACACTCCCACTGAGGTCATTGACACAGGAAGCGTGGCAAATACTTTCAACAGTGTAGAAATGACTGGGAACATTTCTGCATTGCACATTGCATATGCATCTATGACATTTTTTGGTCTGTTGTTCACAAGTGATTTGTACCAAACCCTAAGTTCACCTACTGCACTTAGTGAAGTGCTGCCAATGTCTGCCTTGTATATATTGATCAACTCTTTGATTTAATCACATTATTGTGTTGTAGGTTCTGACCTTTATGTGGTAGATCCTGATGGTAGTAGGCACATGACGTTTGTAAGGAGAGTTTTGTGGCTGAACAGACGGTCACATATTTGTGAAACAAAGTGATCAACAAATGAAATAAATACAACAATATGAAAGTATTCCTTAGGGCTAGTGGTTTGTGGGTTAGCACGGTACATCTGCCTTTTAGCCTGTCTTGGCATTATGATGTCAATTTGAAGCTCACTACACAGAGTTTGAGCCTTACAGAAAATGTTATTAAATTCATTTACAGTATTATTTATGAGTATATGTATTAAATCTTCCACTATTTCTGTGTGATGCATCGCAGCACCTAAATCAATGTTCTGTTACTGCAGTAAGTTGCACAGAGGTAAACTAAAGGAAAACAATTTAACAATGGTAAGTAGAGTAATGATGGATTCTGGTTGTGTTATATGGTAAGTAGAGTGATGATGAATTATGGCTGTGTTATATGGTAAGTAGAGTTATGATGAATTCTGACTGTGTTATAGAACACAACAGTTGATTGGCTTGTGTGGCAGAATCTCTGTCATGCCAACCTGATATGGTCTCAAGGGTATCTGCAACTGCATGGATTAATTCTAGAAAGACAATGACTGAATCATGACTCTCAACCCATCTGGTGGGGCAGAGACCTTTCAAACTTTTTTTTTCGATTCAGGTGCTTTATTCTCCACCGAAAGAGCCAAAATGTGCTTTCATTTGGGTGTATTGAGAATGTTTTCAATGCTAGAAATTACTCCCATGCAATTTCACATAGGAACTTCTTTACAAGCATCAGAAATTGCCAAGTTTAGGGAATGGGCACTGCAGTTAACATAAGGTGCAAGTGAAAATTTATCAGTTATGTGTATCTGGATACCATTGAATTTCTCACTCATAGGGGCAACACAGTCGTACCCTTGTCCTTGCAGGTAAGCCATGTCAGAACCATATTTTGTCAGATTGGTTATGATAACATCAGCCAAGTTTCTGCCTGTTACATCGTAAACAGGTATACATTGGAAAAAATCTTCTCTCATTGCGAGAGAGTTGTCATTGGCATGCAAATATCTAACACACAGTGAAAACTGTTCAATGCCTGAAATATCTTGTTTCATCAGCTAATATTGATAAACACTTTGCAACATTAACCCTGTTGACCAAAGCATCAAGAACATGATTATTACAGGCATTGATGATTTCACTTTGAATTTGATGACTCAGATACGTAGTATTCCTCTTTGTACTTTTAAGGTTTGATAAAAGCTTAATATCACCCTTTGCCCTGTGGTGCAAAATTCCCATCATTATTGATGGGCTTCTCATCAGTTTCACCAACAAACATTGGACCATAATCATATTTTTCCCTCAAAGCTAAACCATGTCTTGCATACAACAACACAGTATCAATAATAGGCGTTAAATATTGCCAGTTCTGTTCAATTTCTTACTTGTCAGTTACACCATTCTGCAAGTACACAGATGAACTTGTGTTTATGACCTGTAGAAAATGTTTAGCTTTTACCTTGCTGTGTTGGTGGTACTGTTTCAATTCATGTACCTTGAAGTCTTCAATAGCCTTCTTCTAGTTTGTGTTTGGAAATTTCACTAGTTGTCCCAATTTCTGGCTTCCAACACCAGCATCATCAGGGGCAAAAAGACAGCAGTACTTACAGAAAGCACCCTTTGCATGTTGACTGTAGAGTAGCCATCTCCACTGTGAAAGCAAACGATGCTGAAAATGCAGCTTTCTTGGACCACACTGGGGGAAAACATAATTACTCCCTGGCATTTTTTGGTTTCAGCATTTATTTAAAAGAGACAGAAAGACATAGTTCTAATGAAGTTATTTTGCACATAGGAAAGTTTGTTATGAAAGTACAATAACAATATAATGGGGAGTCGACTTATCTGTTTACCAATGCTGGCATCATTAGAAATGTAATATCCAATGCCCCAGACTGGACCTGAGGTGGTAGTGGCAGCACTGGTAGAAGGCCACCATGATGACTATGACAATTCTGATTCGACCTGATTGGCTGCAGCAGATTGATCAGATTCAGCCTCATGAATGGGTTTAAAGAACCCATGCAGTGTCTTTGTCTTTTTCAGGCTTGACATAGCAAATGATTGTTTATTGCAACTTCTATTTGTCAGTGTCACATTCATAGTACCATTGGTGCCATCTGTAGTGAATGGTGCCACCCACTGTTTATTTGCAAAGTTAATTCTTGAAATCCAGGGAATCTGAACATACACTGTCCATAATATTTGAATACAGATTATAGTAACTATACATATATTTTGCACTTTCCTGAGTGACTCTATATTTGATATGTTGATGACAGAACTGTAGGTCTACTTTGCTGGGCCTGATAGATTTAAGTTATATATTATATATATATAGGCCTATATATTTATTTATGATTAAAAAAATAATACAAACACCTCAGTGTGCCATTGTGAAATTTGCCAAAAAGGTGGTCACAAAATGCATAAATCTGGCTTTTATGTTTTTATTTAAAAATTTCCTGGAAGGCATTTCCCTGGACCCCCCTAGCATGGCTTTGTGCCTGCAGTGCTTACATCAAGCATTCAAACTAATCCCCCCCAATAGCCATTTCTGGCTACACCCCTGAATGGAAGTAATATAATTTTAACAAAATAGAAGTAATAAATTATTAATAAATTTAGCTTGAAACTTGATTCATTCATATATATGCAACATGTGTATATATGTATACTGTAGTATATGGCTGTGTCCAGGTACCCAGGAACAGAAGTAAGGGAGTAAATGAAGAATAATTACTTGTAATTAGTTGAAAAACTGTCATTGATTTCTCTTTGAACTTCTACCGTCCCTTTATTTTGGCACTCTTTAATAAGTTTTCTTCTGAATGAGGTTGGGCTTAAATTTTCTAAGTAGTGTATTGCTCACTGAAAGAATCTTTTCTGCAATCTCATATCCAGAATTGTGTAAATGTGTTTTTCAACTGTTTGAACTTTTTTCTTACATTTTTATATTTAAAAAAATATATGTATAAAATATAATGTACTTTAGGTTTTAGAACTTTCTGAAAAGTATTGTCTTGTTTGAAGCTACTTTTGGTTTAAAAGTCCTGAAAGTTAGTCTAAAAGTTTTTACTTTCTGACTGTCATTTTCATATGAATTGACATTATAATTTTCAGTTAATTAAGCACTTCTCCGGTCCCTTTTTTACTCACATTTTCATCTCCCTATACACAGACAATTTTTTGAATATATTTTGTCAAATAATTAGGTACAAAAGTTTCAGTGTTTTTCCTCTTCATGTTGATAACATATTGGACTCAATGTAACATAGGTAGAAAAAATTTGTTTTTAAATACAAGATTAGTTCAAGTTAAAATGTTATAAAGCAATTAAAATGGCACCTCTACTTGTGGAAGCTCCAAATATTTTCTTATGATAATTCCATATTTTGCAGGGTCCCCAAAAGTGCTTTATTTGAAAAGTAAATAAAACCACAATTAAGAGTAATAATTATTATTAATTTCTTTCTTTTGAAGTTCATATGTTATGCTATGCTGTAGCCTACAGAGTGCATAATTCTTTTCGTGACACATAGCATAAGCACATTTTACTGATGTTGTAACAGTACAAATTACAACATTCATCTTCCATAATGCGACATCACTTTGGTATCTACCGATTGACCAACAACACGCTACTGTAATGTTGTGTAAGTGGTTAAATTAAGTGACCCCTCCAGATGGTCTTTGGGCTCCTTTTTGGGAAATAATACAATGGTCAAACTGCCTCCTTAAATTTTGATAATTTGCTTCAAATGACTAACATTCTAAACAATTGTCACTTATCTATTATTTTTAACCATTTGCTTGACTTTATTGTCACTACTGAAAGTTTAACTTCATGCTCTTTACTTAGTAATTGCATCAGTTTTTTGTTGCACATGTTCTTTGCATAAAACATGCAGCACTGAAAAGTTATTTCATTAATTACTGCTATAAAGATTTTCCTAACTACAGTTTGAAAGTATGTATTTCCCTTTACTCTCAATGTCAAATATTTACTTCCTTTAACTATCATCTTTGAATGCTTATCTTGCATGACTGACATTGGCAAGTATTGGATGTGTGGGCATTTACTTTTCTTTATTGTAAACTGCTTCATTTCAGTGCTGGTGTAGGAAGAACAGGAACATTCGTTGCCATAGATACACTATTACAAGAATTGGATGAAGAAGGACAGGTCAATGTTTATGCCTGCATCTCTGATCTTCGACATTCTCGGAATTATCTTGTACAATCTCTGGTCAGTTCTGACTGCAGAAAGATAATTTTGTTATATAATCTTCTCAGCACATTATTGGTAATATTTTGTCCTAGATCAATACAAATGTGTACTTAACATTAAATATTACTTTATATTCAAAATTCTTTCCTTTGTGCACCCTCTGCAGTACAAATAAATTTTTACATGTAGTTAAAATACTGAATATAATATAATGTTGTTATGTTTCTGAAATAGTTATTAAAACTGAAAATTAATATTTTGTACATGAACCACATATATCAATGGATGTTTGCTATATAACAACTCAGTTATATATCTGACAAGTTTGTCAGATCTTGTCCCCAATTTTAATGCCCCCAAGTAGCACAACAGTATGTCTGAGGGCTTGTAATATGAGAAACTGGGTTTCAATACCCATGGTTTGCAGAACCCATTGTGTGGCCTTGTGCTTGTCTTAAAACAAACTTATCAGTGTTGATCTTACTCGATCAGTAAATAGTGATTTGTAAACACAATGATAATTATTGTAGAAAACATACTACATGTTGTAACAGTATCTTAAGAAGATAGACCAAGATGAGTCATGTAGTATTTTTCCATATATTTGTACTTATTCATCTTTATTCTCTTACTGTTAATAAAATTTGTTAATGTTGAATAATCATTGCATGTGTATAAATATATTAGTTAAAAGAAATCTTAAACTCAAGAAAAGTTATTGTTATGGTAAATTCCATTTTGTAATTACCTCATTAAAACATGTTTAAAACTGTTAAACTTGCAACAACTACTGGCACACATAGATCTTATAATCAATATATTTCATAAATCCAAACCAATGTGACTGTGGTATAAGTTTCCCTTGTTGCATTTTTAAGGACCTGGACTTTAATGTTATATTTAATCTGTTTTTAAACTAAATTACATAATATCTATTTTATGCATTAACACCTTGTATGACAACAATATAATTTGTAACTTTACTAGTCTAAATAAATAAAAATTAAAGTTAACTATTATAACGGAGTTTCTGATATATGTTTTAAGTATACATTTTGTTTTTTTTTAAATAATGACATAGCTGAATCTTAAACAGGTGTGGTTGTACAGCTCAATCTTTTTTTCGCACAGTATTACATATATTAACATATTAAACTTATCACAAATGATAAATTGTAGAAGTTTTACTTTTAAGAAAATTGTTTAGTTTGAGATCATTGCACTTCAGAGTGTGGATTATAATAAAGTCAAATCCAAAAGTAAACTACTCAGTAGATATAGAAAAAATAAATGGTACCTTTCTTTCTTTCTTTCTTCAGCTAAAACAGGCTTTGGCAGTCTTTTTCATGTCTACTTCTTTTGTAATTGGAATGCATATTATAATTGGTGAATATATATTTTATGAAAGTACACAGAATTATTTACAAATATAATATATTTTACTAATTTTAATTCCTAGTTCTATTCTTATTATTCTCTACGTATAAAACATACAGTAACGCCTAATTCAACTAAACTATCATACTGCTTTAAAACTGCACTCTGTACTGTATTATTGGTTATTTTCTACAAAATTTTATATTGCAATGGAATTATAATTGTTGTAATTCTGTCAAAAATGTACATTATTTTTCTTTTCCTGAACTCCACAGAAGCAATATATTTTTGTTTACCGAGCATTAATGGAACATGCTCAGTTTGGTGACACAGAGATAGAGATGAGACACTTACGAGATCATTTTGCACAGCTGAGAGGAAAAATGAACAAATATGAAAATACAGGGCTACAGTTGGAATTTAAAGTAAGACATCCCTATATTAAGATTTACTAGACGTTAATGTTTTATTTCACTGTGTCATCATTCTTAACTCTTCTGTTTAACTTCTTCCTCTGGTTGAATTTAAATATAATTACAATAAGGGTTACTTATAAATCTTCTCACCTCTAAGTTCCTAGGTTAGGGGACAAAGATAAGCAAACTCTAATCCTCAGGTTTTGTATGTATAAATATGAAAGTGGCATTTCTATCAATCAAAGGTAAAATTATTTTACTCGTATAGTTTGATGCAAGTTATTTGTCAGTATGGATATTACTAGTATAAATAGTAATTGTATTCTTTGAGTGAGTTCGTAGTCTGAGGTAAGTGGAGGGAAGCATTTTTTACATTATTATGTGGATCAGAAGGTTTGAATTGCAGTAATACTAAACACACTACACTTTCTACTGTAGGGGCATTATAAGAGTAACAGTTAATCCTGTTATTTTATTCAAAGCTAGACAAAGTCTTTGTAGTTTTATTTATTACTGAATCACTGTTTTCCATTTGATTTGTCAAACATTAAAATTGGCTATACTTGAACCCTAAAGGGTCTGACCTAATTGTTCAGATTGAAAATACCAGAATTTTGTCCTTTAGACTTTTAAGATTTTATTTAAACAATAAATCTGAGTCTCAATATATAATATAATTAAAGCTGGCATGTGAAAAAAGTAAACTTGTGAAGACTTGGAGATTAAATTTCTTTATCCAGTCTATGAAATTATAAGTAACAGTTAAACATATGAGATGAGCTTGTTAATAAATGAAACAAAAATTGGACTTGGTTAATAATAGGTAATGCATCATCATTAAATAATTGATACTTTTTTGTATGATTTTTTTATATATCACTTACAATGTAAACTGCACAAAAAGTATAAAATGTTTTGTTGTCCAGAAACTTGGAGATGTGATTGAAGATCTCAAGACTTGTTGTGTTGGAACAATGGATATTAATCTCAGCAAGAACAGATATAATTTTATCATACCATGTAAGTTAGTAACAAGTTTTTGGCAAATAATTTTGTACTTTTTTATAAAACCCTGCAAATAATATTCAGACAAAGTTTGTTGATAATATAGCTGCTTTTAATACTAAGTTTGATGTTTTCAGCCAAATGTTAATAAATATAATTTATTTTGTATTTATTTTCAAATCCATTAATCATGTAGAGTCACACTTTAAAAGCTATTTTCTAACTTAATTTGTTGTTTATATTTATATTTTTATAGTGCATCTTTCTGTGTGTGTGTTATCTTACTAAAACTTTTAACAATGTCATTTTTATGATTTACTTAAAATTATGTTAACTACACTGAAATAAAAGAGATTACATGTAGATAACATTGTGATGGGAAAACAGTTTCTGTTCTTGACAACTGTGGCTGTGAAAATGTTTGTTATATTTCTACCAGATGATACAAATCGTGTGATACTTCTCCCAACTGCTTCGAAAGACCACTCCTCTTACATTAATGCATCTTTCATTGAGGTGAGAATAAAGGTCTAAATATGGTTTGTGTATCTGTAAACTTGTATCAGTTCTGAATTTTATTTAAATAAAAATAAAATTTATTTGATGGCTAAATATTTTTAATTTTTACATTTGTTATTTTAACCTTATCCTGCCATAATTAATGTGGGCTCGGCATGGCCAGGTGGTTAAGTTACTTTACTAGTAAACCGAGGGTTGAAGGTTGAATCTCTGTCACACCAAACATGTTTGCCCTTTCAGTTGTAGGGGCATTATAATGTGACAATCAATCCAACAATTCATTGATAAAGGTGTAGCCCAAAAGTTGATGGTGGGTGTTGATGACTAGCTGCCTTCCCTCTAACCTTACACTGCTAATTTCAAGACAGCTAGCGCAGATGGCCCTTGTGTAGCTTTGCACAAAATTCAAAACAAATCAAGCATAATTAATGTGAATATCTTTTTACTTCTTACATTCGATATTAGTTCTAATCATAGAACACTCAAGTTAAATCACTTAAATGTTTGATTTTAGTATTATCTTTTTTTTAATTTTTGCATATTAAAGCATGTACACTGATTAACTACGATTAAAAGTTAAATAAATTGATTATTTGCAAGTAAATTTCACTGTAGACTTGTTTTAAAAATTTGTCAAAATAAATTATCAAAGTGTGTATCACCACATCTTATGTCTATATAATGATCACTAAATACAGTATATTCTAATAGATTTTATGGTTACAGTATTTTTTTACCTTCATGTGAACTTTCTAATCTTATAAAAAATAATAATGAAAATTCTCTAACAGACTTTTTTTAAAACACCCTAGGGCTATAATCGGTCCCTGTCTTTCATCGTTACTCAGGATCCACTAGAAAATACATATGTTGAGTTCTGGCGGATGATTAAAGAGCACAACATTCAGACTGTTGTGATGCTATCAGATCTTGGAGATGGGCAGGTAAAATAATGTTTTATGTGGAGTATTCATGTTTGCATAGTTATAAACACCAAATAATTTCACAGCTATTGGGCTCAGTTATTTTATGTTGTATCATTTGGTTATGTCTTTTTTTTTCTCTAAATTACATATATATCTATTAATTATGCAGACAAAATGTCCACAGTATTGGCCATCAGAAGAACAAGAATATGATTACATCAAAGTGACATTCCAGAAGGAAGAAAAAACAGATTTGTTTATCAAGAGAAAATTTAATGTTACAAATGTCAAGGTAAGATACTGTATAGGTATCAATTTCTTAATTCACTTTTATCAAATTTTAATTACTTGATATGTTATCATAGGAAAACATTTTGCTTAGAAATTGAGAATTGTAAACTCAGTTTAAAGGTTTTTTTTTTCATACCTAACTAAAGATTATTTACTTAAATTCTTCAGAACTCTTAGGATCCTTCATATGTTGGTGTAAAATTATTGTAAAAACTGTTATATTTAAGAGAAAATAGACCCAAAATGACATCAAATCATTCTAATGCTTCACACTTGAAGAGACAGATGAACTTGTTTAAGCTGGAAATGATTCTGACTTTGAACTTGAATTGTCTGATGATTAATTTGAGCATAATATGGCTGAAAAAAGATACACACCTGTAGGGTTAATGTCTTAGAAGATTTGTTGTCCAGCTTTGTCAGTTGGAGATTGTCAGCATCAGTCATTCATGTACTTTTGGATATTATTTGCTCTTCTAAAGAAATCGAACCAGGCCTGCTACAAGAATAAATGTAAGGGGATGTTCTAATTAAGTGGCTAATATATGTATTAATGCACAAAGATTCTATTCAAAATGTAATGCTCATAGAACTTTCAGGATACTGTGTTACTAAATTCCAAGCAAAAGTCGTTAATTTGAAATTTTTGTTCACCTTTTAAAATTTATAATTTTATTTGTGAGGTCACATCTATTTTCTAAAGTTAAAATGGCAAGCAGTTATTACATGTTTGACTGTGATATTAATATTAGTTTACTGTATAATAATTTCCAAGTGAAGAATTCTCACTCACTACTTTCATTAAATTACAAGACAATTTGTACATATTAAAAATGCAAAGCAGATTTGAAAAGAAAGATTCTTTCTAAACGAGGTATCTATTTTCATTTCAGTAATGACATACTGACTTTTGTAATTTTTCCAGAACAACGACAACCATGTTGTTACTCATTACCAGTTTCTCAGGTGGTCAGATTCAGGTAATCCAAGTGCAGTACCAGAGAGCACTGTGAACCTTATAGAATTAATAGAAGAAGTACAGCAAACTCAAGCCCTGGATTTTACCAATAGTCCACTTACAGTACACTGCAGGTAAGAATGAAAAACCCTAATACTTATTTATTAGCAATATGATTCAGGGTGTTGATGTAGTTATATGTTGTGGTCCCATATATTATAACTGAAAATTGATTAAAATGTCATATAGAAGTATAGTCCTTACTATTCTGCTGAGACTTGTTTTGAGCATTCAAACATTAACCCTTTTGCAATTGGTCACGGGTTAAATGCCATGTCATCAGCCTGTTATATACACTTACATGCAATACATGACATGTGAATGACCAATTGACAGTTCAGAATGTCCCCTAGTGGTGTTCCTAGCCATTTTAATCTGTGAAAAGACTATCACGTTCTTTCAGTCCAAGATTTCAAAGAGGTAGATCGTGTCTTTTGTCTTATTGAAGTTTCATACTTTTTCAGACCTGAATATCCCTCAGTTACTAAGTTAAATAAATTATAATGGAATTCTATGGTATCAGTATAGTTATTTATGATTTTTGGTTATTCAACTGTATATATAAAATATTTTTGAAACTATTCGATACCTCCCAACAGTGACATTTTGAAAGACCCAGCAACCTATGTCCATCACAACCTATGTCCATCAGCAACCAAATTCAAAGGTTAAAGCATGAAGAAATAATTGTTTGCTTTACTTCTTGATTTATTTTTCAATATTTTAAGAAAAATAAGTTTCATAACTTATTTCTAAATGGTAATAATACAAAATACTAGTCCTCTAAAACACAGCCAAGACTAGGTCAGTTTTATAGTATCGAATACAGTAAAATGAGCACATGCATCATGCCAATAGAAGGTATGTAATGTTAGCTAGGCATTACTAAAAAGTAAATATAATAAAAAGTGATAGTAAATGAATACAAATGTTTAGTCGAGGTAGCTTAAGTCTCGTAACTGCATATATATACATACATACATTTTTTTTTTTATCATGGTTACAAGGTCAGTCAGTTGACAGACTCCATATAGGGTATAGAAAATAACACAAAATAAAAATTCTTACAAAAAACAAATGTTTGAAATGTATTTAAGAGGTTTTAGAGATTATATAAATAATATTTGAGACATTTGGGATGAAAAATAGTTTTTTAAACAAAATGAAATCGCTTCTCACTCAGACTAGTAATCAAACAGACTCAACATTTTAACAACATAATTTAAAAATTTTGGAATAAAAATTAATAATGTGAAAAATTATGAGCAAGGTGCGTATTTTATGTTAAATTTATTTGCATAAAATGTTTGTGAAAAACTATACAAGTTTATTAATTAAAATAATTTGTTTTTCTAAGTACTTGGTTTATCAGTTTTATAGCTCGAAACCCCTCAGATAAATATTCAGTTTTTTTAAGAACATTGCTATAGAAAGACACCCTAATGTTCACAGATACAGATATTTCTGTTAGCTTTTAGTGGCTACCAATTAACTGAATTTTTTTTCTTTAACACTTCAGGTGTTTTAAATGAGTTATTATTAGGTGATAACTGCTCTAATGTTGTGCCACTTCAAATTAATAATCATTTATTTTGCAGTGGAGGAGGAGACAGAAGCAGTGTTTACATCACTTTAAGTGTGCTTATCCAGCAGTTGAAATTAGAAGAAAGAGTTGATGTCTTCCAAGCTGCACGACACACACGTTCTCAACGTCAGTGCATGCTTCAAACAATAGTGAGTCCTGGTTATTGTTAGATAAAATATGGTATTCCACAACTACTTTTGAAGAAAGCATGATTATAAAGAAATCATTATTCTTTCTTTTGATATTTATAATAATTGTGAGATTATACTTAGTTTTAAATTTATAGATGTGTAGTTGAATATAAATGTATTTTGTGTATAATATTGTAACTACCTAATAGGTTGCTCATAGGAGTTACTAATAATGTAAAATTAATTGAAATTGTTCCCTGAGAGTTAAATGCTCCAATCTCTTTGACAGACTTGTTAAAAATTGCATTCTTTGAAGATTACAAGGAATAATCCATAAGAATTTCCATTACAATTTATTTCCATATTTATCATTAGTTACTTTTGATCAGAGGTTTTCCATTTCAAATCAATGCTTCATATATGGTAATAAATTCTGAATTTTTATTTTATTGAGTGTTTTGTTCATATTCTTACATAGATACTGAAATTAGCAGTAATGACAATGACACATAGTAACTAACACTTCAATTTAACTAAATAAGAAAATGTGATAATAATTAATAATTAGCTAGCTTAAAGCAGAAAAATTTGGGAAGTTTAAAAAAATATCATTTCTGTGATATTTTACTCTAGATTGTTCACATTGATGCTTCTAGTATCTTAAAATATTTCAGAAGTAGAGTACAAAATAAGTATTGGAGATAATATTTTTTAAAATTAAATCAGAATTAACGTTAAATGCAGTTTTTAATATTTCACATAATTATGTTGATTTAGATTATTCACTAAAATTAGACATTAATAAAATTATACATTCATAAAAGCCTGCATTTCTCATAAATGGTGTGAAATTTATATTGATATTTGTTTTATATTATATGGCACATTCAGGGAAAACCAATTGAGAAATAAGATCCTATATTGCACACTTTTTTACCAAATAAAATTATGTATATCTACATTTCTAGGGCCAGTATGACTTTCTCTACCGAGGTCTTCTGGATTATATGCATCATCACAAGCTCATGGATATGGGTGATACACCTCTCTGAAGATTGATAGTTTTCCTTACCTTGGGGATATTAATAGTAATGCTACAGATGTTAGTTTTCTGTAGTAATTACATGAAAACATTGGATCGCAGTCTTGCACTTCATCAAGTAACTTGTGCCAAGAAGAGAAATTTCACCAGTTAGTGCCTGAAAAAGTCAGACTATGTGAGAATAACGCCAGTTTGGTGACTTATAAATGAATAGGCTGGGAAATAAAAGAAACTAAATGTGTCTCTCTGCATGGC
Source organism: Carcinoscorpius rotundicauda (assembly GCA_011833715.1). Classification (NCBI taxonomy): domain Eukaryota; kingdom Metazoa; phylum Arthropoda; class Merostomata; order Xiphosura; family Limulidae; genus Carcinoscorpius; species Carcinoscorpius rotundicauda. The sequence goes on along the minus strand of CM022399.1, from coordinate 29,819,363 downwards.
TCAAGAATTATGTGATTTGATTAGAAGTATAATATTGATTACCTTAACAACTTTAAAACAGTTTTGTTCACATTCATTTTCACAAATGGCCAGGCCTGATGAAGTATTGACAGAATGTGTAATCTGTAATTTTCTTTACTGAACTTCTGTGGAAACAAAATGATGTTGTGTAGCTTTTTCCATTATTAGTTTCAGCCGATTTAGAATTATCTCCTGTCTGTCACAGTACAACTGTTTTGATTTGTGGACAGAGAAATGAACCATTTTATCCATCCCTATACTGGTTAATTAAGTATTCTACATATCTATAGCTCTAATGTAAGATATCAGTATTATAGTCATTCATTTTACTTTCAGTCACATAATGTCATCCAATTTACTTACCGAAGAACATAATTTGGTTGAGAAAATAAGCAAATAAGAAAACTCCAAAAGATTAATTTTTGTGTGTTACTTTTGTATTCATTATTTTTGAACTAATTCACTTTATTTTGAAGAATATTTTGAAGTATTTATTCAAGTTAAGGTATATCATATTTTTAATTACAACATAATGTTCACTATAATTAAATTTCTTTTAATGACCTGTTTCATATTTTGAAAGTTTTCCATGACAATATAACTCTTATCAAATCTGTCTTGGTTTAAACATGTGATGCAGTTCCATACCATATTTAGATAATTTTTACATCAGATATGTAGCATTTTTAATGGCTTATAAATAACAATTTTAGTCTTAAATTTAAATATGCTGTTTTTTGTTCAGGTTCTGTAAATACTGTAAGTCATTATAACATAACTCAGATTGTCAATGAATAAAATAATAACCTGGTTAATTGAGAAAATGTATACTACATTTTAGTTCTAATTTTCTAAATGTGTTGTTCACTCATACTCTAACATGTAAAAAATTAAAATATACAGAGCCAACATTTACATGAGTAAAGAAACATAAACATAGTGTCAGAATAACAGAATATTCTGACACTATATGATTGAAACACTTGATATGCAACTGTATTGTTTTTTTCACAGCTTTATTTTCCTGTTTCCTAATAGCTTAAACAACCTTATTCAAATAGTTAAAAAGTGAATGTAGCTTTCATGAAAATATCAATTATGATTATACACCCAATTTATAGTGATTGTGTGTGTGTATATATGTATATACACACACAAATATAAAACAAATGGAACTAATGTAGTAATAACACAATCATTTGTACAATATTCCAGTAATGGTTAGTTGAGACTTCAAAATTTGAATGCTTGTGGTTTTGAACATGGAATTTCAAATATTTAAATTAGTCAGAGTTCCTTACATTTGTGTGTGGTAATTAAATCTGAGTTCTCATATACCTTTTATTGAAAAATATACCAAGCATCATTCTTCTAACTTCTACAATTAATTTTCATCAGAAATAGAGAGATATTTGTCTGTAAGATGATAGTTACGTATATTGATGCTGTTGTTCGTCGTGATTAAAAAAGACATTGGTGCTTAATGTTAATTATAGAGGAATGGATGTAGTGAATGTCCAATTACAACGGTGTACAGAAGCTTTGCTAATGGTAGTAATTGAAACTGTCATGTGCATCTATACAATGATTTTAAATCATACCTTTTTAATACAGGGTGCATTTATTTCATTTTTGAACCATTCATGCATAACAATTCCACTTGTGTATTATTTACTTAAAATTAAAATACTTTGAAACGTGAAGATATTTTATTTCTAATTGTTAATATAAGTAATACAAAATAGCTACAACAATCAAACAACTTAGATAATTGCTTGATGAAAGTTGACTTAAGATTTTGTGATGCACAGAGTAACTAAATATAAGTTTTCAAGCTTTCTTCATTCATCCTAGTACTTCAGTGTCACTTGTAATTGATTGTATGTTGTTTTGTTTTTTAAAGAAATTGGTATCTTTATTACATCTTTTAAAACATTAATTTTTTTTATGTTTTACAGATATTTAATACACTAACTATGAATTCTGGTAACCCAGTGTACTAGCATCCTTCAATTTAGTTCTTTTCTTTTTTTCACAATTAGAACATTGCTCCTGGCAGACTTTTTATGGTACAACAAATATTTAAAAAACATCAATTTTTAAAATCAAATTGTTAAAAGTTGTTATAATTATTTATGTGACTAAAAACTGAGCTACATTAATTAAGAACTATAAATTCAGTACACAATACAGGGAAGTTATTACTTATAAGCAGGGACATACTAATCTTATGATAAAAACATATTTATAGGCAAGAATTTAATAAATAACAAGTACAATATATATAAGAAATACACAAGTTATTTACAAGGAAAAAGAAATGTGAATTAAACTGAGAAATTATGGTGATTAATTTTTTATACTAGGTTCAAAAAGTATGCTTACCAGTTTATACACGAACATGTTTTTCTTGAATATCAACAGCTTGGCTAGTGTTTAACCTCAGTTTGCAAAATGCTCCAGATTAATCTAAATTAATTACTGTTAAATAGTAACATGTTTTGTACTGTGGGATTTAAATGGCAAAATAAAGACTTTTATTTAAATTTTGACAATTAATATCAATAATTAAAACTGGACTAGGAATCTAAGAGCATTCTTATGCCCATTGCCATAGAATAGTACTCTGCACTTTGAGGCCCATAACGCATTATAAGTGAGACAAGTCCCACTTATATTATCTTTCACCTACCTCATCTATCAACAATTAAGATTAAAACCTGAGTAAGGCGTAAAAATGTTTTTGATTAAATATTAATTTTTTATTTAACTAAAAACTTGTGTAAATATTAATAAATTCTTGTTTAATTAAAAATTTGTCTAAATATTAATAAATTCTCGGACATTTTGTTACAGTAAGCATTAGTTAAATATATTCTGTTTTGTTTTTATTTCCGCCATCATTATTCCTGAGATCGCTATTCGAAAAAACGATTGACTGTACTATTGGTCACATTTGCTGATAGAAAACTGGAGAAACCATGGGTAATAGGTAAAGTGAAAATCCGCGCCGTTTCAAAAATTTAAGGAAGAATCAACTTCCTGTGGAATGGAAAGCGTGGATGACAAGTGCTATATTCGAGGAATTTTTGAACAAATTAAACAAAAGAATGGAACAAGAAAATAGGAATATTCTACTTTTTCTAGATAATACAACTTGTTACCCAAAAGTTCAACTTTCAAATGTTCGTTTGGTTGAAGTACAGAAAATTGGTGCTTCGGCAAATTATTGCAAACTTGGACAACTGTAAGAGAGCGTCTGGAATGACCATGAAAATTGACGTGTTAGATGCAATTGCGTAAAAGACAAATGCGTAATAAAGTGCTTTCGAAACTGTGGATTTATTCTTGGTAATGGCAGAGATTGTGAATAAGTTGATTGTTATGACGATTCTAGTGAAATCCAAACTCTGATTGAGAAAATTGGTGCAGATTATATTTTATAAACGCAGAAAGTTTTGTGAACGTTGACAAGAATGTTTTAACAGAAATTCGTGAAATTGATTTAAATTCTATAATACAGGGTGGTCGCTAGAAAAGCGGAAAATGTGAGGGTCAGATGAGATCACGAATAAAATGCGTGCTTATTCATTTCTATTTTGATTTCTTTACATCATGAATAAAATGCATGATTTTAATAATTTTGAGCATCTATGAGTGTAATATAACATATGCCTTTAAAAAACTTTGTAAAAGTTATTCTTTGTAAAAAATAAATAGCTGTTTGACAAATTTTCCGCTTTTCTAGCGACCACCCTGTAGAATCACAAGATGGGAACAGTGTCAGAGATTCAAAAGATAAACAAAATGGAAAAAATAGTGAGGAAATAGAAATTCATACTTCATTACAAGTGTTTAGTTATATTAACGTCATCAAATTATATGCAAAAATGAAGGAGGAAAATGAACTTAATAAAAAGGCTGAAGAACTGGGTTCTCTTTTAACCGCATGAGAAAGCCCATTAAAAAAACGAAAGTTGAAATTGAACACTTTCTTCAAATAAATTTGATTAAGCTTTTGTGCACTTATGCATACTTTGAACGTCTATTTTTGTTCTTACTCTAATAAATATAGTGTAAACAGTGTAATAACTTTATTCACAAACGTCTTATTTCCATTGAGCCAAGCAAGTATAACGTTCCGTTCAAAAATTATATACAATTAAGGAAATTCATGTTCACTGTCTAAACCGGAAATTTTACTCGGTCCGTGCGATTCCGCCTTAGACAGATTTTACTGTATAATATTCTGGTCTGTTGTCAGTTGTTTGTCCATATATACTTACTTCACCAAAATTGATGTGAATGTTCGTAAGATTCATTCAGAAATAAATAGAGATTTTCAGTTTTGCGTTTTTTACTACTTTTTCACCTACAGTGATTGAATCTTCACCAAATTTTGCATGAAGGTTTGTTTGGTCAATACGGAGGTACAAACAATTTTGCGGTTTCATATTTTGTATTTTGAAGTTTTATGGGAGCTTCTGCACGTTTTAAAATCACATTTAAGGGAAGGAACATTTTATGTCCAAAGATATCATTTCATTAATTATGAATTTACATAACCTCTTTCCAAAAGAGAGGAACTCCAGCTAGTTATTAAAATATTTTTGGTGCTAAATAACAATAAATTATGCAAAAACTCATTTTTAACTATTTAAATTGTCATATATTTAGTCAAAGGCACATTTACTAACTTACAATACTCAAGTTTGACACAGTAAGCAGTGGACACAGTAAATAATCTAAAGTGGTTTTGCTCTAAAACGGCCAAAAAGTTATTAGGATTTTATATTAAAATTCACATATTTTATGAGGATAAAAATCATTGGTAATTTTTATAAATGTCATTTCTCTAAATAACAATAAATATCTCAAAGGAAAAATTTGTATTGAAATATACTTTTTATAAATTATTTTGTTTCATATGACATTGGCCTGGAATGGCCAAGCGCGTATGGCGTGCGACTCGTAATCCGAGAGTCGCGGATTCGCGCCCGCGTGGCGCTAAATAAGCTCGCCCTCCCAGCCGTGGGGATGTATAATGTGACGGTCAATCCCACTATTCGTTGGTAAAAGAGTATCCCAAGAGTTGGCGGTGGGTGGTGATAACTAGCTGCCTTCCCTCTAGTCTTACACTGCTAAATTAGGGACGGCTAGCACAGATAGCCCCCGAGTAGCTTTGTGCGAAATTCCAAAACAAAACAAAAACAAAATTGTTTTCTAATCTGGCCATGAATTTCAAACTTTAAAAAATTTAAAGATTTTTAATCGCATGAAATTAAAATTCTAAACTGTAGTATTTCCCTTTGTGCGAAATTCCAAAACAAAGTCAAACAATTAGGATGAATTTATTTTTAAAGTATGAGTGTGTGGGTGTAAAATGGCTACTGTGTTCTTTGTAAGAATATTATGATTTTTAATTTATACCGAATTTTATTAATTCGTAAGCATTTAGCCCAAAGAGTTTGTTTGGTTGTTTTGGAATTTCGCACAAAGCTTTGTGCGAAATTCCAAAACAAATTCATATGATATTATAATTTTTGTGATGTTATTTTTGAAATAAAGTAACCAACTGAAGTGTAGTTACTACTTGTGTTTTGTTAAATGCAAAGCCATACAGTAGGTTATTTGTGGTCTTCCCATCAAGACAGATTTTCATTGTTATAAGCTGTCTACTGAGCCAACTGAGGGGAATCAAATCCTTGATTTTAGCGTTGTAAATCCATAGACTTACCGCTGTACAAGCGAGAAGCAGCTGTTACTTAAACTTGCCGCTAAGTCTCTGGTGGATGTATACAATTGGATAAGCTCCCCAAAATTTCTATTGTATAACAAATTAATGACTGCATCAATGACAAATAATTATTTTGTTTGTTTATTGTTTAGCTCGGAGATGTAGAATGAGCCATTTGTTGTGCAGCTACCACATGTATCAAAACCCGATTTTTTACATTAGAAGACCTAAGACTTACCGCTGAACCTCTGTAAGAGGCGTAAAGATGATTACCGAGAGAATTCTGAATGCTTAGAGGTTTTATATTAATGAATATAAATCTTGACATGCTATTTCAGTTTAAATGTTTATCAGCTTGTAGGGATAATTTTTATGTCATCCACTGACCCGTCTTGTGAATATGTTCATTTATTATTTTTGTATGCCCATTGTAATGAATATACAATTTAAAATCATTTTATTTTTAATTCCATGAATATATATTAATAGATAATTTTTTAAATAATTTACCTTCTGTTTGCAAGTCATTTTTCATTTTCAACATTAATTATTCTACATTAGTAAAGCTAATTGTTAATCATGTATCATCAGCAAACACGAAGCAACTTTACTGTTTAAATTTAAATAACATAAATCGGTCATGTGCATTATAAAAACTGGTCCAAGCACATAGAAAAAAAACCCTGCTAGTAGAACGGTAAGTCTACGGATTTACAACGCTAAAATCAGCGGTTCCATTCCCCTCGATAGGCTCGGCAGATAACTTGATATGGCTTTGCTGAAAAAAAAACACATACATCTGAATATCGTACTTTATTATGTTTGCATTAATTTGTTTGTTTATGAATTTCGCGCAAAGTTACACAAGGGTTATTTGCGCTAGCCGTCCCTAATTTAGCAGTGTGAGACCAGAGGGAAAGCAGCTGGTCACTCTTTTATCAACGAATAGTGGAATTGACTATTACTTTATAACGCTCCCACCATTGAAAGGGTGAACAATTTTGGTGCGACGAGGATTCGAACCCGCGACCTTCAGATAATGATTCGAATGAATTAACCACCTGACCATATCATGTATTAGTTAAAATTATCATTTTTTTATAATCTGTCATTTTATATAAATATGAAATCAACAATTTCAATATAATGCCTCTTCTTCCCATAATTATTGATTTTATTAGGGTATTGTTGTTAAGCACAAAGCTATACAAAGGGCTATTTGAGCTCTGCCCACCACGAGTATCTAAATCCGTTTTATAACGTTGTAAGTCTGTGAACGTACCGCTGTAACACTGCGAGGGGAAGGCATTTTGGTTAGGTGATTTTTAGAGAAAGATACACAAAAGATTATCGGCGCTTTATTACCATAGGAAATCGAACCCTGATTTTAGCACTGTAAGATCGGAATCAAACTACTCTCCCAGTGTGTTAAGGTGTTCGACTTGTAATCCGAGAGTCGCGGGTTCGAATCCCAGTCGGACCAAACATGCTTGCCCTCTCAGCCGTTGGGGCGTTATAATGTGACGGTCAATCGCACTATTCGTTGATAAAAGAGTAGCCCAAGAGTTAACGGTGAGTGGTGATGACTAGCTGCCTTCCTTCTAGTCTTGCACTGCTAAATTAGGGACGACTAGCGCAGATAGCCCTCGAGTAGCTTTGCGTGAATTTCAAAAACAAACTACTCTCCCAGAATTTCTATTTTATGCAGTAGTATTTTGTGTAATTTTGTTCGTTTGTTTTGAAATTAAGCACAAAGCTATACAAAGAACTATTTGTGCTTTACCCACCACGAGTATTGAAACACGGTTTCTCGAGATGTAATTCCACAGACATTCCTCTATACCCTGGAGGGACGTGTGATGTTGTGTAAAATGCTTTATCTGAGTTAAAAAATTCACTCATTTCTTTTTCTCCTTATCTAAAATGTCGCAGATATTTTTGCGAATTTCAACAGCGCTTTGCCAATGTTTAACCCTTCTCTAAATAAACTCATATAGTTTTTAAAGAGAAAACACTTTGTTTATTTGAAAATTTAGTCAGCCTTCTTTTCAGTATTTTTGAAACATTTTAGAAATTGCCTATAACAATAAATATAACATGAATACATATTCCTATCACTTTTTGTATATTAAAATTACTATAGTTTTTTCAGCTCTTCTACATGTAACTTCACCAGATAGTGGGCAGGAAGGATCTGATCAATCCTTTCATGCGCATCACGAATTAAATGGTTTGTTTTGAATTTCTCGTAAAACTACACGAGGAGTACCTGCTTTGTTTTGTTGGTTGTTTTGAATTAAGCACAAAGCTACACAATGAGCTATCTGTGCTCTGCCCACCACGGGTATCGAAACCCGGATTTTAGCATGTAAGTCCGCAGACTTACCGCTGAGCCACTGGGGGGCAGGAGTATCTGCTCTAGCAGTCCTTAATTCTACATTGCAAGACTAGAAGGAAGGCAGCTAGTCATCATTACCCACCGCCGACTCTAGGGCTACTCTTTTACCAACGAACAATGGGGTTAATTGTCACATTATAACACCCACACGGCTGAAAGGACGAGCATGTTTGTTGCAACGGGGATTCGAATCCGCGACCTTCTTATTACGAGTCGAGTGCTTTAACCACCTAGTGATGCCGGGCCCACGAATTAGGTCTACTTTCATTATTCTTACTGAATTCAAACAATCACTGGTCAATTTCGATTTTTTAGACTTGTAGTTTTCAGTTCCTCGTTAAATGTTGGAAACAAAAACATGGATTTTTTTTTTCTCTTTATATTTCTCCTCACATGGTTCATTATAAATTTGTCTTATAATTTTAACTAGTACATTTATGAAATAATTATTAAATTTATTTGTTAAATTTCTAAATACTTCATTGTAATTTTCACCAACATGTGTTGTATTTTTCTTATAGCACAGCCACATTGAACTCACTGTTGTGTTCACCGAGAGGAGTCAAATCCATGATTATAGAGTTATTAATTCGTAGACTTACCGCTGTTACAGCGAGGAACTTTCTCTGGCACAACCTCTACATGTATGTAATATTACTTTCTTATCTGATTTGTCAGTTACCCTACTAACGAAATTCTATTTTTTGTTACACCACTTTCACATTTTAAAAATTATTTTATGATATTAATTTCACTTTTTCTTAATTTTGATTGTTTCTTATTTTAAAGTATTTAAAACTGTTTTCATAACATTTGATAAAAAGATATTTTATATATATATATACGCCCCCCAGTGGTTCAGCGGTATGTCTGCGGACTTACATGCTAAAATCCAGGTTTCGATACCCGTGGTGGGCAGAGCACAGATAGCCCATTGTGTAGCTTTGTGCTTAATTAAAAAAAAAACTTTTTATTATACATTATACCTACCTTTTATCAATTTTGTCATTTTATTAATGATCTGTAGTTTATTAACCACGAGCCAGTAGGAACTATTTTTATTAGAAAAAAAAAACAACCCAAAATAATCTGGTTTTTCATAAGTTGAATTGAAGTTTTTTGGAGATGTTTATTGGCTTAAAAGAAGGCATTTTTCGGCACAATTTAAGCGTTGGGGCTGTAACACATGATTTGAGGTCGTAAGGTGAGAGAAATCCGGCATTGTGTTACGAGTTTAACAAGTAAGTGCAAGAAGCAATAAATGACACTTATGAACCATTCAGACCACGTTGGTAAATACTGTTGTTGTTTTGAATAAGGCACAAAACTACACAATGGGCTATCTGTACTCTGCCTACCACGGATATCAAAAACCGGTTTTTAGCGTTGTAAGTCCGCAGACATACCGTTGAGCCACTGAGGGGGGGGGGGCTAAATACTCTGTAGCATATGGAGTACAATATTAAACCTGTAGCTGCTTTCAAAGCGTTCCTATCTGCTCATCCTACTTCTGACTATCGTGATGCTTCGACCTTCCCTATCGAATCGCAGATAAAATTGTTAGTATCTCAATTGAAAACTACACTTTTAAAAAGTTACAGTGGAACCGTAAAAGGTTGGTAATCGGTTAATGATGCTGAGAACGTGGCTGTATTGATATATGCCGAATTCACTCTCAACTGGTACTGGCTAGTATGTGGACTTGACAATGTTGTATTTCACTTAAATTTATCATTAACAGACGAAAATTTGTCTCTAAATTGTTTCGAACAAACACGCCTAAAATAGCCGTCTTTGAAAGCTTCTGGACGGAACTTACTTTTACTAGCCAACAAATTGTAATGTTAAGACACCCCTTAACCCCGAGGGACGTGTTAAATTTGTTTGTTTTATAATGTTATACATGTAGTGCCTTAATTTTTAATTAACTTTTCTGTAAATATTTTATACGAGTTATTAGTAATCTGTAGAGATATGTATTTCCAAATTGAATTTCTTTAAATCTTGTTTTAAATTTGATAACCTATTTTTTTGTAAACTGTTTCTTTGTCTGTATTACATTGTGGTTCTCCATCAATACTTCTGTCTTTTGCCCCCCACTAGTACAGCGGTATGTCTTCAGGTTTACAACGCTAAAGTCAGGGATTCGATTCCCCTCGGTGGACTCAGTAGATAGCCCGATGTGGATTTGCTTTTAGAAAACACCCACCCACTTCTGTATTTGTTGAGCTTTTATTAAGACACCTGACTTACCTATCGAGAGACGTACCACCCTAATTAAACTTCCCGCCTGAGGTGGTTAAGGCACCCGAATTGTAATCTGAAGGTCCCGGGTTCAAATCTCCGTCACACCAAACATGCTCTCCCTTTCAGCCGTGGGGACATTATAATGTGACGGTCAATATTCGTTGGTGAAAGAGTAGCCCAAGAATTAGTGTTGGGTGGTGATGACTAGCTGCCTTTCCTCGATTCATACATTTCTAGATTAGGAACGGCTAGCGCATAGCTTTGCGCGAAATTCAAAAACAAAAACAAACTTCTAAACAGATTACGCTGTTGTGCTGTTGTCACAACAGCATACAAAGTTTCAAGAACTATATCATCTCAATTTATACACAAATATTTGAACTTCGTTAAAATGAGATGAAAAAGTTAGTTCTAAATATCTCTCCCCAGTCAACTTATATTTCAAACATAAAAATAAATAAATAAATAAACAAAAATTATAAAAATTAATTAAAAAAAAGAAATGGGGAAAAAACTTGACATTTTGCTGATAACTATATATGTACCATAATACTTGGATATCGTCCCGAAAAGGATCAGAATAATATTCAGTTCAATAATTACAAATTCCAACACTGCAAGATCATAAGTATAGGGAGAAGGTCAAAGAGAACCTGACCCTCTAGGGTATGAACATATCTTACCCAAACATCGAGAGAGAAACAAATTACGCCGAACATGATTGCGGTCACTTAAGACTAGAAACAGAAACGAGAAGGGCTGATGATAAACTCCCAGGTCAAATCAGGCGTTACCAACTGTTTAGAATTTTAAAAATATATTTAAAAGAAAACTTATTGCTCTCATTACATAATATCCTTTCTTCAGATGTTAAAATATTAATTTTACACATACACATACATCGAGCTCAAAATTAAATAACACAAAAACAACCTCTTGTCCTGTCCCAAAACACATCAAAGAGTATTTCGATACCCGTAGTGGGCACAGTACTGGTAGCCTATTGTACAGCATTTTATTTAAAAACATAAAAAAGCAAAAATGTTCTTTCGTTGGACATTTTTACAAAACTGGCATGTTCCACAGTATAACAAACGTAAAGCATTAAATCTGTTAAGTTTCATTGCTAGAAGCTGTTACTTGTGTGTGTTTTCTTATAGCAGAGCCACATCGATCTGTCTGCTGAGCCTACCGAGGGAAATCGAACCCCTGATTTTAGCGTTGTAAATCCGTAGACGTACCGCTATACTAACGAGGGGCAAAGCATTAAATAAACACATAACCTAAAAATTACGCAGAAAAAAAGAAAGGTAGTACAGATATTAGAAAAGTGAGCAACCTTCTGCATCACAAATGTCAACAAGTGAAAACAGAGCTGCAACTTAAGGGTTACATTCAAAATATCCATATGTGTTCTTAGCAGACAAGAGAATTAACTCTCCCCCTGCACCGCGACTAAATATAAACCTTTTCAAAAACCTCACCTTTCTATATGACACTATATTATACTATTTTAAAATTATTATCGTGTTTCATAAAATGATGCCTTATTAAAGTAAATAAAATCCAATATCATCACTTAAAAGTTTTGAAAATTTCATTTTCCGTCTCAAGTTTCCTTGTTCCAAACAAAGAGTGAGGTGGAAAGATGGCTGCCAAGTTCACAATTATGGCTTTGATCCTATCAACCAAACCCTCTGCTTTCCACAAATATCTCCCGAAATTCTACATTGATCATGAAAACACTTTCATTTTATGTCCCTATGATACTGATATATAATGATCTGTTCAACTATAAATTGGATATACGAACTTTTCACTGTACCATACATGACAGAGAAAAAAACACATGAAGATTGTGTCTATTCAATTTATATCTTTGAAACTATTTCAACAGACAAGATAAACAGGATCATTTGCTCTAAGTGTTAAAGTTTTATGTGGTAGAAACAAGAAACACCGCTGATTTTCTTCCCTATAGCAAACGAAGAAGTAGATTTTGTTCAAACAATTACCGCGAAGACCAAAGCACGTCCAGAAACAATCTAGATTATCAGCTGTCTCTGTAAATATTCATTGATGTTTATATTTGTTACTTAAATTTATAGTTTTAGGGTTTATATTGCAATGTTTACAAGCCACAAAATGTTGTACTAATTTACAGTTGTAGGGAGAGGGAAGAGTAAACGTTATTACTGCCTTCTTATATCATTTTGTTTTTTAAATTTCGTGTAAAGCTACTGTACGGCTTTCTGTGCTAGTCGTCCCTAATTTAGTAGTGTAAGACTAGAGGGAAGGCAGCTAGTCATCACCACCCACCGCTAACTTTTGGACTGCTCTTTTACCAACGAAAAGTGGAATTATAACATTATAACGCCCCCTCTGCTAAAAGGGCGAGTAAGTTTAGGGCGACTCGGATGCGAACCCGCGACCCTCAGATTACGAGCGCATGCCTTAATGCGCTCGGCCAGGCCCAAGTATTAATTTGTCAACGTACGACAATGATAAAATTATACTTGTTTGTTTGATTTGTTCGCGTTCGTTAATTAATTGATATAAGCACGTTCTTATCAGAAATTCGAAAAGGAATATGTATGTGTGTGTTTGCTTATAGCAAAGCCACATCGGGCTATCTGTTGAGTCCAAAAGGAATATGAAGAAAATCATTTGTAACCAAATTCCTTTGCTAAGTGAACCCATTTATGTAATGGAAAGGTCAGACAATTTATTGTGATGTGATATTATATAGGTATTTCTCCCCTTCGCCCCCACTGGACCAACGGTCAAACTACAGGCATACAACCCTAAAACTCATGATGAGCAGAGCACAGATGACCTCTTTTGTAATTTTTAGCCTGATAATAACCTGAAAAATCTCCCTTTATTGTTAAACAGTTTTCAATACTTTTTAAGAACAAAAATTAATGTAATTCAATGAATTTATTAAATAATGTTAAATTAGTATGTTACTATTCTTACTCAGTGTATTACACATCTTGTATTTTCGTAAAGTGAGAGACGGACTGATGTTTTCTACCGAAATGAGAATCTATAATTTTCTTCTGTTTCTTAAAAAGGCATATTACCTCTGTTTGAATTACAAAATATTAATGCCTAAAGCTCTATTGCACTTTTATTTATTCGTGAAAAATATGCTGACATTTAGCTGCAACACAGTATAATGATTCTAAATTAGGAAAGTATTGTTTCATATTTCGCTTTCAATTTTAGTGCAATAAACAGTGACAGCCTGTTATCAACTTCCTCAAAAAATAATGTTTCTTGTGTAAAATATAAACTGAATTACAACCACAACACATTATTCTTAGTCTTTTATTAATGCAAGATTTAATCTGAATTTTTATTTAAGTTATTAAATATTCTTTTACAAAGGTATTGAAATTATTTATGCCTTGTTTTGCAAAAACAAAACAAAACAAATATTTTAAATAAACTATTTTTAAACATAGCCTTATGTATTTTCGTTTTGAAAGCATGTGCAAGTGAACAAACAAATAAATCTGGCCTGTTACACATATGAAAACTTAATGAAAACACTGAAACTAACATAAAAATACAAAAGTTTTTATTTTTAAATTTGACATCAACCCCCTCGCTAGTAACATCCTTTTCCGACATGGCGTCTTTCATGTACCGCAGTCGGAATATAAGAGGGATTCGATCATTACGAAGTGAGTAATATGTTTTATTTCAAATTATTTGTAATTATTCTTCATTTTTACCATTTGTTGAAGTGTTAATTTAATTTATTGTTTTTCATTTTCTGTTTTGTTTGAAACTAGAACGCTATGACAGCGACGAAGAAAATGTACAGCTGGATTACGAAAGAGGTAAATGCTTAAGTAGGCTAAATCATAAACATTAAAGAAAAGATTTAAGTAGACCTACTATTAAAATATTACAAACTTAATACTTGTGTAGTTTTACATTTTTTGCAACTTACAGGCAGTTGACGCTCCTAAAAGTGATAACAATCAATTAGATATACTGAGAATGCCAGAATTTAGTTTAAAAGTAGTAATTGTATAGTGTTCGAGTAGACAGTAGAAGTGGCAATAGTACTAGTAGAATTTTAAATTATAATATTAAATTAAACTTTTAGAGTAGAACTCCAGTATATTTTTACAAAAATCCAATCTTCTAAAGACAAAATGTTCTAGGCTGAAACAATATCAATGAAATATTTTATTCTATATAGCATATTATTTTGGATGCAAACATCATGAAATATAAACAAAATATGTATTCTTATTTTGTTGGAGTCTTAAGTTATGGTACTGTGGTAGTATATTTGGGTTTCAGATGTAACTTTTTTTGACACTAACAACAGTGACTATATATCAGTTGCAAGGGGGTTTCAGTGTTTTTATTTACAGCATTACTGCAACACACGAATAGTCATGAAACTTAGATTCAGTATTATTGAGTCTTGAACACAACCTGCTACTGCTATAGTCACCAGTGGTTAGTTATTATCTCATAATAACCGTGTCCTGTATCATTTATCATAAAAACTATAATTTTTGCATAGACTAGGTTTAACTTATTACTTCCAGTGTAATCTGATGTTATAGATAGTCATAAGTAACTATTGTTTCTTTCCATTTTGCTGTAGATTAGATAAGATTGTCAAAATCATATTATTAATGAGGCTGGGAAGTGTGAAAACTGCTACTGTGATTGGTAATGTACTTTATCTAACAGTTTTACTGCCTATACAAGCACAGCGGTAATGATGTAAACATAGCCATTAAAGTTACATTATGACTGGCATTATGATCACCTTTTAGTAAATTTAAAGCCTGAAGACAGAATAATAAATCTGGTGATGAAGCAAGTTTAGAAACTCCCTAATACAATTATGTTGTCCCAATACGATGCATTTGTTAAGCTCTGCACAATGTTATTTTAGTTTTTTATATGGAAAAAAAATTGTATCATATTTTCCTTTTTGCTCTGACAGGGTACTTTCCCTTGGACTGGACTCCTAACTATTTTGTGCTTGTCATAATTTTCATGCTATAACTTTTAAACAAGTAATGCATGTGTTAACAAAATTTTACAGATTATCAGAAGAGATTACAATCCTTTCTTATGCAAAATATCAAATTCTTTTCATTAAGTCTTAAGGTTTGTCAAGCAACATTTTTCTCGTGCTTTTTTTTTCTTTTTGCATGTTGCTTATCCAACATGTAAAGTAACTGTCATTTAAAAATCAAAAATACTTTTGTGCATCAGAAAATTTTCATATTTCACATGTAAAATCTGTATAAAGTCCAAATAGTTATTAAATGATTTTTAATAAAAAAACTTTATATTTCATCACTTATTTTCACCCATGAATCTCTATATGATTTTGGTAGATTTGACTGCTCTTGTAACCATAACAAAAATAATTAGGAAATAAATATAAATTATGCTTTTTTTTTTCTGTAATGACAACAGATTATAACATGAAAATATACATGTTTAGACTAAACAGCATAAATAACATAGCATTATACATTTGTATATATTTATTATTTTTATTATGTTGGCTTTGCAATTACACTTGGCTAGCAATACAGAAGTTACAATGATATGGCATATGTGCACTCATACTACCAAATCCAATAATGTAAAACTGATCTTTAGTTTCTACAAAGTATCCCTGTCTTGACAAACTAGTATTTTATACACTCACATTTCAATTTTTATGCATTATATATGTAAAGAAATACAACAAACAATTATTTATTTTAGCTGTGACTTTTATGCTTTTCTGATTGATAAGTTGCTAAACCTTTTATAATTTTACACATGGAGGATATAAAATGAAATAATTTTTTTTATATAGAGTTGAATGATCAAAATCTTAAATTACTCTATTGATACCTTAGATTTCCACTGTAATTTATTAAGCTTAGTAACTAAACTGAATTTTGGTCTTCAAAATATGTAATTTTGGGTAGAGAAAAACATAATTGCTTGAAATCTTTGTTCAAAAGAACAAGATGACTTCCTAATACACTAAACTGTCAGAGGAAACCACTAGGGGAATATTCTGAGCTTTAAATTGGTTATTCACATTTCATATATTGAATTAAATGTATATAAAGGACCATTTCCAAAAATTGAAAGAGGTTAGTGGAGCTCTTCCTTGCTCTATTATTGTGGACTGGTTTCTGATCATTTGATTATTTTGTTTTCCCCTTTTCCGATATTTAGGCCAATGGAGATAAGTTTCTCTCTCATCATTGTGTTATGGCTGGCGTGTCTCATCTTCCTCATTTGGGGGCACACATGCCTTGGGCTACCAGAGAGTTGATTTCCCCTTTCTCTACTCATAAACATTGGAGTCTCATATTCAGGCATAAGGATCATATTGTTCCTCTTCACCTCTTCTCAGACTAATATTCATGCTTTTGTCTCACCCTTGCTACTCTGTTATCTCTCATCTATCCACATTTATCTTGAGGGATATTTGGTGAACATTTCTCTTTTTTTTTTTCTACTGGTACATCTATTTTCTTCAGTTCTGTATCTCCATACATGGATGCCTTGTTGTTTTGGCCTATAAGGCAGGGATGCCCTGCTATCTAAGGTATATTTGCCTGCCTAACATTTATATTACCTTACTTTGGCTCCTTTTCACCAGTCTGTTTTGGGTAGTGATCCAAGTTCACTGGGATCTTGTAAGGAGGCTTTGAGCCAACACTCTGTTATTTCTTCTCTGGTTTTCTGCCTTTTGCAGTCCTAATCTGTCCCTGTTACTTTTTCATTTCCTCTCACTTCCTTTCTTTTCCCTCTTCTTCTCTTTCTGCATTTTTTCTGTTATGTTCACTCTTATCATTGCCTTCAGCACCATTACAATTGATAGACTAGTCTTTAGGTTAAGATACTGAAGGGACACAGTTGGCCCAATTTGCCCACTTTGGTATGCATTTCAGCTAGTCTGGTTGTCAACATCTGTCAGATGTAGTTTTGGATCATTGTAAAAGGATGTTATCCTTCAGGATTTTCATCCTTCTCTGGGTTTTTATTCCTGTCTGTTTGTCATCCCCAAGAAAATGGAGGATTAGCATCCTTGTTTGAGATTGTAGTGCATTCCCTTATAGGGATCCATGATGATTGGGGTAAGTGGGCACTGAAATTTTCCTTTGTTTATTTTGGATCCTTCAAATAAAAACTTGAAATAAGATAGTGAAAAATAGTCCATAGGTAAACGACCATGTCTTGCAGTTTCTGAGCGGCAATCTTTACCATCTCTACTACCTGTTGCACCTTATCTTCTTATCCTACATTATCTTTCAGACAATTGTTTTGGGCAAATGTCTCCCTTTTTATTCAGGACTGGAGGGACTTGCTGGCTTTCCAAAGTCAGTAAAGAATCTCTGATTTGGTGACATGTTGGTGGAAACATCCTCATCTCAACACAGTGAACTCCTCTTGCATTTAAAGTGACACTTCATGCTACTTTGAATTCATCATGAGGAGTTATCATTGAGAGGTATTTGTAAAACATCCCCAAGTCAGAGATTCTTACTGGTTTCTCCACTCAAGGAGTTTCTGCATTGAGGCATATCTCTACTTTCAAAGAATGAATTATGATGCAGATATATATTCTCATTTCTGACATTTACACCACAACATCCACCTGCCACCATCAAGGCAGGTTATCTTAATTGCAGGGTATGGCCTTACATTTCAAACTCTTTCCGCTGTTCATAGTGTCGCAGATTTGTTCACTAAAAGATGTCATGTCGTGGTTGCCTGACATGTGCTCATTGTGATGGCAAGGACCATGATGTCTATGAGTGTGAAATGGACCCTTATTGGATCAATTGCAATAGCTCTTGCCCATTCTACTTTCATTCTTGCCATAAAAGGTTGGAATAAAAAGAGGTGCAGCATTTGAAAATGATTCATAACATTACTTATTCGGAGACTCAAAAGTTGCTGTCCATTATTTCATCTTAGACTTATGTTGCTGCACTTCCTTCCACAACTGCAGTGGGAGTGCAGACAGGTCTCTGTGCCTCCAAAAGAAACATTCTCAAAACAAATGAAAAGTCTTTTGACCTCCATTGTTAAAGCTGATGAATCAACTTCAACACCCATCTCTTTTCCTTTCATACATTTCAACAAATCTCAAGATCCACATTGTTTGGTTTCGAGTACAGGCAATTCCTCGGATATATCTTTTCCCACCCAAAGATGCAAAACAATCATTCATTCATGTCCTCAGTTACTGGAATCCCCTTCCAACAGCAAAGACCTGCCCAGTTGACCCAGGGCAGGATCCATCGAGGTCAATAGACCTACCTCAAATAAGGACAATAAGAAATAAAGATATGGTTGTAAACAAAAGGGTTCTCAGGCTAATTCACCTACACGTAAATAAAAATGGCCACCCTGATATAATGGAACTGTTAAGGTTTATATGTTCTAATATGGATGACATCAAAACACTGATTGCTTTCTCCCATTTTGTATGTCTTTCCTTATAGGAAACATTTCTAAAACCTGCCAATACTGTCACCTTTTGGCAGTTTTCTTTGTACATGAATGACAGGCTGTGTGATGGACAAGTGCATGGAGGAGGTGGCACTGTTGTGTCCACCCTGTCTATGCCACTCGATACATCTTGGAGGCCATAGCCATCTGTGTTTCTTTGGGTCATACCATTGCTATTTGTTCTCTCTACCTGTCACCTGGAATGGCATATGATAAATCAGACCTTGATGCTCTCATTGAAGAGTTGCCATTTCCCTTTCTAATCATGGGGAACTTTAATGGACATCATCCCCTCTTGGGAAGTGCTGGTAATGATAGGAGGGGTCACTCTGTAGAGCATATGCTCTCTGATCACAACCTTCCTCTTTTCAATACTGGTTCTTCTACTTATTTTCATGCACCTAGTTAATCCTTTACTGCTGTTGATCTGTCAATTTTCTCCCATTCATTATTCACCCATTTTTCATGGAGGGTTGGCAATAATCCACGAGGCAGTGATCATTTTCCTATAATTTTGACAGAGACTGGTCGTGGTCAATGCCACCCGAATCACATGTCTTAGTGGAAGGTGGATCAGGTAAACTGGCCCTTTTTCACTGCTCACACAGAACTTAATCCTGCCATTGTCTGTAAGCCATCAATAGTTGACCGTGTGGCAGCAGTAACTGACCGTATTATGCAAGCAGCTGCTCAATGTATTCCTAAAACTTTGTATGTTTTCCAGTATATCCTCATCCATAGTGGAATTCTGCCTGCCACTTTGTATGGAAGGCTCAAAAACATGCCTGGGATACTTTATGTTGATATCTCACACTTTTTGAACCGCATCACTTTCCAACAGGCCTGTGCACACGCTCGATGGATAAGACATCAAAGGCAGAAGGAATCTTGGATTAAGTTCACAATTGGCATATCTTCTACCACCAGTTTCAGTTGGCAGCTGACTTGGAGTGAGCAATGCAACAACAAGCTTTTTCAAATACAACCCTATATTGGACTTTGGCCTTCTTGCTTCCATAAGGGTTAGAAAGAGGAAACCGTTCTAAATAGACTATGCATTGGTCACAGTTTTTAACTCATCATTTTCTTTTATCTTGAACTGATGCACCAGTGTGTAGTTTGTTTAACACTCAGATCACAATACACCTCATTTTACTTTCTTACCGTTGTTACAACTTTCAACGAGGGCATCATTTTAAACATGTTCTGTCCCAAGGTTTGTCCATAATATTAGACAGTGTTCTTGGGATGGTAACACTGTCCACCTTGATTGGTAATATTTTTAGTTTTTTAAATGCCATTAATCATTTTAATTCTATTTATGTTTTTTAATTTTTACATTAGACCTTCTTTAATGTGATTCCCTTTTAAAAAATCACAATTCATCTAGTTCAATTTGAAATTAGAAAATGGCCGTAACATTAAATAACTCGAAAGCAGGACTGGACAGGGAAACTTCAGGTGACTGACGCTGCTGTTTGAACTATCCGTTAAACATCCTGGTGAATTATTATTTAAATTTTGCCACACGTCTTTTAAAACTTTTATTATTTTCCTTTTTGAAAATGGCTATAACGTCAAATAACTCTGAACCAAGACTGGAAAAGCCTACTTCAGGTGACTGATGGTGGGTTTTGTACTTACCTGTTATCCTTCCTGGTTATTACAATTACAATTATGCTAAAGTAAGTCCTATACAACTTGTATTACTGTAGTTTTTCTCTTAACATTGTGGACTAGATGTAAACATTGGTTTTATGCTATTTTTTTAAATCTTTGTTTTGTTTTACCTTAATTTGCTTTTATGAATTTGATTGACATGTCTGGTGTAGATAGCCTAGCTGGTTTGTGCCATAAAACATTAAATTAACCTTACTTGGGGCCTTCAACCTCTTTTGATCATTGGTTATTGAGCTGTTTTATCCCACAATTCTCATTTATTGTGGTGCCATATAATTTACATCTCTCCTACCTTCTACATGTTGTTCCTTTCATTTTGGATTCATTGCTGTCCTCAGCATGCATTCCTTCTGGATTGGGATGCTACTGGGGTTCTTCACTGCCTTACTTTGTTTCCATTTGAACCTCTGTCCTCGTGTTTGATCTTTTCACTTCTCCCTCAAGATTTGTTCCTTCTGTTAGGTTGTGGACATTTATTAATCAGATTTTTTTGCCATCAATGTGTCACATACTCTATCATTCCACACATTTATCCTCTATCTCAATTGATCTTTTATCCCCTAAACTTCAGCTGCTTGTGAGAGTAACTCTTCCTCCTTGTCAATTTCCTTTCCTTTCCTTTCCAACCTATATCCTCAGTCTGCATGAATTCTTTCAGTAGTGCCGATTCTGGTCTCTTCATTCTTTGGTAGATATATCTTTTCATGACCCTTCTCTTTCCACCCTTATCAGTTTTGTTAATTTAGTTGGCTTGTACTTGTCTTTTTCTTCCCATAAGTTATTTCAGGTATCTTCTCATTAGACTAGAGACCTTACAGTTTCTCTGGCTTCTTATTTCTGTCATCCTTTGGAGGAAATGTTTTAGACATATGGACTGCACTGCATCCACTCATCTCTCACTTTCTCCATTAGATTGTTGTTTCTTCATTTTAGAATTTTTGTCTTCCACTTTTGGCTATTCTTCAGACTTTGAGAATGTTTCTGGTTAAGTATTTTTAGGGGGTTTTCTTTTTACTACTACATTGATCTTTTTCTGTGGTGAGTGAGGCCTAATCAAGTATCTTTCAGCTTGTCAAATCTGTACTGTTAGGTAATGATTACTTAATATTTATAAATTTCAGGATTACTAATGCACAATGCTGAAGTGGAGTGTTCCAGAAACCTCATGATAACAATTTGCCTCATTAATATACTCACTTTACACCATACTCATTCATGTACTTCATGGGTAAAACAGAAGTGTATAGTGTCCATCCTTGCCATTCCTTAGATTGAATAAATCAGGTGGGGTCTTCTTTTCAAAATAATAGTTTCATGGTCACCCATTGCATTGTGTCCAGAGTTTATGTTCCTTTTGACTCTTCACATCATTTTCTTTTAATGGAGTAAGAAGTCCTTGCCATTTTCCATTTACAAGCTGCTGGAATTATGAACTATGGAGGCATCATCCTGAATATCATAGAGATATATGATATAGAATGAATGTCTTCACTTGAGAGTAAGGCAGTGGTGTTCTCTTGGTATAAATGACATGAGGACTTCCAATTTGATGCTCCATCTCTAAATGAGTTTTAATGAAAAGATGTTGGAACTTTGGCATGATTTCTCAAAATTGCAGTTTACCCTTTCATTCTACTGCCACATGGATATTGGTTCCCAGTGGCTGGGTTTTAGATTCAGAGTTGGACCAGTCACCAAAAGTCCTCACACAGGGATAACAAGTGTCACTATTCCCTCACTCAATTATACTTGTTTATTACTACCATTTTGTGAGCCAAAGTGAAACAATTTATAGATTACTGCAGTTCTTTCTCTTGTGCTATCTTTCAGATTTTAATATACCAAGATGTTAATGTGCTGAGGATGGTTTCTGTTTGATTGATTTAAGAGAGCTATTGCACTGTACAGGAACATCTTTTCTCACATTGCTTTCATGTGCACTATTCTCATATAGGTAGCTATGATATATCCCTCCAGTCTGCTGAAATTGAGAGGAAGACTATATGATCTTTTCTATGCTCAAGTGAATGTTGGTTCCATGTGGCTACGTTTTGGATGCAGTTGACTTGTGTTTGGTCTGTCTTACTCTAACTACTCTATACCTTAGGGTACATCCTCTTTACTCTTATCCACATTATAGTCATCTAAAAAAATTGAGATTCAGATTTAGATGGTTTAAATTTTTGCTCAACAATTGTTCTCTCTCCACACTGGATGAAGAGTATACCTGGTACAGGCATGATACAGTCTCCCACCTTTGTTTCTCTGATGTGAGTATCTCTTCATGTAGAGGGTTTTTGAGGACTTTTAAAGAATGCTTTTTTTCCTTTCTTTCCACTGTTCTCTCATCTGATTCAATTTGGGATTCTAGCTGTTTATTTGAATGAAGGTAATGTACTATAGTAGAAGTTATAACTTTGCTATTTTGAAAATGTTTTTCTTATAGGTACTTACACTCCCCACTAAAAACTGTTGCTTTTATTTTCTGTCAAAACTTGAAGTGATAGTTCAGTGGAGTTGCATTACATTCATCAGGGGGGGGTGTCACTTCTTTTGGTGGAGGTTTGATGCAGTTGAACCATGTTGATTGCAGGAAAAAGAGGTGCAGCGTTTGAAAACGACACATAACATTAGTTATCCTGAGGCTCGGAAATTGCTGTCCACAATCTCATCTCGGACATATGCTGCTGCACTCTATTCCACAACTACAGTGGAAGTGCAGACAGATCTCTCTGTGCCTCCAAGAGAATCGTTTTCAAAACAAATGAAAAGCCTTTTGACCTCTGTGGTTAAAAAAGTAGATGAATCGACTTCCACACCCATCTCTGTTCCTCCCATACCTTCCATCAAACCTCAAGATCCATGTCCTTCAGTTTCCAATACAGGCATTTCTTCTGATACATCATTTTCTCCCACCACAATAGACAAAATAATTATTTGTCTGCATCCTCAGTCACTGGATTCCTCTTCCAATAACAACAACCTGCCCACTTGACCCAGAGCAGGATCCATGGAGGTTGATAGACCTCCTCCG
Organism: Carcinoscorpius rotundicauda; assembly: GCA_011833715.1. NCBI lineage: Eukaryota > Metazoa > Arthropoda > Merostomata > Xiphosura > Limulidae > Carcinoscorpius > Carcinoscorpius rotundicauda. Next base: position 29,795,729 of record CM022399.1, on the reverse strand, counting down.
AAGAAAGACAGTAAAGAAAAAAGATGTGGTCGTAAACCAAAGGGTTCTCCAGCCACTTCACCTACCCAACCTTAAAAATGGCCACCTTGATACACTGGAATTGTTGAGGTTTACGTTCAAATCTGGATGATATCAAAACGCTGATTGCTTCCTACCAGCTTGTTTGACTTTCTTTACAAGAAACATTTCTCAAATCTGCTGATACAGTCTCCATTCGGCAGTTTTCTCTGTACTGAAATGACAAGTTGTGTGATGGTCGAGTACATGGAGAGGGTGGCACTGTTGGTTGATCAACATGTGCCCACCCTGTCTTTGTCACACAACACACCCTTGAAGGCCGTAGCCATCCGTGTTTCCTTGGGTCATACCATCACTGTTTGTTCTCTGTACCTGTCCCCTGGAGAGACATGTGATCAATCAGACCTTGATGATCTCGTTGAACAGTTGCCATATCCATTTCTAATCCTGGGGGATTTTAATGAACACCATCCCCTCTGGGAAAGTGCTATTATTGATGGGAGGGGTCGATCTGTAGAGCAGATGCTCTCTGATCACAATCTTTCTCTTTTCAATACTGGTTCTTCCACTTACTTTCATGCACCAAGTCAGTCCTTTACTGATATTGATCTCTCAGTTTGCTCCACTTCATTGTTCTCCCATTTTTCATGGAGGGTTGACAGTAATCCACTAGGCAGTGATCATTTTCCGATCCTTTTGAGAGAGACTGGCCGTGGTCGATGCCACCCTACCCGTGTGCCCAGTGGAAGCTGGATCAGGCAGACTGGTCCACTTTCACTGCTCTCGCAGAACTTGATCCTGCCATCGTAGACCAGCCGTCAATAGACGACTGTGTTGCAGCGGTAACTGATTGTATTATACATGCAGCTGCTCAGTGTATTCCTAAAACCACGACACGTTTCCCACGATATCCTCGTCCATGGTGGAATTCTGCTTGCCACTTTGCATGGAAGGCTCAAAAACAGGCCTGGGATACTTTTTGTAGATATCCCACACTTTCAAATCGGGTTGCTTTCCAACAGGCCCAAGCACATGCTAGGTGGGTAAGATGTCAAAGCCAGAAGGAATCTTGGATTAAGTTCACAACCAGCATATCTTCTACCACCAGTTCCAAGATCATATGGGACAAGATTCGAAAGGTTACTGGGCACTACAATTCTGTTCCCCTCTCGATCTTACTCTCTGATGGTCAGGAGGTGATTGATGTCCGGAACATCGCTAACACTCCAGGTGAAAGCTTTTGCTGGGTATCTAGCACTTCTGCTTGTTCCTCCACCTTCCTGGCCATCAAGACTCTGGCAGAGTGATCACCTCTTTCTTTTCGAACTGACTGTTTCTTTGACTATAATTGTCCCTTTACCCTGGTGGAACTAAAAATGGCCTTTCATCTGTCTGCCAGTACGTCTGTTGGACCTGATGATATTCATTATGATATGCTGCACCATCTATCTCCTGCTTCTCTTGATGTCCTTCTGATTATCTTCAACCAAATTTGGCAGGAGAATGTTTTTCCTGATGCCTGGCACCAGGCTATTATTTTACCTTTCTCTAAGCCAGGGAAAGATCCGAAGATTCCTTCAAACTATCGTCCAATTGCTCTGATGAGCTGTCTTTGTAAGACCTCAGAAAGGATGGTTAATGCTCGTCTTGTTTGGTTCCTTGAATTAAACAAACTCCTCTCGTCCACCCAGTGTGGGTTCTGTCGACAGCACTCCACCACAGACCACCTAATTCGTCTTGAAACATATATCAGAGAAGCCTTTCTCAACCGCCAACACCTTGTATCAATATTCTTTGACATAGAGAAGGCTTACGACACAACATGGAGGTATGGCGTTTTGCAAGACCTCCATACATATGGGTTACATGGCCATCTACCCATGTTTATTAAAAAATTTTTAATGGACAGGAGATTCCAAGTTCGTGTGGGTTTGGCACTTTCACATTCTTTTGTACAGGAACTTGGAGTCCCTCAAGGCTGTATATTGAGTGTCACACTCTTCAGTATACAGATAAATGCCATCACTGAACAACTCCCTCTCACCATTACGAATGGGCTGTATGTTGACGACTTTCACATCTCATGTCAGTCGTCAAACATGAGATATATTGAGCGGCAACTACAAACTGCCCTCAATCGTGTACGGAAGTGGACTCTGGCGAATGGCTTTAATTTCTCTCTTTCCAAAACTGTATGCATGCACTTTTGCTATCGACGAGGTATTCACCCTGATCCTGAACTTCATATTGGTGAAGTTTTGCTGCCAGTGGTCCCGGAAACAAAGTTCTTGGGGCTTATCTTTGATCGTAAACTGACCTTTATACCCCACTTTAAGCAGCTTCAGGTCAAATGCACAAAAGCACTGAACATCCTCTGTGTCCTCTCTTCTACCAGTTGGGGGGCAGATCGCTGTTCAATGTTAAAGATATATCGTGCTCTTATTAGATCGAAACCTGACTATGGATCAATGGTCTTTGGCTCTGCCGGACCCTTGGTCTTAAAGATGCTGGACCCCATTCATCTCCAAGGACTTTGACTCTGAACTGGGGCTTTCCGTACCTCTCCAGTTCAAAACATATACATTGAATCTCATGAACCTCCTCTACACCTTTGCCATTTGCAACTATCTTTACAATTTACTTCGAAACTTCGTTCGTTACCAAAGCATCCCACCTGGGAATGTGTTTTCCTTCCTCAGTGGGCAGTACTTTTTCGGAACAGACGATCTGTCATTGCTCTGTTTGGCCTTCGCATCCGGGCGCAATTGGATGAATTGGGTCTGTCCTTGGATAACATTGCAGATTCTATTGATTATATATTGCAGACCAATATATAATTATATTGAATTTTTAATATTCAAAAAGTACAAACTTTCCCAGGAGTGCATGATTAGTTCTGAAATTTAAACCCCTTACAGGTAGTGATGCACTTCATTAGGTGTTGTTTTTCATTTTATACCTAGAGGCCTCATGAAATTAGCCAAATACAATCATATTTACCCTTCTGTTTTTTAACTGACATCAAGTGGAAATTCGTAAATGTACATATGCTTATTCAAGAATAAGAATGTTACATGACATTGACAAAGTGATAAATAAAACTGTAATAGTTTCTTGTATGATTCACAATTCAACAGATCAAAATTTTTGTTACACATGTTGTAGGTATTAAAAAAATTCTGAATGTGCCTATTCTTATCTACATATTTTATTTATACAGAAAGAGACAATCTTTTAAAGTATTTTCTTTAACATGAACCCCAAGACTGAATAACACTTGGATGTTTAGACTGTATTTAAACTTATTTTAACTTATAAGGAGGAGAGAAAAACAAAACTTGTCTTCCCTAAAACACATCTAGATCTCTCTCATCATCTAAATCTTCTAAAACAAGTGTTTTCTTGAATGGATTTGAAGTTTTTGTTTTCAAAAAATATTCTTGGCCTAAGAATAAAAATTTCATATAAGCAAAGTTTGTAACACATGGCAGTAAAGAATAATAAAAGAAAAACAAATTATTTTGTCAAATGTTGTAAAAATCTTTCAAAAACTGCATATTATGGTAAAAATTTGGATGAACTATAGAATAGAAGCATATTATTGGTATTAGTTTTTTGTTTGCTTTTTCAATTCTAATGTTGTTCTTTGTGTTGGAAATTAGTGTAATATTTTTCACTTTTCTTTTAATTCGTCTGTTAGACCCTCGGGAAAATGTCCGAGAAATTTTGACCCACATTGTTAAACGAGAAGGAGTGACTAAAGGCTGCAAACTTGGCTATCTCAACAGCTTTGTTAAATTATTTACTCATATTGGTCCAGAAGCAGACATGGGGTTCTCATTGGAGGAAATATTTTGTTGGTAAATGTCTTGTACTGAATTAGAAAGTAAAGAGATTGCTAAATAATAACTGTAGCTTGATGTTTTTTATTTCTGAACTATAATTTTTTTAGAATTCTCAATGGTGTAACTTATAGAATGTAAGCTGAACTACAATTGGATGGAAGATAATTTTATCTTTTCCAAAACAGTTTTTTTATATAGTTATAAATTTTCTTGCATTCCTTATTATGTATGTCACATAAGAATCAAAATAAAGTGTTTGCTTTTCTTAATTTCTATATTTGTTATTTTGAATTAAGCACAAAGCTACACAATGGGCTATCAGTGCTCTGCCCACCATGGGTATCGAAACCCGGATTTTAGCGTGTAAGTCCGCAGACATACCGCTGAGCCACTGGGGGGCTTCTTAATTTCTATTTGAACTGTAGTGTATTTTTCAAATTTGAATCTAATTATTCATGTACTTGTAATTAATTGTTGTTCAACTATTAAGTTTACTGATGACCATTAATTAATAGCATTAAATCTTTTCTAACAGTTTAATGAAGTGCTTTATTATCCTCATTTTATTAAAATAATTCTAACAAAGATATATTGGAACTTTTAGAAAATATATAGAATATTGCAAATTAAGAGAATTTTTTTAAATTTTCAGTCTCCGTGTTACACTGCTTCATGAAGCTGTTGAGGTTCGAGCTGCTACACTTCGAACGATCAGATACTTGATACGAAGGAAAGAATCAGTCCGAGCATTCTGCTCTGTGCAGCTTCCATTTCTTGTAACTCGTTGTCTAGACATTGTTCTAGATAACAGACTAGAAAGGGTTCATGCTTTGCGTTTGATCAGAAGGATTCTGGCAGTCAATCATGAAAACTTTCCAGCATCTCTTACTCGATGTCTTGTAGCTATTGTAAATGATGGTACTCATGAGAAGGATCATCTGGTAAAGGCTAGCTTAGGAACATTGAGTGAGCTTGGTAAGCTTAACTGGTATAACTACAAATATAATTTTAAATATATCAGGTCATCCCTTAAGTAACGTTCAACTTTAGTTTCAGAAAAAGAGAAAGGATTTCTAATGCTTTTAATGTTATTTAATAAATAATGTATGCTCCATTATTATTAATTACTTCCTGTCAATGATTCACAAGTTTCTTAATGCTACTTCTATAAAGTTCATGGGGTTTGGAGGAAAAGAATGTAGAGAATGTAGTTTTGAAATCTTCATGTGTTTCAAGCTCTTTTCCACCAAGATAGTTTTGCAGACTTCGGAGTAGATGATAATCAGATAGGGCCAGGTCTGGAGAATAAAGAGGATGTGGAAGTTGTTCCCAGTCTAGCTCTTCAGTCTTTGCAGATGTGATCCTTGCTGTGTGGGGCCGTGCATTATTCTGGTGCAACACAATGCCTTTATGATTGATCAAAGCAGGCCTCTTTTCCTTCAGTGCAACATTGAAGTGCTCAAACTGTTGATAATAGAAGTCTGATGTAATTGTTACAATAAATGACAGCAACTCAAAGTGGATCGCACCAACAATATTCAACCAAATGCTTAACAAGACTTTTCTTTAGTCAATTTACCTGCAATGAGCCATTGTCTGCAGTACTTTTCATCTTCAATCATTAACCTGTCCAAAAAAGGTAAGTTACATTAACGAGAGTGCAGAGAAGTGCAAATGTCTACTCATTTTCTAAAGTTGGCTTCTGTGATATGATGGGGGACTCATTTTCCCAATGTTGACACCTTTCCAAGCAGTTGCAGATGATGGTGAACTGTTGAATTGGTTGAATTAACTTCTGTGCTAGTTCTTCAACTGTTACAACACAGTCTTCATCAAGTGCAGCAAGCAGCAAGTCATCATTAAACTCAACAGGATAACCTGAATGTGGCACATCACTTAGACTGTATTCACCTGATTTTAACTTCTGAAACCACCTTTGACATTTTCTTTCATTGAGAGACTCTGCACCTTAAATACCTTGAATGTTTCATGTAGTTTCTGCTGCACTATTGCCTTTTTCAAACTCGCAAAGTATTATATACCAAATTTGTTCCTCAGACACATCCATCTTAAAAAAGGTTTATTTGAATAATGATCTGAAAAAGTGGAGTGTGGTTAGTTTCTTTTACTTGTCTGAACATTTGTATACACATCCTACTACATATGTTAGTTATTAAAGCCTTCTACAAATATAATGATACACTTTCTGTATTAAATTTTTGGACATTACTTATGGATGACCTGATAATTAATAATTGAAACCATTAGTACTTTTTGAAGATTCATAATTAGAACATTTAGAAAAACAAGGATAGTTGTACATTTCATAAATATCTCGTTCATTATGACCGTGGTTTCACCGTTAAAAGTGCCACATCAGGTTTAGATATACATGATTGTACCTATTCTGGCAAAACCATGGTCGTAATAATGATATATTTGTAAAATGTAGAATTGCCTTTTTTTGGTCAATTTTGTGGTATATTTTTTGGTTAGATGTTAAAGGAAAATGCACAATTATGATTTTGGAACTTACATATAGAAGAGCTTTTGGATGTTTTCTTCCTGCTCTATCTTCATTTATCTGTTGTCTTCTATACTATATTTTTCTCTAAAATGTTACTTAAGAAACAAAGGTTAATAGATAGGTGTTATTTAAGTATTGATAAAGCCATAAATATATTCGTCTTTTTATAATATACTTCCCAGTGTGAAAAGTGGAAATAGAGCTCTTGCTTATGTAGTAGGTTTTAATACTATTTAGTATTGTGGAAACATGTTTCAATTCACACATGTCCTATTTGTTTTGAATAGCACTTATGAATCCTGATTCCTGTGCAGAAACTGGAGTTCTCAGGGCAATTATTCACAGTATTCTTGACTGCCAAAGTCCTCAGATTGGAGAATCCCTTGTTGGAGTGATTCTTTTCCTCATAAATAACTCCAGATCTCGCCAGTTCATTAAAACTGATATTGACCTTGAGGTACTAAAATTTCACAATGTAATTTTGCTGATATATTCTCTAATATTAACGTGTTTATTAAAGCAATACAGGTGAGGAATAGCTGTTTATAAAAAGTTTATATATGTATAAGAAATAGGTAATTAATCAAAACAAATTACATAAAAATATCTGATCACAGGTTATTACTAGGCAGAGCTATCATACTTAAGATGTAGTTACATTTAGTTTATTTTTTGTTATTTTCATATAATTAGTCAAAATGAAGTTGCACATTGTGGTATCCATCAATTTTAAACCAGTTAGAGTTATTATTTTGAAGGTTTGGTTCAAATGTTGGTCATTTATGAAATAAACTTTGAAGGTCAATAACGTGAAGTATAAATATAAAAATTGATATCTACTTTAAAATTATTTAAGTAAACATTAATTTTTAAAATGGTATAACAAGTGTTTTTAATGAGCCTCATGTTTCTTCATTTAACTTAAACAGATAAATCATTCACATAGGATGCTTTATCAAAACTTTATTTGTTCTCCAACCCTGAGGTCCTTGTGTGCAACTTTCCAAATTCTAAATATAAATTTTGTTTAATTCAACAAAGTCATATAGAAATATATTTTGCCATTGAAACTATAAAGCAAGTAAAATGGGATTTTTCTCTCTATATTTATTACAGCCATTGTTTTTTTTAAACCTTTACAAAATATTTAACCTAAACATCATTAAACACCATTTGCTTATTAAGTTATTTGTGTTACTGAGTCTCAGTTTTGTTAATTGCTACAACTAATTATTTTTAATTACTTCTGAATAATTATGTTAATAAAGTAGTTTGCATCAGATGCTTCTTTCATCAAGAACATGACTTGTTTTCAATGAAAATAAATTTACCTAATATTGTTTTCATTGCATGGTTTTTATTCTTATCTTAGAACTGTTTTCAGGTGACCTAAAAAATTTCTTAAAGTAACTAGACTGAATTTATCCTGCTAAGTATTAGCAATGTGGTATAAAACAATTTTATTCATTTATAACATTGCTTTGTAATGTTATATAAAAAAAATTCTTTCAGCAGTGTTTGTTGCAAGTAATGGTAAAACTCGTATATACTTGAATATGATGAACTGGTGAAATTTATTGCTTCTGTAGTTATCATTTTTAATAAGAGACATTTGAATGTAGAAGACAGTTGATTTATAGTTTGTTTGTTTTTTAGTAAGAATGTTATAATTTTGCTAAGTTCACTTTTTGTTCCTCATTTTGAAAAAAACACTAATTTTGTTTTAATTTCTGTAACTACAAGGGCTGGCGTGGCCAGGTGGTTAAGGAACTCAGCTTGTAATCTGAGGGTTGATGGTTCAAATCCCCATAACACCAAACATACTCACTCTTTCAGCCATGAGTGTACTATAACGTAATGTTTAATCCCACTTTTCATTAGTAAAAGAGTATCCCAAGAGTTGGTGGTGGGTGATAATGACTAGCTGACTTCCCTTTTTAGCCTGGCATGGCCAGGTGGGTTAAGGCATTTGACACGTAATCTGAGGGTTACGGGTTTGAATGCCTGTTGCACCAAACATGCTTCCCCTTTCAGCCAGGGTGGTGTTATAATGTGATGGTCAATCCCACTATTCGTTGGTAAAAGAGTAGCTCAAGAGTTGGCGGTGGGTGGTGATGATTAACTGCCTTCCCTCTAGTCTTACACCCCTAAATTAGGGACGGCTAATGCAGATAGTTCTCATGCAGCTTTGTGCAAAATTTCAAAAAACAAACAAACACACAAACTGTAACTTGAATTTTATATTTTGTGATGATTTTATTGTTATCAGTGTGTGAGGTAGTATAGAATGAAATACAGTAAGTTACTCTAGGGCATTGTTTTGTTATCTGTAATGTACAAGTACATAATTTAAATATCTTTGTAGAGGTACTTAATACAAATATTATGATATTTTTTGTAGCGTATATTAGGCCCCTTCACTGATCCACACTTCAGATATTCAGCTGATACAGTAGATCATGCTATCAAGTAAGAGTTTACTAATTTTTTCTAACTGTAAGAAATTGTAGGAAGTGGGTGAATGAAATCGTACACATGTGAAACATCTATAAATTTAAAATATATGTCATTTGTTCTGTCTTTAACACTTTTTGAGATTTTTAAAAATTCTTTATAAGTATGATGGTGTGAGGAATTCTGTAACAATCATTTAATTAAATGTAATCAATTAATTGAACGATTGATTAATTTATTATCAAATACCACTAATCATCCAGCTTTAGCTATAAGTTCTAGCTTGGTATTGGAACAATAGTATGTTGTGAAATGAAAACAAGTGTACATAATTTCGGTAAATTGCACAGGTTATTTTTTAAATCTGTTTTTATTACATGTTTGTGTGTAATATCTATATCTTTCTTATTATTTGGAATGAATACAATTTTATTTTATAATAATTAATGATAGAAAAGTATATACAAAGCCATTTTAATATTCATAATAGTCTTTACTCCAATATTTTGTAACAGTGATACCTTTTAACTTTAAAATGAAAAACAAAGTTAAATACTAAGGTAAGTTTCAATTAATTACAATGAAAATATCAAGAAAAAATGCAATGGAACTTTCATCTTCTTTGTATGAACCTCCCAAAACATGTATAACAAGTGACATTTTATATTTTTAAAATGAAATCACATAGCTTATGCTGAATTTGTTGGATTTTAACATTTGCAAATCCCATCTGAAAGCAGCTTTTTAGTATAGGATAGAGAATACTTGATATATATGTATTAATCTTTATTTGCAATATTTTTTGTGTTAAATGTTCATGGATACCAGTCACCGTTGATCATAATGTGACCCTTTTTGTGAAAGAAACCTATGCTAGATATTAAAAGTGCACGGCCTTTAAATAAGTAAAGAGAAACCTTCAAGAATACAAATTGATAGTCTTCATAATGTCATGTGCAAATAGCCCCAACATATAAACATAGGTGTACTGTGTAAAAGACCATAAAATATACAAACATACATGTCATAAACAAAAAAAAACTTGGAATTAACCACATTTTATCAAGTTCTCGTCTGTGGATCGAAGGAGGATTGTCAAAGTTGTCAAGTTGGCCACTTGTGTTATGATTGTCTGTTGTGAATAAGGTAACAAAGGAGTTATAATTGTCTTGGAAAACAGTTTCTTCATGATGCAAACATCTAAAGCCAGCAGAACAGGGAAAGTGTAAACCATAAACCCCATTAAACACGTACTATTGTTGTGGGACAGGTACAAGCTTACGACAATGCCTTTAAAAGTTATCCTTATAATATGAGTTACAATTGCAATTACTGAACAGAAACCAATCCTCACTTGAGGCATTATTGTACACTGACAGAAGTAGGCATCACAGATGCTATGACACCCAGCCTTTTGGAATGTTGATTTATCTTGATGAATTCATCTTTGCACAATTCTTAAGAAAGTGGATGTATCTGGGTTTGGCTAAAAATCATGTTGAACCATTTAATAGTCTGTTATAGTGTGGAATACCATTTGGTGAGCAGATGGGACAGTTACTACTGTCAATACAAGGCTCTCTTCCTTTCTGTGGCAATGATTAACTTACTAGGGAAAGCAGTTTTTATGCACTCAATCCAATTCAAAAAGTAATGGCTTGAAGGTCAGGGTATTACCACCTATATTTTGTCATGTGAAGCACAAACAGCAGGTAGTAATCTTTCTTAACACTCCTACGAAAAAAATATTCACATCCACTAAAATGATTTTGGGGCCTATTAGGCCCCATATATTTTTCCAATAGAAACACAGTGATTTAGCAACATTCATTACGAACAACTTTAGTGTCACTGTTGTGAAGAAATTATCTGTGTTTTATTTTCATTTAGTGAAGACAAGGAAACAAGATTTACAACAGCTCGACTTGCCCTGACAGCAGTGTTACGTTCTTGGCCTGGTAAGTGAAGTCTTCAGGTAGTTACTGGATTCTATTTTAATTATGTTATATGTAGAAATGAAGTTGCTCTATTTAAATCTGGTGTAGATTTAGATTTTTTTTATTAAGTTTAATGCACCTTACAAAATGAAATATTGTAAAACAAAGGGGAGGTGTTTTGAACATTCAGGCTAGTTACAGGTCCATACACAAAAATAACACATTATTTACATTTGTCTGTGTTATTCTGTTGAACTTTCATCCCTTAATATTTTACAAGTACTGTTCAACATTTATGCAGATCCAGCAGTCTGTTTGTTTTGTTTTTGTTTGTGTGTTTTTCTTACAAAGAATACTTGGAATGAAATAAGTGAAATTTATGAGATATTTTTGTATAAAGTATTGATGAAAGAATTTGTACATCTAAATTTACATTTCTAATTAACACACACACACACACACACTCTTCCAAAAAAGAAATGCAAAAGGGGTATTTTTGTTATTTTAAAGAGAAATATATGTAATAACATTACAAGCTCAGAGTATGTGATGTTACACATGTTAAAGCACTGATTGTCAGACCAAAATGACAATTAAAGTGGTGCACTTCACTTCGAAAATGGAGGAAAACATCGGATTTTTTGCCAAAACACATTCGTGTCCAATAAATTTGTTTGAGAGATCAGCATGTTCTACAAGTGCAACATGTGCAAAATCCCTATAAAAGTGACTGGTTCTTGGTTTCCATAGCTCAGTGTTAAGCCACCCACCAACATGCAATACAGTTACGCCAAAACTGACTGAAGCACAATGCAACAATACCATTGGTTGCTTGGAAGCAGGGGAATCTTGATCAGATGTTGCCAGAGTTGTGAATGTTTACCCAAGCACCATCACAACGCTATGGAATCGTCACCAATGACATGGATCAACTTGTGATCGTCCAAGATCTGGTAGACCTCATGTGACCATGCTCGCACAAGATCGCTACATCTGGTTGCGTCACCTAAGGGATAGGACTACCACTGCGATGTCTACTGCCTCAACCATACCAGGGCTGCGTAGGATTTCCAATCAGACCATACGTAATCGTCGACGAGATTCTTAGGCCCCATGTGCAACCCATCATGGTGAACATCAACAACGTTTCTTAACATGACAATGCCTGTCCTCACACTGCCGACTCACCATTGTCTTCTTGAGACACCACAACCTCAACGTTCTTCCCTGGCCCTTCAAATCATCAGATTTAAATCTGAACATCTTTGAAACGAATTGGACCGACATCTGCGATGGCAACAACCTCAACTGCAGACTCTACCTCAGCTTGCAGCAGCTTTACAGGCTGAGTGGACAGCCGTTCCAGAGGATATGATTCGTCATCTCATCTCTTCCATGGGCAGGAGATGCCAAGCAGTTATTGATGCTCACGGGAGGCATACTCTTTATTGACGTTGAGTGACATTAAACTTCAACTCGTGAGCGTGGACTTCGCCTTTGCAGACTTTGTATGTTCAGCAGTGAATGTGCAAAGTTTCACACATGTCATATGGAACTACCCGGAATAAACTTGTTAACAATATGTCTCAAATTTTGCTTTTTGCATTTATTTTTTTGAAGAGTGTGTGTGTGTGTGTGTATGTTAATGTTGGTCTTTCATGTTATTTTATGATTCCACATTGATAAATTTCATTGTGAGGTTGTAATGTCTATTTTCAGTGAGCTACAAAATGAAAAATATGAAACATAAAAAAATGGTACATACACTTAACATATATCAAGCAGGCTAGAATTCAACATTGATCAATTTTATTCAGTTTTCTAAGTTTAATTGATTGCATTTTTTGTGTGGTTAATCTCAAACTATCATTTTTATGTTAATTTTAAAAATGCTAACCTTATGTCATGAGTCATTATCGATGTAGCTTTATATATTGTAGACATGATTAAAAAGTACTAATTAGATGATAGAAGATACACATGTATGTATACTTAGTTTTCTATAATTTCTGTCATTTCAAAATATTTGAACCTCATGATAAACATAAAATACAAAAGTTAATAAAAACATTTGGTTTTTAACTAGTTGACATGCAGTGCTGTCCAAAATTATTTAAAGAAATACAAACTTGCAGAGTTCAACATTTTAAAACCAAATTTGGACAGTTTGTTTTGTAGTTCTCATCACATGTAACTGGTGTTTGATTTCAATCCCCATTTGCTGCAATATTCTCACAGTTACAGTCTCTACCTCCATGGTGTTTGTTATAGTTATGTGATGCATGATATTCTTGCTTCCAAAAAATGGAAAATCAAGAAGAGTGATGTTTAGCAAATTTGTAGCCCACAGAATCAACCCACTCAAACTAATTCTTTGCATTTTGCCTTTTCTGGCATGTTTGCCATTTTAAAGGATAACAATATTAAGTGATATGAAAACAAAACGTGACAAAAACTGTTTGAGTTTGGTTGCAGCATGTTGAAAATTGCATGGTTGTATTTGTTTAGTTATCTAGTTACTAAATTTTAAAATAAGAGAGGATTTTGGATCATCCTGAATAGTAAGTGACATTAATTTATTTCAAAATTTGATACTATTAATTTGAAGTTAAGATTTATTTAGATTTTTACATTTTTAAATCTTGTACATAACTAGCTGATTGTGAAAATATTTCGAATTCTTCATTTATTGTTTGTGGTGGTGTCATTGTTATAAATTGTTTTACCAGTGTTTGGCAAAAATGAAATTATTTTAAAATGTTTCTAGGATTGGTGTACCTGTGTAAACCAAATTCATCAGGACTTCAGTCAGTGATAGATGTGCTTTATTTGCCCTACAGTGACATAAGAGTGAGTTATTTGTTAGTTTTTTTTTCTATTGGTAAAAGATGCTACTGTAAGTGATGTATATAAATTATTAAATGGAATTGTTGTATTTTTTACATAAGGCTTATATTTTATACTTTACAATTTAAAATTATTTTTGATAAAATCCCAAAGATTTGAAACAGTATTTGCATCATGTGTTTTTTTATATATTTTAACCACACCTTTTCTTTGAGCTATTATACAAGATGAGCAATACCCAAGTATGTCTACAGTGTTAAAAGTTATCTAAAAATAATACTTTTTACCAACTCTGAAAGAAACATTGGTACTTAAGGTACTTTTTCTAAAAATGGGTTATTAAAATGTTATATATTTTGTTTTTTTAACTGTGCTGTGTTTGTATAACTTTTTAACTCTGTACCACAGAGAAACATTATGGATCTGTTTTTTGACCTGTTTTGTCTACCGTCACCTGAGTGGACAGATGATTTTTCTGTGGCTATTTTATCAGCTGGTAAGTATTTTATTATTTAAAAGAAAAAAATTAATATTGTGAAAATTTGTATAATTCTCAAGAACAGTGATAATGACACATTTTCATTGATGTTTTTCTTTCTTAACACCATTGTGACGTGTCACAGTCAAAGGCAATGTCATCACCTTTGTTGACTTGCATTGAAAATTTTATTGAACTTCTGTTTGATAAATTTATGTCAGTAAGGATGGTACCTAATTGTAGATTATAATTCATATTTTAGTGTTATATATCGTGGTTAATTTCTTAATTTATAAGTAAATATTAAAAGAACACACCTAAATATTTATTTTTATTTGTTGAATGTAGAACTGTATAAAATTAGATGTTTGTGATGTCAAAATACTAAGTCTAGAGTTTTATAGGACTTAGAAACCCTGATATTGACAAGGCAGAATATAAAAGAATGAACCTTATTATTTTTCCTATATTCTGAGATAATGCTTATTCACTAAATCAAACATAGTGGCCCTGTTTGCAGCTTTCTGTTGTTGGAAATATTTCTTTATATATGTACTCTTACTTCAATACACAACATGTAAGTAACCAGTCAAAAGCTCAGAATGTCCCTGAAGTTGCTTTCTCAGTAATTTTAAAGTACTTAGAACCTGTTTCATTATTTTGAACCAAGATTTCAAGCACATAGTTTGTCTAAAAAAATATGTAATTTCAAGCAGAATAAAGACACAAAATACAGCTTGGCTACTAAGGTTGATTAAATTATCATGGAATTCTATTGTATCTATATAGTTATTTGTAATTTTTTTGGTTATTTCACATGTATTTCACCTCCAAAAAACATTATATCACTTCACATACTCTGTGTGCAAACTTTGAAAAGGCTTAGCAACCTATGGCAAGTAGCAAACAAATACAAAGGTATTCATTTGTTTAGCTATTTTATTGAAAGTTTGTAAATTATTGTATGCCAACATATAATCAATAATTCATTGCAGAATTTTGTCAATATTAGTTTTAAACATTATTTTGCTATACCTCTTGCATAGCAAACACATTCACACGAGACAGATCATTGAAACTCTCTATTTTAATATTTTTAAATGCAGCATTTGGAGATTATTGTTGTTGTATTTTCAATTAGAAGAATTAAAAGATTAACAGATAAACTGAAATAAAAGTATTATAGGTTCTGGCATAGTTTTACACTTTCCTTATTAATAGTGCTTTTTTAAAAAAGAAACTTCTCTTCAGCCAAGGAGCATTTTAAAACTCGAACATTCCATCAATGTTTTCATTTGCAGTACATTAATGTTACTGTTGAGTGAAGAACAGCTTCTATATTATAAACCAATTATCAGCCAGTTTGTCCAAGACTGTTTAAATACCATACTGTTTCTATTTATAAGTATGTGTATTGATGTACCTACACCACTGTTTATTAATTAATATCCAGAATGTGCAGTGTTTAAAATAAAATCATACTTGCACATTATTCTCATACATGTTAAACATCATCAAAGATATCAGTATACATTAACCCTTTTTTGTTTTTAGACCCTTCTGTTATGCAACATTCATGGCAGTTATATGAAGGGTTTGTCGCAGCTGAAGGAAGGGACATACTTCCTCATGTTGCAAAGCACAGGTAAGATGTAGCCAGTGTGCTAAACACTTAATAGTATAGTTTAGGGAAGTCAATAAAATACAATATAAACGTTTTTTAATTTGTTTTTTTCTTAACAGATGGTACTCAATTTTTCATTATTTTTGTATGTGTTACATTGTCTTGATTTGAGACACCTAATATTAAGCATTTTGTAAGAAACAGTTGTTCAGGTGATATTAGCAAGAACTTTTATATTAATTTAATATATTGATTGCATATTAAAACATATGTACTTTGCAGTTCATTGTACCTTCTAATGGTATTTCTTCTTTTTTGTTTCTATTTTCAGAACAAACTTCGTTGAAAACTACTTAGCACTTTTATTGTTTGCCTTTGTTCAAATTGGAGTGTTAGAGGTAAGTTTCATTTTAAAGTAAATTCTCTGGAAGAAGTTTTGTGATTATACAAAAGTGTAAAGTAATCAAAGGATCATTTTCATTACAAAAAGTATACTTTTCTGTGACTAGATCAAAAGGCTGTTTAAATTAAGAAAAGTTTAAATTCAAAAACTTATAAATGATGTAACTTTTGTTCTGTTCATCTTCATCTGTTTTTTTTGTTTGTTTTTTCCTATGGTTACTTTTCCATCTTCATTCTTACTTGGAGACTATTACTTTCATTTGACTGATGTTATGTTTGGTGTTTAAAATTTGAGCCTTGGTGTGTTTGAAATTCTTTTCCTGAATTACCCAAAACCAGAAGAGAAAGAGTGTTTAGAAACTGTATAAGTTATGAAAGAAATAATATTTTACTAAACCATGATAATGACTCCTAGCAGTATTAGGTGTACTTGGCAAGGTCTATTTAGTGTTCATATGCTTGACCTCAACCTATATCCTGTCACCTGCTGACATAATTTCTGTCACATTTAATCCCTGTTTTGTTTTTTTTGTCTTTGGAACAATATGTAAACTATGTATTACTAGTAGTGATCATGCAAAAAGAAGAAAAAACAGTGTTCTATCAAAACGTAATATGTTCCACCATGAATAAAAGTTTTTCCTCGTGCTCATAAGTCATCTTTTGTTTTCCATTATGTTTTCAGGCTCTTGTAGCTGTCATTGTGTGTGATGATCCTCATTTGTCTGTTAGGGCTACCATCCTGTTGGGAGAGTTGTTATATATGGTAAGTTTCATGGTTAAGTGACAATATATTGTGTTTATATGTTCATAAATATTTCTCAGATTTTCAGTAAAATGTTTAACCTAATGAAAATAATGAATATATCTGAGATAGAATTTTATGTAATGGTTTCTTTATGAAATTATGATACTAATCTATTGTAACCCAGTATGTAGTCTTGATAAATTGAATTGATTCTTGAATTTATAAAACAAGTTATGAATGTAACTTTTAAGTGCATAACAATAAAGATTTTGTGATGTCCACAAAGAACTATATATTTGCAAGTTTGTGTTTTTTATCAGGCAAGTTCATTGTTACCTCCAGAATGTAGCCACCACTGTCACTGTTTACCATCTTTAATGTCTCATGCAGCTTCATTTGAAACTTTTCCCCAGAAAAGAAAGTAAGTTGACCTGAAACCTTTCAATGCAATGGCATTAAAAACTAAGGGCAGTTCGTGTTTGAAATATTACATGAATCACAAAGTGAAATTAATTCCAATGTTGCCCTAGTACTGGTATAATTTACAAACAGAACAACAATCACAGTGACAACTAACCATATAATTTTCTTAAATACACAGAATATACACATATGTGACCATACAATTACTGCTTTCTATTTATGTAAGTAAACTTAAATGTAAAATTTAAAGCAGTAAATAACAAATTTAAATTAATCTGAAGATAGATTAACATGTAGTGTAAGGAATGTTACTATTAAAGTATGTGAAACCTAGTTTTTAATATATGAAATAACCATGAAGATCTTACTGAGTTTTAATTTGATGCTTTATTTTTTGTCATTATCAGGAGCTTAATGTTCTATAATGGAGTGATGAAGAGTTCATTATGGAAAGTTAAGCTTTTGATGAAGACATAAAACTGAATTACCAGACAAATAAGATCCACTGTAAGATTTCTAAAGAGCATACTAAAGAGAAAGGGAGGCAAATGACAATCTTGGTATTTTTTAGAAGTATTCTGGTTTGTTGTAATAAATATATGATTTTCCTGCAAGTCACTTAAACATTTAATAAATATTTTTTATCAGTTTTTACATGAATTTCTTGAGACTTACTGGTAATGAATCTCACTTTTAATAATGAAATGAAATAGAAAATAATGATCTTGTTAAAAATTCTAAATACTATCAAATTGATAATTTCCCATGAAAAACTGTCAGAATTAAAGTTGTAAATATTTGCATTTACCGTAATGCCAACATACAGTTTAATTTTTACTATTTCAACTGTTTATCACCATGAAATATTTTTAAGAGTTGATATTGTTATCATTATTAACCCTTTCAGTACTGTGCTCTCTTGAAGCTTCTGTTGTGTCCAAGTCACAAAGTTTTATCAAGTTACACATCAAAATATTCCAGTAGAGTTAGCATTATCTTGAACATTCTAATTTAAAGATAGATGCATGTTTTATTCCACTTATTTGAAATAAGTATATATAATATATTGAATGTTACTTTAAAATATGACATATATACTTCAGCTTTGTTGCCACATGATGAATGAGTGTTCACACATCTGAAGATTTTGTCTATATTATTTGAATGATGATACATGTAAATGGATATATCTAGACTCAATTCTACTATAGAACTGTTTTCCTGTCTATGTTTATTTGGACATTCTGAACACAAAAAATGAGTATTCTCACTCTCTAACAGTAGCCACACTCACCCTCTGTATATGATTTCACAGTTGTATATATGACATAAATGTTTATAACCAATAGAAAGAGCTAATTTTAATCTAAAATTTTGTAATGGTTATTTCAAAACTGGCACACTCTAATGATTAACAAGTCTAGAAAAAAGTGCAAAAGAGCAGTTTTATGCACAGCTTTCATGTAGCTTTGCACAAAATTAAAAAAACAACAAATAAATAGATAAGAGATTTTAACTTCGTCAATATAAAGTAAATAAAGCAGATCTAGCAGTATATATGATTTGTAGATGTATTAATTGCTAAAGCTTCCATAAAGATAAACAAAGAATCCTATTGCAAAGAGATCACATTTATAAAAGATTTTTTTGTAATGTTTTTTCATTCTTTATAAAATCTTTAATGTTAAATTCTGAACTTGTCTCAACTGCAGGAATTTTCTTCTTTAACATCCTGTATTCATTTTAATTAGGTTCAATGCCTGTCAAAACTAAAATCAAATAATTCTACCTACACACATTGTTTTCTATTGAATACTACTATTGAGTTTTTGTTGTATTCCAATAATACACCTGAATAAAAGAACTCGTTATTCATTAAAAACAAACTATATTTCTCAGACATAAATTTGTCTTGACCAAGAATATTATTAAATTTGAGATACAGTATTTAGCAGAGGCATTGGTGATGCTGTTTTGAAACTTTGTTGACATAAACTTGAATATTCTGTTCTATCCCTCATATTTTAATTTAATAGACCAGTGTTTAGTGGTGTGGCCAGTAATGACTGAAATAGTAACTACCCTCCAAGCATATTTTATGATACAAACTGACGGAAATATAAGTGGCTGTATTCCAAAAATTATTATTGACAATTTTGATAAATTGATAACTGTTTAACTACATCTTGTAACCTGTTGTTTTTTGCTTAGTAATCTGAAATAACACCTTTTTCTGCACTTGTTGTTTTTAGTTTTTTGTTTTTATTATTTTCAAGAAGTGTTTTCAAATTTTTGTAATTTTGTGATCAGGTTTATTTCTAAAATATCAAATGTTCATTTTATTTAGTTTTGATATTTTACTAATCAAGAAAATAAAACTCTGTAGTTGCAACTTGGTTATAAAATATGACTTTTGCTTCAACTATAAAAATAAAGGTAATGCATTTAAATATTTACCATGGATTCAAAAAGAACATTTTGACATGTGAAATAAAAAGAGCTTTTGTACATTATATACAGTGGCATGTGGACTGTGATATATCCAATAAATATTGTCAATAAAACTAAATTAAATTGACCAACAGCTTATGTTAAGTGAAAGAATAAAATAACTAGTTGCTTCATAAAACAGAAAACTGAAATCTTAACTATTCGTGTTTATTTGGCACAAAAGTTTAGAATTTATCTTACAGTTGGTTAATTATATATTTTTTTACTTGTTCCTGATGATATATTACTTTCATATGTAGTTTAGTGCTGTGAGAATTCTGTCTTGTTTACTAATGTTTGAACATGCTTAATACATAAATAAAATATTGTGATCCATTTTTCATTCCCTCTAGCCAAGCCAGTACTGCTATAACATATTTAAATCGTGTGCATTCGTTGAAGAAGAGAGGTGTTGTGCCATGTAGTCTTTTTCTAGACCAGCTGCTTCAGTTCTGTAGTCCAATAAAAAAACAAGTGGGGTTCTCTGGTAGTTCAAGACATTCAGCTCACTTTCGGCAGTATCTGAAAAAGGTTGTTGCAGTACTGTAGTTGTGATACATAAAGTTTGGAGTTTATAAATTAAGATAAAGTTTGACACTCAAATTATGTGCAATTATGCATGTGTTTGTGAACCTTTTACCATTAATTTAAGGACATTTTATTTGCAAAGTATATGGGCTTTCAGTAGTTTTTTTTGTATGGAATCTTAAGACATTTACAAAGCAATATTTATTACTTTCTTATGTATATGGATATTAGTTAGTAGTATTAGGTGCATAATCTGTGTGATATAACTAAATTAAACATATTTTATTCATAAAACACATTGGTATTAAAACATACTGTGAATACACTGAAATTTAAGTTTTAATTTGGCTGGTATTTGGAGATATTGTAAACTGCACTTCATTTTGATGGATTTGTTGCTTTGGACAAATAAGTTTGTATATAATAAGTACCTATGTGTATTTTAATGTTCTAATATACGTATTTCATAAAAACACAAGGAGTAACTTCAGTGTAAGAAGGGTGTTGTGAATGTTTATTTTTGTCAAATGTTCAAGAAAAATTTTGTGGAAGTAATTTCTTTCATGCATACTTGAAACAAAATTGCTTGAGCACAAATGGTTTTAAGTAGTTTTTAGAAAACTAATTGAAATTGTAGTTCTTCTGAATTTTTAATTTTTCAGGAAGATTTGATTTTTTAGTCTTAAAATATTATTGCATTGCTTGAGAAACTCTACATAAGCACTAATGTACAACTTATGTGTTCTTTGTCTATTTTATCCTTCATTACAATTAGTGTAATTAAAATATATACTCACTTTAAAATCAAAGTTGGATATTTTTACAGAGAGTTGATTATATTATATTAAAAAGATTTTGTTGCCTCACCATATTTTTATGGCCTGTGTCTCCATGCCTGATTATTTCTGAGAACTATGAATGTTGGAAAATAGCCCTCCAGAATATTTTCCCATCACCAAAGAATCCAATGTAAGGTCATCATGTTTAAAGCACACATTTTTCATTACATACTTTCCGTATTCCAATTGGTGTACAAGAATGAGAATTTCCTACTGTTGTTTGGGGTTTGTAGATGGCTTTTGCCACTGACTTTTGTGTTTCTGAATTTTCAACTGTTTCAAAACTTTGAATGCAATGGCTAGAGTGTAGATTGTTGCAGGTCTCTTTTTGCGTGGTTCTGATTTCTCAAGTTGATTCATATTTATTTGTTTTCCAGTGCCATTAAGGACAAAGTATGTCTTAATATTGGAAATTCTAATTCCTCTTTCTGATCTGAGTCTATGAATATATTTGCATAGAGAGAACTGTTATATACCATTCCCAAAAGTGATCAGTTTTTGGTGACATTATAATTTTAAATATGTAGTTGTGATACATGTCATTCCACTTTGACTTTGTATTATTGTTGTCACATAATTTTTATATTTATATAAAGATCATTTTAATATAACATACTCAACCCTGTAGATTATTATTTCATTTGTGTATGCACATTTCTTTAGACGTAGAGTTGGATAAGATGGATCACTATCGTGCTAAAATAAAATACTTTTATCCACATTTGTATATCATCAGACTTGTAAACAAGTAGATAAATGTCATGCTTGTATTCTTTTATACACACATTTCTCCAGACCTCTGAGGACATAAGCAATCAGGCTGTCAAAGACACCCAAGTTACTATAAGAGAATACACATGCTGGGATTGGGACCTTATTGGAAGCATACTTAAAGTAACAGTAAGTTCTCAGTAGTTGATAATTATGCATTTTGCTACATTTTTGTTCTTAGTAGAATATTTTTAATAACAGATAATTCATAAGATATTCTCAACAAATTCTAATGAATGCCTACATAGTTTTCACATAAATGTTTACCTGCTAAAATTTTGTTTCATTTTATGAACAATCATAATTTTATATTTTAAATGTTTTCATACATAACTGAATAACAAATTAAATAATTTTTTTTCTTTTCCCCTAAAAAAATGGTTTTGGTTTTTAGTGGCCTGGAGATGTACTGTACAAGTTAGATGACAGTAGTTATAAAAACTTCATCAAGAAGCTGCTTCATTTCTACAAACCGACAAGTAAACAGTTCTCACTAATAGAAGCAGACAAAGAACATGGGAGGCAGATTTGTGTTGTTGGATGTCAACTGATTGACTTTCTCCTTGAAGCAGATGAAGTATGTACATGGATTGGCTGCTGTAATTTGAATTGTTTTTATTTCCAAATGTGCTGTTTTGGTGTTGCGTGGTATCTCACTCTTACTAATCTTTCGCTTAAAAAACAATCCATTCCAATATTTCTGAACAGCTTGGATAACGACTTAAACTGTATTGTATGTTGTATGCAAATTTAATATACACTCTAGCCCTTTGTTAATGAAAATTTTCTATTTAGCAAACATCTTTTTATAATTATTATAAATTGTTTTTGAAAATTTTACTGAAGTTAATTTTATAATGGCTACACGTTCATATTATTGTTTTGATGGGTGTTGACTTATGGTTATAGCTGTCATGTCAAAAATTTCATGTAATAACACCTCTTTGTATTTGAAATTAGTTTAACTTGTTATTCTTTGCAGTATATATTAGTGGTACACAAAGTATCTATTGTGTAATTAACAGGGAGGCTGTCTTTGATGTCAAAGGTATGAAAAATATAATTTTTTATATTTAAGTACACTTCTAACATATTCTTGTTTTTGTTTAATAGACAAAGTCCTATGAACTGTTAGATGAATTTTTGACAGACTTGAACCTTTGCCTGTCACAGGTAATATAAATTGCTTGCTACTGAGTGTTGTTTATTTTACTGGAATAAATTTTTTTTGCATTTTATATAAAGCTTATAGACATGATTTGAAATAACTGTAATTGTGCTACATATGTTATTTATAATTAAAAAAATATAAATAAATAATGAGTTTATGAAACAGAATGTAGATGGCCTGACATCACTATATTGGATTGTGAGTCAAAAGGTTTTTATTTTGTATCCCACTACACATCTTGCAATATAGGGCTATAGGTATATTTTAAGGGTGATGGTTAAATCCTACTATCAGAGTTGGGGTGGGTGTTGTTGATTATCCTGTCATAAATTTTGAACTGAGAAACTACAACTAACACAGATAGTGTAGTTTTGCAAGAATATTTGAAACAGATAATCAGGTTTCCTTCAATTTGATATTAAAATTTTCTGCACTTATTCTGTAGCTCGTATACTTCATTAATTGAAACATAATTTACAGTTACATTTTATTTTGATGTTTTTAGCATGGCCGAGCACGTTAAGGCATGTGCTTGTAATCTGAGGGTCGTGGGTTCGCGTCCGAGTCGTGCTAACCATGCTTGCCCTCCCATTTGTGGGGGCATTATAATGTGATGGCCAATTTCACTTTTTATTGGTAAAAGAGTACCCCAAAAGTTGGCAGTGGGTGGTAGTGACTAGCTGCCTTCCCTCTAGTCTTACACTAATAAATTAGGGATGACTAGCACACATAGCCCTCGAGTAGCTTTGTGCAAATTTCAAAAACAAAACAATTGATGTTTTTATCAGATAAAGGAGCTTTAAATCTGATACATTTGTTGATTCAGTAATGTTATTTCATCTTTTAAAAACAGGGCACTTTATTGTCTTGTATTTGTTTATAACTGAATATATTTTTTCCCTATTGCTATTGAAATTCATTAGTACATTTTTTCCTGTGTTTAAATTAACTGATTTTGTATATTTCACTTAACAAGTTAGAATGTATTAGTTATTTGGTTGTTATTAATATTTCACTATCAAAACAGAATATAGTGTCACCTGTTTGTATCTGTTTTCTTGGTATACCTGTATTCATACTTATGTCTATTTTGTTGCATCTTTTTAATAAACAAGTAATTTGCTTTATTTTTTCCTTATATGTCTTAGTATTCATTATTTTATCACATTTTTAACTACTTTTATGACATACTACTGTTAATATTTAAGCCCCAATTTTGCTGTGGCATTTTGGAACATTCGTATTTATTTGTTGTTTTCTTGGGTGTTTTATAACTATTATTGTATTCATTATTATGGAACTTTGTTTTCTGAGATTGTTTTGTGTGAATTAAATCTTGAATTTTATATTCCAGATTACATTAGATAGTGCACCACTACAAGCCATTTTGAGCCCCACACGGGTTTTATCTACACTAAGTCATGCCTACTTTCTATTTATTGGTAGAATGTCCAATTCAAGTAAAGGACGTAAGCTGCTTGAAAGATCAGGTGTTTTCCAACAGTAAGTGATATAATAACAGGAAAAGTTTAATTGATAAATCCTGTAATTTCAATAGCAGTTTTTACAAAACTTGCTTGGTATTTTATAGCCATTATAAAAATTGAAATCTTTTGTCTATTAAAGGCAAAAGATGGCTGTCCTTGGAGACCAACTCCTTCATTCAGCATGTTACCTATACAAATGTAGAATATGTTGAAAAATTGTGTTTATACTATTGCTGTTTGATTTACTCTTTCATATTATTTAAACAAAGGCTTCTTAGATTGATAACAGAGATGTGGAAGTTTGCTTACACTAGTGAACATCACTAGAAGACCATAAAAAAGGTGTAATATCTCTGCTGAAGAAATTTGACTTAAGTCAAATTAAGGGAAAGCTGGACTATCATTAGCTGTTTATTTTGGAATGCTGTTCTAAGAATATTTAATTTTGAAAGCCTTTTCAATAATTTTTATTGTACTTCAAATTAAGCAATTCAAAGTATGAAAAATGCAGAGCAATTTGTGGAAAAAATTAAGTGTTCTATTATTATTGGTTAAACAGCTCAGTTCATCACTCCTTTTTTTTCATATGAGAAATATTTCAGAAAGAGCATGCATTGAATCTTTATAATTTTAAGTTTTGATGTTGTATCTTGCTTAAATACTGTGGGTAAATCTCTATTTCTGTTTATTAACTAGCACACTTTAAAGCTATAATATTTTCTGAAAGGGCAAGATGTAAAAAATCTAGATCAAATTTTTAAAGAAAAATGTATGAATTGGTGTCTGAGAAACATTAAAAGAAGTTTATACCTTGTCTCAAGTTGTTTACATAAGTTTCATAATATATGGACTAATTGTATCGTACTTAAGTCATTAAGTCAGTTAAAGGATTTTTTGTTGTCTCTTACAGTTTATTAAACCTTGTAAGCTTGACTAATCATGACACATATGTTAAGCTTGTCATTTCGAGCTTAGACTATACAAAAGAGGGATTCACAAGAACAATCCTGACTAAAGTTTTAACTGCAACATCAGAGGTGAGTAATAAGTGTCTTAGTTTAGTATTCTTGCATCTTCCATCAGTATATTTCTTAGAAGCAATCTGATAACAAAATGTATAAATGTGAGACAAAGTTAAAGGTCTAACAACTCTTATATGAAGTACTTAATACACTTTTTGTTCAGCTGTACAACTCTTCAAACTATCTTGTAATACACAAATTACTAATAAATCCAATCTCAATAAAATATATTGTATGAATGTATATTAATGTATAATTTTAGGTATAAACCTTTCTGTAAACAATGTTTGTTTTTTTGTTTGAATTATAATTAATTTTCAAATTTTGTACTTTCATTGCTCCAGTGTATGACCTAATTTTTTTAATTAGTAGGATTTTATTACGTAAGATTTTAAGTTTTCACCCTTTATTCTTTAGATTTCACATAGTAAGACTTTTTTGTATGTGTTAGCTGTACTATTACACTCCATAGTTAATTATTATTTTATAAGGTTTCAAGATTATATGCCACTAACTACCTCAGAGTTCTCCTGCGAGCTCAACTTCCTGAGTTCTCTAAGTGGGCTGTGGAGCTTCTTGTAACACAGCTGTATGACAAGAGTAGGGCAGTGTCCTTGGCAGCTGCTGACATTCTAGATGAAGCTTGTGATAACCAGGTTAGTGCTTAATGGGGTGCTATGTATTTCACCAACTAAAGTTTGTTATAAGCAAGTTAGTATAGCATATAGTGGATATTTCATTTTCTGTATTTAATTTTCTCAAAAAAGAATTTAATAATAACTTAGTTCAGTGCTTCATATATTTGACTTAATCATCTTGATGAACTATTTAATAATTAACTTTATCACTTCGTAGAATGAGATTAAACGCTTTCTTGATGAACTTTACGATAATCAGTGTAGATGTTCATAGGTTGGGTTTAACCCTCTTGTAACAGGAACATCAAAGTGCAAACGTTTTGACTTTTTAAAGAGTTACATTCAAAATTTCATTAAACTACCATCATTGTACATAAATAAACTTGGCATCTAAATATAGTTAATAAATCAAATTTTAATACTATATCGGCTTTGACTTCCTAATTTTATAATGAAATATGTAAAGAAATTCTAAATTTATCTCAATACAAGAATTGACATTTTGTTTCTTCAGGTCCTCTCTAATTTATTTACCACCCCTCTGAAGTATGGAATTTAATGTAAATTACTCTATATAGTATAGATATACTAAAGCCAATCATAATTTATATAACCTTCAATGTTATTTGTTTATGGAGTCATAAACTAGAAAATCAGATCCATTTGCTATGCTTACCTGTCACATCCTCTCTTGTACAAATTTTCACTAGTTCTGTATCATGTTTTATATGATACTATTTTTAACTAACACAAAGCCAAGGTTTTAGGAGTGTATGATATATTATTTTATATTTTTATATACAGAGTATTATCTGTTTCATTTTTAGGTTTTCATGGCATCATTAGAAAATACATAAATTATTGTAGTTAAAGGATATCGTTTGCTTTGTGTGTTATTATTACGTGTTTTAGGTGCATTATTTAGGTAAATAAAAATTGAGTGTATTGTTTTTAGTATTAAAAGTATATATACTTAAATTTTATCGGCAACCAATACCAGAAAAGAAGTCATAGATAGAGAACTCAAAAGTAAAAATTAGAAACTCGTTAGGTTAGATTATGTAAAATAATTAAAAGTAATAAGAATTGTCCATGAGGTGTGCACATGAAAAGCGGGTGTGTTATGTCATTCAGTATGGTAACCTGAGCTGCACATTGGCTGAGTGATTTACAACCTGTATGGTAGTGTTTTTAGTTAGAATGAGCTTTGGCTATTTAAGGTAAACAATTGTAGTTTCATGTTACAATTTATAGTCATTCTTAGAAGAAAAAAAACTAAGAGATTATGAACTTGGTCACAGTGAATGAATACTTATGGAATTAGAGTAAATAAAATAACTGAAAGTTTTACTGAAAAAAAACTGATATTTATTTATGAGGTTTTAAAGGCTGTGCAAATGAAATTTGACAATTTGAAGATGAAGAGTATTTTTAATCTTAATATGAAAATCACTTTGTACCCCACCTCGTCAGCACCTTTACTTTGTGCTTTCATGGATAGATTTTTTTGGGGTACAAAAGGCTTGTTTACCAAAACTTGCCACATTTCTTGAGGACACACAAAACACATTAAAAGTCTGGAAACTGGATTACATCTGTCACACTGACTGAGCCTGTAATGTAAAGGCTCTTGATGAATTTTTTGAAAATCAAATTCAGTATTTCATAGACTTGTTTCATAAACAAGATAAAGTATTTTATTAAGTAAAGTCCATAAAAACATAGAATATTTTCATTAATATGTAATGTAATTACCAAAAGTAACATTTCATAATTTAGTTGTAGATTTTTATTTGATTACTGCTGAAATCATGTTTTACAAAGTGGTATAGTGTTTTTATAAATAATGTATGTAATAACCAAGTTAATAGTACTTAAATTGAATACAGTGAATTCAAGCTTCATAACTATCGTAATGTTTTTGCATTTAACACATAAATATATAATTTATTTCTTAATGGTATATTTACATTTTTTATTAGAAAATGCTTGAAGCACTGATAAATCTTCGACCTTCTTTACTACATGTCGGCGATAAAGGACTTTTATTGCTGTTGCGCTTTCTCTCCATTCCTAAAGGTTATCGTTTCCTTCGAGATGCAAACTTTATTAATCATGAGTTAGAAAGGTGGCGGAACGTAAGTACATAATTTCATACAAGCAACCTTTGAAATCTCTTACTACATTAAACTGGCTTCTATTGTTTTGTCATCTTGTTCTTCATTAGGCTATCTTGTTGTGATAAATCTCTCTATTATGCAGGCTGTTTATTGAACATTTTTTTAATTCATTTAATTAATATATAATATAATTCTGGTCCTTACTGTGATAGATTCACAATGTTGAACCTGTTTTAGTTTAGTAGATTATTAACATGTTTTATGAAATATCTCTCTATCTTTTTATCCTTGTGCTTCTTTATAAAAAAAAAAAAAGAATTTTTTTCTATACTTTTTTGTAAATTAAAATTTTAATACATTTAGACCTGCTTTACTGCAATTGTGAAAAAAACAAACTTGTAATAATTTAGATGTTTCTGATTGAAAATAAATCGTTTTTTCCTTTCTTTACTGTGTGTTTGTACTAAACTAATCAATTTTAACTTTGACATTGAAATCATTTACTTGTAACAAATGTTTTCTGCATCTTGTTTTGTTTTGTTAATCATTAAATAATGGTTTATACTCTGGAACGTTTTTTTTAACTAAAATTATGATTTGTGTAATCTTAATTTGAAGTATGATACAGATCCTTTTAAACTTCCAGTCTTACAACCTAAAGTATGTAAAAATTGTAGAAGACACATTGAATGAGGGATTTACACATCACCGCAGGGGGGAAGATGGAACTTATGGACGAAGCAGCACGTCCATTAGGTTTGTAAGAATGTGCTTTTGAACTGTGTGGATGTTCTGCTAGCAAAATATTGTCTATTGACTAAAGTTGCGTGTATGGATATGCTTGTATCAAATGATTTGAGTGGTTTTTAGAAGTAATCTTAAAATTAACATGAACTGGTGAAAAGATTTTATATATCATTAGTACTAATTAATATTACTATTTCTTTACATTATGGAGGTTTTCATAAACTTGTATCTTATAATCATACAGATATTCTGTAGAAGTAGATTTATCTTTCACATTTAAAACCATCCACCTAGGTATACCTGTCGTTTTCAATTCCATTTCTTCTGGTATGGGAATTGTGACATTTGCTCACTCTCTCTGTCTTCTGTTTTCTTTAATTTATTTACCACTCATCTGAGAAGAACAAAATTTCAATGTTAAGTGCTCATTATTATATTGCTATTACTGAGGCAAAACATTTTTATAGCATTCCATCCTTGATGTCGAAAAACCCACTTGTTGAGAATTATATATGCAAAAACGGCTCATTTGGGCTGGGAAAATATTTTAAATAAAGAGTGAACAACATTTCAACCTTCTTCGGTTATCATCAGGTTCACAAAGAAAGAGGTAACTGACAGGAAGCTGACCACATGTTTGGAAGGAGTTGTTCCATATAAAATAGCATTCCATCATATTTGACTACAGAGTCTTAAACTAGAAAATCAGACCGATGCTGATATGTCATATCCTCTATCTTACAAATTGGCAGTAGTTTTCTGTAGCTTTTAATTCTGTGTTATTTATAACCAGTAGAGAGCCAAAGTGTCAATTTATTAAATTATTTAGTATATTACTTCATGGTGTTTTCTTTATAGTAGATTGGTTACTTTTCTTCCATGAGAAACACAACAATGACCAAAGCTGAATTTTGAATAACTTTTATCAGATACTATATATATCTAAAAAAAAAAATTTATAGGACATTAAATACCTTGCATGATGCAATAGTACCATTAGTATAAACAGTAGGGTTAAGTTTCGTTGACAGCAAGATGTGAAGTTCTTTTTTATTGATACAAAAGTAATTAAAATGTGTAAATCAGAAACTTTTCAGATTAGATTAGGTAAAACATACAGCAATAATGCCAGGCTGCTATTATTAAATGTCATGAGCTGTAAAGATGTAAAACTGACTGACCCTTATTAAATATTCATGTACAAACATAGCTTAAATTACATATCATTTACATTTTAGATCACTTGATGGATTGTCATATGCCTAAACTGCTTTAAAATAAACCGAACTGTGGGATGAATAACATTATTGTTTTTTAAAAGAGGTTTAGTTTTGTGCAGTGCTTGAAAATTTTTTCTTGCTATCTAACATACATAGTCAGTAATGAGTTCATTCTTCTTTTTTCTTTTTTTGGCAGAGTATTAGTGCGTAGTTCTTTTGTTCCCCCACATATGTATGGACAGTTGGCACAACATCAAGATGGCTTGGACTTTTTGGTTCAAAGTGACTGTCTGCATCCATTATTTAATGTCATTCATAATGCCCGGCTAGATAATAATCACAGTATTTTACAGCTCAAGGCAGCTCTGTGGGCTGTGGTAAGGACCAGCATGTATAATAGCATTAAATTCTTTCTCATTTTGTTTCTTTTCAGCATACTTTTATTACTTTTAAATTACATAATAAATATATCTGTATAGCATAGCTAGTAAATGTATTTTTCAAATTTATTTACGCCTTTTGGTCATGGTTTATTGTTTTTTATATAACAAGCAATTTAGATTCATGAAAATGCTGATAAGGTTTTAAATAAGACAGAATAATCTTTAAAGCAGTTGTATCAATGTTGTTGTTTTAAATACATATAAATTCTATACAATGTAAAACTTTTGCATATTATAGTAAAGGTAGTTTTTCAACAATAAATTAACCATTTTTCATCAGGGCCATCTAGGAACCTCTCATCTTGGTGCCTCCCATGTAATTGAAGCAGATGTTCTTCCTTGGATAGTAAGATTAGCAGCAGAAGCACCAGTGTTTTCAGTACGAGGGTTAGTTTTAAGCCATTAACAACTTGGAGCACGATAACAAAGTTGATATTACTTTCTCATTCCTAGTTTTTAAATTGAAATGAAAAGGGCTTGTATTTCTTCATTATTTGGAAGCTTAAGATATGTAAGCATGTATTAAGAAACTTAAATCAAAGCACTTTTACTTCAAAAGAATTTTGTTATTGGCATACTTTTTCTTTCCTTCTAATTTAGTTCAAATTACAGATTGTTAAGAGCATGTCTTTTAATGTCATTTGTTTTGAGAAATTCACTGTAAAAACTTCTGGTTTAAAAAGTTTGAAAATAAAACAAGGTAATAGAGGTATTTATAAATGATAGGGGAAAATGCTGCACAGAGGGCCTGGTTGTTACATCACTCGACTCGCAATCTGAGGGTCACCAATTTGACAACCACCAAAGTGTAAAAAATCATACAATATCCTTACAATAGTATTGGCCAACCCTAAACTAATTGAGATTAAGGTCATAATAGAAAAAAAAAATGGATCTGTGTCAATTAATATAATAGAGAACTGTTTGAAGCTATATCATTTGTTGAGATGTTTCTTCTCTAAACTTCTGTTTAAATTAATGAATTTCTTCTACAATTGACATTTAAAATTATAAATATTTCTTAGTGGTATATTTTTAAGACTTGAAGTGTATTAACACTTAACATGGGTTTGCTTTATTGATATAAAGTAGTCATTTGTTATGCTGTGAAAATCTTTCTAAATTTCTAAAGTCACATTTCAGTTATTATACATTTTATGTATATATATTATTACTTTCTAGAAATAATAAATTATTAAACGTGTTATTCTTAAAATATAGAACAGTGAATCAAGAAGTAAAGCAAACAATTATAACTTCCCACTATGACCTTTGAAGTCAGTTGCTACTGGACGTAGGTTGCTAAGTCGTTTAAAATTTTGCACTTGGAGGATGTGATTTTTGGTTGTTCAATTGTACATATAAAACCTTAAAAAAAAAAAAAAAAAAATTATAAGTATACTGATACCATAGAATCACACTATAATTTATTAATCACAGTAAGTAAAATGTATTTAGATTTTAAAAAATATGAAACTTTGAGCAGACTAGACACAACACACCTTCTTGATATTTTCATTCAAAAGAACATGGTAGCCTATTCACAGATTAAAATGGCTGAGAACATCACTATGGGACATTATAAGTTATTGATTGGTTATTCACATGAAATATATTGAAATAAGTTTATATAAGGATCCATTTCCAAACATGGAAAGAGGTGAATAGAGACACTGTTTGATTCACTACATAAGTCATATCTTAGCAAAATAAATAATATATTTGTTAATTGTAATAACTTGAGTTCCTAATTTGTACAAAACTATAAACTTAATGTTGTGGCATCACAAACATCTAATTTTAAAGTGTTGCATTCAAAATACCACATGACCCCTAAAATCTATATTTAGGTGTGTTCTTTTAATATTTACTTTTAAATAAATTAACTCATGTATTATGTTAAAGGTTGAATTATAATCAACAATTTGATTCCATACTTATTGCCATAAATTCATAAAATGGGAATTCAATAAAATTTTGAATGTAAGTCAACAAACATAATGACAAGATTTTCGGCCTTTGACCCATCATGAAATATTTTTTTAATGTTCATACTTTTTGATACATGATAGTGACTGTGTTTGAGTCTTTCTTTCTATTTTTGCAGCACATGTTTCTATGTTCTGGGATTACTCTGCACTACACCAGTAGGATCAGACATTTTATCTCGATTTGGATGGGAAGCAGTTCGACACAACCATGAGGAAAAGTGGCCTATAATTAAAGATAAACTGCACATTGAGGATATAATGTCTGATGAATCTAGACCTTACAGTTGTTCAGTAAGCAGTGAAGAAAGTCAGTTCAATGAATTGTTTTGGTTTGGTAGGCAGAATCTTGTGTCCTCTAGTCCAACATTTTTGTTGAGTACGCCTGAGAAAGAAGATATTCCCTTTGTTGATGACGTAGGAGATCATTCATGTGTTTTGTATGGATCAAGTGCAAACACCTCCTACCCTGCTAATGGTCAAAGAACATTAACTTTAACTTCTGATTTTTTTGAAGATGGTGATGTCACTAATTCATGGTCCTACATAATTTCAAAAAAATCTTTTTCCCCTCAACATAAACGCTCAATTAGTGATGGTAGACCCAGGTCATCCTCAGATGGTAAACCATTTCTTAAAAGAACAAATCTTGTAGAAAGAGTTGATGGAGGTGACCAAATGACCTTGACGACCCTCTCTATTCCCCAGTCTTCTCAAGAGAGAATAAACTCTATAAATGAGGGGCAAGATGGTGTTACAGGCACTGATACTTTAATGAAAGGAAGAAGTGTTAGCTCCTCAGAAGTCCAGAAAAGTCCTGGACTACGCAGGATCTTTGGACCCAAAGATGAACGCAGTGATAGCAATGAAAGCTCACAAACAAGTGTTAGTAAAAGTAGATCAGATAGCTGCACTGACTCTACTACAAGTGGTGTTAGTTCCTGTGATTCAACAACATTTCGAGCCCCTCACTTGGAACATGCTCAAACACTTAGTCCAATACCTAGCTCTACATCACTCAATACTATGGCTAGCAGAACATACGCTCTTTCAGAATCTTCTCACTATCGATTGTCACTCTGTCAACAGAATGTGCCACGTTGGCATCATTCTCAGATTTTCAGTTCTACTTCACCTGAACCTTCCTCCCCTGTGTCTTTCACCTATACAAGTGTTCGAGATGCTATAGGATATGTAGCACTAAGAGCAATACAACGACCTCGGGTCCAATCCCTTAGTTTAGAAGGTGATAATACTTATGCCATTCTGAATGGCTATCGATCAACCAAAACACGAAGTTTGGATCCTTGCTTTGTTTCAGACATTTTCATGTAAGAAATTAACAAAAAAATTGTTATTTTAAGTTTTGTCTTTCACATTATTGCATAACTTACTTTAATAAACAATCAATCAGTATTTTTAGTTACAGCTAAGTATACTTTTTATACCTAGTTACAAATTAGAGCATTTTTATGATTAATAAATGATCTCATTCACACAATATAATCCTAGGTTCATGAGATCAGTTGCTTCTTTTATATGAGAATTAATGTGTACTTTAATTCCACATTTACTAAGTGTGTTTTTACCAAATTTGATAGGCTTTTGGTAAGCATTATAAGTATGTTGCACACAAAACAAATTGTGGTGTTAAAAATATATATTTCTTGTTAAAGATTTGTGTGTGTGTCATTATGATTCAGACTCACAAGTTTGAAGGTGAGGTGAATTTTATCTTATAGTTCTTATGTTTCATAAATAACTGCCAGAACTTTCTTGATGAACATTAAAAGTTTTTTGTTGTTGTTTTTTAAAAGAAACCTTCTCTTATCATTTCCATCATAACACTAGCTGCAACAAAATTTATCTGTAGCAAAAATTAAGAAATTATAAAATAACAGTCTTGTTCTTCTTCGACTGTGTTTAACTTCATAACAAATATTAAACCACCAGCTGGTATTAAGAGTAAACTAATTTGTCATGTTACATCGTGAATATTTACCTGCTCGTGTGTTGTTTGTGGAATACTTACAAAAAAAAAATATATTATTTTATTTTTTTTATGTAAGTTCTTGTACATAAGTTTTATTTTAGATTTAAGTTATCAGTTATTTTAGTTAGTAATAAATATGCAAAAAACAAGAAAGTTACCACTGTTTATAAGTGTATTTGTGCTCAAAAATATATTTCAGTAAGGTTTTTTTTGACATTATGCTGGATATTTAAAAAATAATTTATATGGCTTTCAGATAAGCCTTTTAAAACATAAACAATGATAAAGAAAGTAAGATAGGATGCCCCAAAACTGGTATAATTTATCTGCCTTTCTAATGAACCTATAAATAATTTTAAACATTTTAGTTACTTGCCAGAGTATTAACTTCAATCTAGACAATAATACAATCTGCTTACAAAGTGTTGCCTTTTACTAAGATAAATCAACATGCAGTTATCACGACCACGAACTTCATAAATTTGGCTTTCCTAATGATTATAAACATGTAAGTATGCATTAGTAAATAAACATCTTCAAAACTATTAAGAATTTGGAGGACCTTCTATGGTGGGTTTAGCAAATTTATTGTTTTCTCAGAAAATATAGTATGTAGGATGGATTGCTTTTAAATTATGGTTTGTAAATGTCTATAGCTGGTGTATTTAATTGATGGACATTCTGTGGTAGTATCAGTAAGTAGATAAAACAAGTATCTGTGTATTTATAACATAAGGAAAGAAAGAAAACTTAAAAGGAGAATTCAGAGCAGAGATGGGTCATGTGGTAGAAATGAAGATTGAAAGCTTATTTCAATATTTCCTTTTGAAATTAAAAGTAATGTTAAATTTGAATTATAAACTGTTTTAATCCAAGTTTATTGATATACATGAAGAAAAAAGGTGCTTAATTAAACTTTGTTAAATTTTTTTACAGTTAACCACACATTCTTTTTAACCCCTACCATACATACACATGGAGTTAACTTACTGAAAACTTTTCTTTTAATGACAAAATATATGACAAACAAAAGTATAGTGGTGTATGTTTCACATCTTTATACAATATATTAAACCAAATATCATGTGGAAAAAAAAAATGTCTCGGTGTTTGTTTTTTTCCTGTTTGGAACATAAATTTATTATATTTTACCCTGAATTTTTGAATTTTGAGAAATTTAAATGAAAAGAAATGAATTTTAAAGAAAGTAGAATGTAGATTGAGAACAAAATTATAAGATAGTTCATTTTGAAACCTAATCAAGATTCTTAAATATTCACATTTTATATTTAATGAAACAACTGCAAGATGTTTTTTTTAATACCTTCATGTACTGTTTGAGATGCATGTTTTTTATTCTGTTTTATATATTACCAACAAAAGGAGTAATGAAGATGAAAATCAATTTGAAAAGAGTGCCCGTAGAACTTCACTTTCAAGCCAAGTCACTATTAAAAGCAATGAGTCAAAATCATCTGAGGTTCCAGTAGATGAGAAATACATTGGATTGTGTTTGCCTGTTGACATCAACTTCATATTTTCTGTAAGTTCCAAAATATTATGCATATGTTTTTAAGGTGTGAATGTTTTCTAATCTAATTTGAATTACAAAACAAGTAATCTTCATTTAAAGTTTACACGGTATTGCTTAACACAGTAGTTAATGACTCATGGAATATTAAAACCATATTCATCCACAGAATGACTTTTCATTACAATTGATGAAATACTATTTCCCTTTAAGAAAACTAGGAATGTAAATTAGGTTCAATAAGTAGATGGAGGAAATATGTGTTATTTGTAATATGAATGCAAACCTTAATATTGTAATTATGTTACTTTTTATACTACTTTATCAACTGCTTTATTTCACAAATGAGTTTCAGCTTGTGATCTGTGGGTCATGGGATCAATATCTGTAACTAAACAAGAGTTGACAGTGGAAGCTAGGCTGTAGCAGTAGGCTTAATAGTTTTTACACAAAGAGAACAAACAAATGTGAAGAATTTATCATGCCAAAACTTTAGTTAATCCTATCATTATAGATGTACAAGCATTTAGTACATACCTACATGGTTTTTAAGATTCTAGAATTTAAGTATCAATTAAGTCTTCAAAAATATTTTAAAATTAATATTTTATGATTGTATAACATTTATTTAGTCTAATGTTCAAACTTTCATTTCCGTGCAGTTCTGAGAAGTTTCTATGTTAACAGTGTAATAATCAATTTATTATTATTGTTTTTTAGAATTGTAATCTGTTTGTGTTAAAAACCACTTTGTTTACTTTATATTGTCATTAAATCGTGGTTTATCGACATTCTTGTTACCCATAGCTCCTTGTAATTGAGTAAACTTTCATTAATTATTGATTATTATCAACCAAGAATATTTTGGACAAAAAATCAAAATGCCTTGACAAATAAGAGGAATATTATTTTTTAAAGATGAAATCCAAAACATCACTGATAAAACTCTCAGTTTTGCTGTGTTTTTCTTGATGTACAGCTAGTAGTAGTCATAATTGCTTCCATTGGCAAAATAAATGTTAACAAGTATCATATGCATTGAAACTGAGTAAATATATTAAAAAATGGAACTTTTACGATGAACGAAAACTGAACTTATGAAACAATGTTAAGATTTCTAAATACTCTTCCAAAATAGTCTTCATTAAAGTATTGGAACTTCACAACCAAAAAAAATTAAGAATACTAAATCCAATTTTATGAATTTTTTTAAAGCAGAAGGTGGATACCATTTGAAAGTTTATACTGAATTTCATGCAGTTTGGCACAGTATTTCCACTGTGAGAAAGGGGACATCAGTGATTCTGTTCCAGTTACAAAATGGTTAAATTTAAAAAGGGGTAGAAGAAAACTATTTAACTTGAAAGTTTTTTAGTGTGGTGGCCTCATTATTTATATACCTTCCTCCTTTTCATAAATAAAAGTTTTTAATGAGCTATGATCTACTGCTGCTTGATTTAAAATTATTTTCTTAAAAATTGGGTTTTGTCATATCCAGTTTTATGTTCTTTAAAATAAAGCTAGGCAACAGAGAGAGCACTATGCATTACCTAACTTTAGTAAATGCTTCAAAACAAACGTCTGTAGTTTTTCATGCCCCTTTATAAAAACATTATTAAAGATACTTTTGTGTTATCACTTCTGTTTGGAATGTATGGCCCTAAGAAAACACTGTGAATTTAAAAATATATTGGTAAAATTTGGCACATAATTAAAAAACACTTGATGTGACTGCATATGGTTTTTATTGAGTAAAAGTTATTAAGAATTTCCCCACACTTATTTTGTATGTTTTATTAGTCAGTAATGGTATATGTTCAATTATTAAAGTATATTTATTCAGAAAACTTAAACAATGATTTTCTTTAACCATTTTAGCATGGTATAGAACAAAAAATGAGAAGTAAGAAGATCAGTGTCATATCATCAGCATCAACCATTAGTAGATCAGGTGAGCTAAATATGTTTATAGTGTTTTGTATGGAAATCAAATAGTCCAAGACAAATTGCATATACTCCTGGTTAATGCAAGATTTTCAAATGCTCTAGAAAATATCAGGTAGATTTTCTAAGTCATGAAAACCCATATTTAAATATATATATATATATAAATAAATGTGGAAAAGCTGAGTATAAATCTGCCAGTAAGAGTAGCATATTTTATTGCACAGATATGTTGAATTACAAAAAGTATATTTTCACCACCTCTTATTACTTTACTTTCTGATATTCTTGGGATAGAATCAAGATGTTTGCAGAAATGTATACAAAGTAGGTCAGTACATTACTTGTTTCAACAGCATATGGTGTCACTCTGCTCCTGACTTATCTCTTTCTTATTCTTTTAGAACTTAGTTGGAAGCAATATCTAGAAACCTTACCTAGTAGCGAAGATGCAAAAAAGGCTGAGGGTCTTGAACTTCATACCAAGGAAACTTGCTTAGCTTGTTATAAGGTCCACAAGGAGGAAGTAATACAAATTACTGGAACCACTAATTCTGGTGAGGTTGTGTTTTGTACCAACCAGAGCTTTTGCTACTTTTTGTCATTGAAGATTTTGTTTAATATACATGTGTGTGTAGTTTAATACTCTTCCTCATAACTTTGATATGAGAAAAGAAGAAAGATAACTTACATGAGTGTGATTAGAAGAAGTAAGAAGAACCTTTTGTATTCAGACAGATGTAATAAAACTTAAGTGGTGCAATTATGTATGTATTCACTCCATTCATTCAAATATTTTCTCTTGTTTGCATGATAATGATGCCATTCATATTAGTTAGGACAAATTAAAACTATTAAACGTTGCACGTGTACTGGACTGTAGCTCAAAAGGGTTTAAACCATGATATTCTAGGGAACACATGCTATACTTTGAACTGTTATAACTGTGATAATTAATCCCTCTATTCCAGTGGTTCTTAACCTTTTTCATCATCTTACCCTCTGAGACTCTCTAGGGTATTACTGTGATCCCTATAATAATTTTTGTAATGGTGAACTTTGCATAAAGGTAGAATAAAACAATTATATAAAGATCCTAATTTATTGTAATGTTACAAATAAATAACCTTGAGAAATACTACAAGTGCTAAACAAATGCAAAATACATGGAATTCTGAACATCATACAGAACCCACTTATTCACTCAGTGTGAGGGTTGATATATAATGAGAAAATATATTTAATGCGATGAAAACTTTGATATTTAAATTTAAGTTTGATGTTTTAATATTATGTAGTTAAAAAAATTTAGGCAGTTCAAAACGTTGTAATATATAAAAATTTTTACTCAAAATTAGCCAGGTTGTTGCACAACAAACATCTCAACACGGTTCAACTGCCACACTTCAGTGTGTTTCTCATTGGTTGGCAGTTACAGGCACTTGCCACAAAAACTACAAACTGCTCCGTGATTTCCCCAATAATTCTCAAATCTTTCATGACCCCCCGAGAAACTTCAAATGACCCCTCATTTGGTTACAACCCCCAGGTTAAGAACCACTGCTCTGTTCAGATAAGAGTAGCTGCATGTGTAATGGGTGCTGATGACTGATTACTCTTTGAAAAATACAACTACCTAGAAATTATATTAACAAAATTACTTATTTTGAAGACATGTCAGCGTAACTTCTGGTTACTGTGTACTTATTAACAAAATATTCATATTCTATTGCAAAACTAAAGTTACATTTTGTTTTGTAACATTCGGCTGAAAAATGTGTAAAAATTAAAGGAAATTATCATAATTTCCTTTTCTTCTTTCCTTAGAGTCTGAAGAAGGTAGTTCTAAAATTGAGGGTCGCTACCTATGTAGTCCATGTCAAAGTGGAGCAGAAAGCCCCATTCCTCAAATTAGAAAGATTGTCAAGTCCCGAGCAAATAGCTTTGACTCTGCCACAGCTACAACACCTGGCAGCCTTGCGAGCAGTGGGAGCACAGATGGATGTTTGTACAATTTATTTCACTGAAAGCATAGAAAAATAATAATAACTGATTTTGATTTTTATCATGTGCCTGTTACATAACATTATTAAAGATTTCTGTGCTCATTCATGTATGGAAGTCAGTAATTTTTTTCTCTTTTGTTTACTTTAAGAATTTTGACTTGAAGTTTAAGGGTATTGAAAATAGAATACTGTGGTGTGATGAATAACTAGTTATATATACATATGTATTTTTCTTTTTTAGTGAGTAACTATCATCTTAAGGGTCCAACCTCCCTTAGCGAGAAGAGAAAAGAAGTATTACGACTCGTTAACCACCTTAGCAGTTCTATAGCTGTCAAAGGTGCAGAGCAAGGTCTTCTCAAGTAAGAATTTCACTTAACGTATGCTCCATTGAACAAAGACAGCAGAAATTACAAAATATTCTAAAAATCAACATTACTGTGTGCAAATAAATACAAAGAACTTATTGCAAAATTAGTCTTATATGGTGCCTTATTTGTGGCAAGGAAACCTGAAGCTAAAAACAGATACTCTTGTAACTTTGTTAAAAGTTCCAAGATGTTTTACTTTGCTTTTTTTAAATATTTTTACATCTATTAACATCTGTAGCTATTACTTTACTGCAAATGTTTCTCTTTGCCCATCTAAGCATTGGTCTGATTTTTTCTCTCTTACTCCAGTTTTTTTAACCCACTCAGTTGCTTTTGACAATATTTGTTACATGATACTCTACACTTGTATCAATG
Source organism: Carcinoscorpius rotundicauda (assembly GCA_011833715.1). Taxonomy (NCBI): domain Eukaryota; kingdom Metazoa; phylum Arthropoda; class Merostomata; order Xiphosura; family Limulidae; genus Carcinoscorpius; species Carcinoscorpius rotundicauda. Next base: position 29,754,742 of record CM022399.1, on the reverse strand, counting down.
TATCATATATCCTGATACTGTGTACAAGAACCTCATTCAGATAATTTCATTTATTCTTGACAAAGCATCACTAATGGGTTTCCCAGTATTATGATTGAGGACAATTCTCCGAAGTTGTTTTGCTCAAACAAAACAACTTATTTTGCCTTACAAAATGCTGTTACAGTAAATGGTAATCTACACAGTCTTTAAATTACTTGTAAATACGAAAAGGAGGCCACTTTGGGATAAGCTACCTTTGATTTGTTTTCCTTCTTTCATTTCTTTGAGTTTGTGATGTTTTGGGCTATTTTCTGGTTACTTGTGCTTCTAGTGTACTTGATGACTAAAATGTCTGGGAACGAATTTGCAGTTTGTTTTTTTTCTCTGTACGTGGATATTGTGGTTCATACTGGAAGGTTTACTTAGTTTCATGAAGGAATAGTTAGGCCTTATCCAACACATTGCAAGAACTTTATAATTTGGCCTACTAACACCAGATAGAGACATTCTTCCAACTCTCAAGTAACAAATCTGCTTCTCTAATTATGGGGTTTTAAGGTAGAGTTTGTATTTCACCTGCATAGGTATATGTCTCCCTGATTGAACAGAGTCAGTTCACAGTCATGCAACTCAAATTCTACGTTTTGGTTCACTTCACTTTTTAGAGGACTCTCAGAATCACCAGCTTTTTTGGTAATGAGCTGAAACCTTTGTTAGGCATGCTTGTTGGTACAGTTTTTGTTTTCTACTATTAGTTTTTAGAGTCCAGACATCAGCTGCTAAGTACATTGGTACTCAGATTCTGTCTATATTAAAAGTTTCCATTGTTTATTTGAATCTCTAGCAGCATCATTGGTTATTGTATGCTTTTGGGGACTCGGTTCCAAGAATTTCTGGACATATAACAACCTTAACCAAAGGCACAGGAGTTTAGTCACACTGATTATTTAGTTCCCATCTTTCCTACTATTATCTACTCAATTTGTATGGATTCTGTATCCAACTGTTTATCAGAAGTTGGAACTTAGTTTTGGGATTAACTGAGTTTATTTAGTCTTGGGGGGGGGGCTAGTGAGAGAGTTTGGCTAATTCTTCAAAGTTTTTACTCCTGTGAATTGTTGGGCCTAAGCAGACAGGAGATTGGTGTCCTGTCGTCAATCTTTTTTTTTCTGTGTCAATGCCTAGACTCTCCAAGGTACAAAAGTTACTCATTCTCCAGTTTGCATTGATTTTTTACTGCAACTGTAGATCTACAACATGGTTGTAGTTAGCCTGTATCTGTTCTTTGTCTTTACAGTAGAGTCCCACCCCTGTTACATTTCTTGTGCATAAGGGTCAGGTACTGCAGTTTCTGGTTTTTCCATTCTCACATAGGCATCACATGGGTTTTGCCATGTGCTATTTGTACAAATATGTCAGCCCAGTATGGCCAGGTGGGTTAAGGCATTTGACTCATCATCTGAGGTAGTGGGTTCGAATCCCCATCACATCAAACATGTCATTTCAGCCGTGGGGGCATTATAATGTGACGGTCAATCCCACTATTTGTTGATAAAAGAGTCGCCTAGCTCAAGAATTAGCAGTGGGTGGTTATGACTAGCTGCCTTCCATCTAGTCTTACACTACTAAATTCGGAACAGCTAGTGCAAATAGCCCTCATGTAGCTTTGAGATAAAATCTAGATTGGCTTCCCTTTTTGGACTATAACATCTATTTTTTGCTCCAATTCAATGTCATCATTGTAAGTATTTTCATTTCTCATTTCATCACTCAGTTGGGTTTGGGTGCTGTATGCTTATTCATTTCTCCTTCTCCTACTGCACAGATGGTTCTTTATCTTCTGGTAATGTAGATATCACTCAAGTTCTTTGTACCTTTGGGACAGTAATGTAAACAATCCTTTTAGTGGTCTTTAAGGGATAAAGAATTAAACATATCTGTTCACTGGTTCCCCCAATTTCCTTAGTTGGGATCATTCTTCAATCTCAAAGAGTTAACTCAGGACAATACTGTTATTTGCCACCTCACCCAGAGTTCCATTCCTTTCATGAATGCCTTGCTTCAGGGATGGATGCATATACCAACAGTCAGGAATTCCAGAGTCAATGCATAGACAACGAGAGTTCCCTACACAGTGTTTTCATTCATTTTGTTCTTTAACAGACAAGGCATCATGATCTGAGATTCATTAGGGGTAAATTGTCATGCTTCGTTCTGATTATTTTTTGGTGGTGTTTTATATTTCTCATTGAGGAGGCATGTGGTCCTTATTTTCAAACTTTGGCCGAAACAAAAATAATAATAATAATAAAAAAAATGGTGCAGCAGTTTAAATGATCTCGGGATTCAGGCTGTAATGTTGAATATGAAATGTACTCTAGGTTTTGGAGGTGACTGAGGAAGTAGGACCCACACTGCATTGGGGATACACTGTCTATCAATCTTAACCTCTATATGCCAGTCTCACATAAAGAGATAAAATAAATTAAGATTAAGATAATAGAAACAGAAATTAAAGTAGGAGATGTGTGTGTGCATGTAATGTTGCTGTCTAATTGCTCTAGTAACCAACATGAGATATAAGAACAAAATCCCTTTAATTTCAACCTTGATCAGTGAATCTTCAGCTATCTGATTGGAGCTGGCCTAAACTAATGAACACTTATGCAATTGTACTCATGATACAGGAACCATGTTCAGGGTGAATATCAAGCCTGTTCTAAATATAATGCAGTTTGTTCATTCATGTACTAGTCTTATCTTGGTACACCAGGGATCCATACAGATGCTTTTTTGTATGGACAATGCATTCTCCAGCCCCTTTATTCTGTGGGATTTTAACTATAAATGTCAGCAGGGGTAAGTATGTTTTGGATGTTAACATTTCCCTAAATAAAAAAATGTGTTTCCAATAATACTCACCCTTGCTGACACTCTTTCACACCATTCCTTGCTACTAAGAGCCAGTGTTAGAGACTGGAAATGTGTTAATTTTGAAAAAGTGATAAAATTATCTAAAAAGAAGTGCTTCTATACAGTACCACAATAGAGTGTGCATTGATGTAGGTAGAAAGTTTCATGAGATAAGTTTTGCCAGAAACAGTTGAATGGGGTATAAGAGACTGGAGTGAGCAAGAAAAATATCACACCAATGCTTAGATGGGCAAAGAAGAAATGTTGGATGTCGAGTAATAGCCACAAGTGTCAGTGGAGGTAAGTATTATCGGAGATCCATTTCAGTTTCAGAAAATGTTAATTTGTATCTATTTGTAAACACCCAAGATGAGTTTGGAACACACTGTTTGGAACAGCCACAACTTGTGTCTACCGAGCTCTTAATTTCTTATTATATTACATAATTTCAATTACATTTGATGGCCTGTGATTAATAACAAAATCTAAATTCCTGACTAATTACGTATGGCACTTTGACCCATTTGCTCCTGGTGTCTTAAAATGAATGTGGCTTGAGGTTTTAAAGCGTTACTTTAAAAATATTATTAAATAACAATTTTACTACTTATTGCCAGAGAAATTGGCATGAAAATATAGTTTATAATTTAAATTTTATTATACGTTTTAATTTTTTAATTTAAAATTCAATGTAAGGAAAAAATGTTAAACATCAAGTTTTATGTCACATTCAGTTGTCTTATTGCTGTTTCCTTTTTATTGTTACCACAATGCAACATGTACAAGTAGCTATGAGTTAAGAACTCAAATTTGAGGTTGTAGCCAAACTAAATATGGAATAAGAACCACTTCAAAAAAGTATCAATATTTTCAGAGAATCTACAAGAGTGGCTCCTCCCACTGCAACAATCTTTTAATAGCTCTTGTCTAGATCCACCTACTCCCATCAACTCCTGTTTATAACCAATAGAAAGAACATTCTCCCCTTCGTATAATTTTGAAATCTTTGCAAACAGCTTGAAGGAGAAAGTAATAATTTTGCCAAAACTGTTGAATTGTGATGGATAAGTCATTGCTTTGAATAAAAATCGGATATTTTTAACCCACATATAGTTTATTTAGAGACCCACCTAAATTACAGAGAACTTAAATGTGCAACAACATTTTGTAACATGGTTTTGTACTCAAAATATATGTTTTTCAGTGTACGTCTCATTTAATTTCTATGTTTAAAAAAATGTAACTAAAATCTAAACATTTGTAAGTAAATAGTAATATGCATATTTATATACAGGTATAGCATACAAAAGCTGAAATATCAGTGCAATTTTTCTGTATACTTGTATTATAGTTACATTTGTATTTTAAAGGCCAATAAATGAAAAAAAATGAACTTACAAAATCCATCAATCAGAAACGTATATAAAGTTGTGAACAGAATAAATACTTTTTATTTATGCCTAAAAGGAATAATACACAACAAATTGCATTAATTAAAAACATTGTACAAAGAAATGGCTGTATGAATGAGTGAAAATGTATAGACATATATTTTATTACAAACATTTTAGAAAACTGCAACAGCCATACTTATGATAGTATGTACAGAATAACATTATAAACTGGTTTTCAGACATAGTGATAGGGAACATCACTATGGTACATATGAGTGTATGAATACTAAAACATTTTAAAAAAATATTTAACTCAAAAAACAAAATATTTTTAAGATTTGTTAATTAAAAAAAACTGTTTACAAAGGAAGAGAGCAGACTTACCTTCTGCATAATCTGAACTTGTTTTTAAGGCTAACACTAGTGTGATACTCTTCAAAATGTTTCATACAAAGAAATTCATCACACATTTTACACTTTCTAAGAACTTTAATTCCAGGAAGACATAGTCTGTGATTTTTCTGTTACCCATATCAATAAGTGTAGGGAAGTGCTGGTCAAAAGAAGTCCTAGAGGTGATGAGTTCTGTTCAGTTCCAGAAAGTGGTACACCAGAAGGACTTGGTTTGCTTTGAAATAGAGGCTCAAAACTCCCAGGTCCTTTCTGGGAGTTGTCTGGGATAATGCTGGTTTATTAGTCTATTGTATGTACAAAATGTAAGCATTTGCAACTGTTAAGTCCAAAAATATTTTAAAACATTTTTTTTTCACCTTTTATTCTCCTTCATCCAGTAGAATAGTAATTTAAATCTTGGTCATTTATGTCCACTCCTCTCATAACTTATTGTAGTCAACAGTAAACTGAGGACTTTCAACCTCATCATACTTCTTTCTTCTTGTCACTGTTATCATCATACTAGAGTCTATAGTTGAAAATGCATAAATGTCTCATTTTTCAGTCCAATTTAAAGTTTTCAGAGTTTCACATTAACAAATCATGCTTGCCTTCTCTGTAGGTTTGTGGGAAATAGTCTGTCTTTTCTGCATTTCTCTCAAGCACAGGTTATCATAGTCAGTGGTTTGTCAAATGGATGGTTGAAAATATAAAAGTTGTTGATGAAAATTCAGTGCCTTAATCTGTTGTACTTGCTCATTAATTCCGTCATAACATTATAAACCTTTTAGTTAGTATTTGTTCCTCTTTGCCTGTGTATATTTTAAATTTCAGACAGTATCCACTCACAGCTTCTGCCAGAACCCACAACTTGATATCTTGCTTGACAGGTTTTTGTGGAAAATATTAGAAATATTTAGAATATTTCTAAAATATTTAACATTTTAGAAGAATGGTTTAAAGCAAAATATTTTCAAAGATTGTCTGTAACAGGTGTAACTTTAAAGCCTTTCTCACAGTTAGGGTCTAAGAAGAGTTTTATTGAAGTGTAAGGTAGTATGGATAGTTAATAATCTGTCTTTAGCAAAGATGTTAGAGAACCAAGGAATGTGGTAAGGAAGGTAAGTAGACCAGAAGTCGGAAAAGAAAGATAATGCTAGAGTCCCATAGCTATTGTTAATCCAAAATAAGATAAAATATCTTCGTGGGTAACATCTGTACATTTTAAGGTTTTTGTTCTTTTGGGGGTTCACATTCTTGCTGTGGCTGTTTAGATCATGCATTCTGATTTGTTTCTGTAACAATACAGTTTAGAAGTTTCAAATGTGAATAAAAGTTTAAACAGATCAATAACTGTATTTGTAGAGATTAACCTGTGTCCTGCTGGGAAAGAATAGTCTTGTTAGATACTATAACTCTACCCCTTCTATTTTTCATCCTGCCTCTTTTCTGTGGTAGTTGTGTAGGTTGTCTTGGTATACAATGTCCTCATCTGATGATTTTTCATCAGTTGCTCCCTGATCCATCCATAAGACAGAATCGAGAAGAGCTGGCTCTAGATTTTCTTACCATCTAGTTTTTTTACAAAGATTTTATTCAAAGCATTGCTGTATTAGCAGAAACTTCTTCAACATTAGATTTTTCTGACAAAATGTCTTCTTCATCAGATGAGAGTGACACATATAGAAAAGTGTTTCTTTTTCTCAGTGAGATTTTTATGTATCATAGATTTCAGAAGGCATACATGATATGATAAAATACAGGAACAACCACAGTGAATTTTGATCAACAAATATATCTGACTGGCAATAATAGTCAGTTACAAACTCTTTGTTAACCTGAAGATGACCTAAGAAGGTCAAAACATTGTTCTGTACTTTATTTTAATTAAAGTTTTAATCCCAATACCAACCATCTTGAGAATATATTTTTACTTCAGATGTGTTTCTCCTCATTACAGATAGTAAATTTTATAAGAATGTCCCTAAATAACAACTGTGTATACTTGTGCTATGAAATTCCACCCACACATCAAATGGGTGACCAGTGGTATCCAAACACTTGTAATATAATTGGATTGGCCTGGTTTAGAACCTACAGTGTTTATTGAGTCAGTCCAACTCTGAACCATATAATAAATGTTTTCATACATTCTAATTACAGTTTTATTGCCCTGGGTAATTGCAAGTGTTGTAGGAAATATAAGCTGCTAAACCCTATATTGTGTTCTAAGAGCAAGAGGCATATCACTCTGCTGATTTGCACATGCATTGTTGCTCTCTAAACTCTCATATTATGGTTATATGTAAACAGTCTAATAGCACTCGCGGTTATTTTAAGATTTGTTTTCAGTGGATTTCGACTTTAGTCATTGACACTAAAATTAACAAAATATATGGAATATGTTTATCAGTTGAAACTCTAAGGGTACTTTAAAGCTTCAAAATCAATAATGAAGCAAAACGACACACAGCTGCTCACTTTATTTCTCATTTTACCATTTTTCTTTACATTATTCTCTCATGAATTGTCAACTGGTTGAATAATCAAATAAAAATGTGAAAATGAATAAAATTTAAAGTTTTATTGAAAAACATTATATGTGTATTTAGGAGGCTTTTAGAAGTTATGCAAATGAAATTAGAGATTTTTGAAATAAAAATATATTTTTAATATTATAATGAAAACTGTGATGCCAACTGCAACCATAAATGAGAGATGGCCACTGCAGTTCACAACATATATACTTCTGCACTCCTTGAGTGTGTTGTGATTTTGAATAAATTAATAAACAGAACCAGGCAATTTGAATACTTTTTATTTGTACCTACATGTTCAGATATTTGTTACTTTAGTGACAGCATTTTCTAAGTGATACTACAAGTATCAGACATACAAAACAAATTTTTTAGTTAGAACTTGTACTTCTTTTCTCCATGTAGATGTTTTACTGGTATCTTGATACTTGTAAATATAAAAATTTACCCTTTTTTTTTCTTTTTCCTCCGTTTTTCAGTTTAAAACAGAAATATCCAAACACATTCCAAGACATATGTTTGTACTCTGAGATCTGTCTTCAAATGGCTCGATACAACTTCCGTCTTACAGCTCGAAGGTTCCTTCAGGAACTGTTCTTTGACATGAAATTTGAACAGGTATATGGAGGTTTTCATTTTGTTTACCATAATGTAAACTGTGCTGAGTTAGTTACAAATAATATTTATTTTCCCTCACGAATTACTTTTTTTATGTATAGTTTTAAAGATATTTTGATAACATTTTTAAATCTTTAGTTGACACGTTAAAATGTACTAAAAATGTGTAACTGTATCAGTCTATAATAACTATCAAAAATGTTTCTAAAATTACTACTTTTTACTAGCATTAAATTTAGTACACATTTTCTAAGTCATTCTAAGATATTATGATAAAAAAATTAATATAAAAACACTGTTTTAAATGTAAAAATTTATTTTGCTGTATTTTTCCAGAACCTAAATTCATAAAAATCTTTTTAAGCTGAGCCAGTTACTTTTTTGTGTTTTTGTAACAATAACATAATTCTTGTTTCTGTTTTAATCACTGGCATATTGGAATAAACTTGAAAGATAGCAGTCAGTAAGTCATTTTCACACACACTTTAAATGTCTTTAATGTCCATAAATGTATTATATTATTATTTCACTTTACCTATGCAAGTAATAAATTTACTTCAAGCTTTGATGCACCTACTTGAAAAAAAAGTCCAATTCATATCATCTGAACATAGCTTACTACGAGAACTGTATCTATCACTTTGACAATAATCCACTAGGCAGTAATCATTTTCCTGTACTTTCGAAACAGACTGGCCGTAGTCGATGTCATCCAACCTGCGTGCCCGGTAAAAGCTGGATCAGGCAAACTGGTCCACTTTCACTGTTCTCCCAAAACTTAATCCTGCCATCGTAAATCAACCATCAATAGATGACCGTGTGGCAGCGATAACTGATTGTACTATACAAGTAGCTGTTCAGTGTATTCCTAAAACCTTGACATGTTTTTTATGATATCCTCGTCCATGGTGGAATCCTGCTTGCTATTTGGCACAGAAGGTTTAAAAAGAGGCCTGGGATACTTTCCATAGATTTTCCACACTTTTGATCCTCATCGCTTTCCAACAGGCCCTTGTACATTTTTGGTGGTAAGATGTCAAATACAGAAGGATTCTTGGATTAAGTTCACAACTAGCATATCTTCTACCACCAGTTCCAAGGTCATATGGGACAGGATTTGAAAGGTCAGTGAGCACTACAATTTTGTCCCCCTCTCGATCTTACTCTCTGATGGCCAAGAGGTAGCTGATGTCCGGAGCATTGCCATTACTCAAGGTGAAAGCTTTTGTTGGGTATCTAGCACTTCTGCTTTTTCCTCTACCTTCTTGGCCATCAAGACTCGGGCAGAGCGATCACCTCTTTCCTTTTGAACTGACTGTCTCTTTGACTATAATTGCCCCTTTAGACTGGTGAAACTGAAAATGGCCCCTTCATCGGTCTGGCAGTACATCTGTTGGACCTGATGATGTACACTGACATGCTGTGCTATCTCTCTCCTGCTTCTCTTGATATTCTTCTAATTGTTTTTAACTGGATCTGGTAGGAGAATGTTTTTCCTGATGCCTGGCACCAGGCTATTATCTTATTTTTTTCTAAATTTGGAAAAGATCCCAAGATTCCTTCAAACTACCATCCAATTGCTTTGACGAGCTGTCTCTGCAAGACCTTAGAGAGGATGGTTAATGCTTGTGTTGTCTGGTTCCTCGAATCAAACAACCTTGTCTTGTCCACCCAGTGTGGGTTCCGATGACAGCATTTCACCACAAACCCCTTAATTCGGCTTGAAACATCAATTGGAGAAGCCTTTCTCAAACGCCAACATCTTGTATCAATGTTTTTTGACATTGAAAAGGCTTATAACACAAAATAGAGGTATGCCATTTTGCGAGACCTCCATATATATGGGTTACATGGCCATTTACCCATGTTTATTAAAAATATTTTAATGGACAGGAGATTCCAAGTTTGTGTTGGTTCGACACTTTCCCATTCTTTTGTACAGGAACTTGGGGTCCCTCAGGGCTGTGTTTTGATTGTCACACTTCATTGTAAAGATATATCCCATCACTGAACAACTCCCTCTCACTGTTGCAGATGGGCTCTATGTCGACTTTCACATCTCGTGTCAGTCATCGAATATGAGACATATTGAAAGGCAACTACAAACTGCCATCAATCATGTACTGAAGTGAGCTATGGCGAACGGCTTTAATTTTTCTTTCTCTAAATCTGTTTGCATGCACTTTTGCTGCCAACGGGGTATTCACCTTATCCTAAACTCCATATTGGTGAAGTTTTACTGCCAATGGTTCCTGAGACCTATTTTTTGGGGCTTATCTTTGACCATAAACTGACCTTTACACCACACTTAAAGCAGCTACTGGTCAAATGCACAAGAGCACTGAACATCCTCTGTGCCCTCTCTACCACCAGTTGGGGAACAGATCGATATTCTATGTTAAGGATATATTGTGTTCTTATTCGACCAAAACTCGACTATGGATCAATGGTCTGTGGCTCTGCCAGACCCTTGGTCTTAAAGATGCTGGATCCCATTCATCATCAACTACTTCGATTTTGCATCTCCCCAGTTCAAAGCTTATACATAGAATCTCATGAACCTTCTTTGCACCTTTGCCGTTTACAACTGTCTTTATTATATTCTTTGAAACTTCATTCCTTACCAAAGCTTTGCACCTGGGGATGTGTTTTCCTTCCTCAGTGGGCCATAATTTTTCAGAACAGATAATCTGCCATTGCTCCTTTTGGCATTTGCATCCAGGCACAATTGAATGAATTGGGTCTGTCCTTGGATAATATTGCAGAATCCACTGGTCAACCCATCCCACAATGGCTTATTACAGCCCCCAAATGTGACCATTCTTTAAGTCATCTGAAAAAGGCAGATACTCCCAATTGGAAGTACTGCCTTTTATTTACTTAACATCTTTTGTACAATCATTCCATTCCAATTTATACGGATTGTTCCAAATTAGGTAATTCTGTGGGCTCTGTCATGGTTTGTTGCACGCAGAATCCCCTCTACAGCTTCTGTGTCCACTGCTGAACTGTATACCATATCTCTTGGATCATATTGAAGCTAAGCAGTACTCCAACTGCATTATTTATACTGACTTGCTGAGTTCTCTTCTGGCCCTGGAATCACTTCACGTTGGCTCACACCCTGATTTCGCTGATATTTAAAACCGACTAGCTCATTTCTCATTAACATCTACTTCTATCCAGTTTTTCTGAATACCAGAATTTGTGGGAACAAGCTTGCAGACATGGCAGCTAATTTTTATCAGCTCTGGCACTTTCACCACTGTGCCTATTCCGAACATGGACTGTAGTTCTGTATTCAAGGCTTGGCTCTGTGCCAGCTGGTAGTTCACTTGGAGTGAGCAACGCGACAACAAGCTTTTTCAAATAAAACTCTATATTGGGCTTTGGCCGTCTAGCTTCCATAAGGTTCAGAAGTTGTTCTAACTTGACTACGTATTGGTTACAGTTTTTTAACTCATCATTTTCTTTTATCTGGAACTGTTGCACCAGTGTGAAGTTTGTGTAACACTGTAAGCCACATTATACTTTCTTGCCATCATTACGACTCTCAACGATGGCACTATTTTATAGAAGTTTTGTCCCAGGGTTTGTCCTTAACATTGGACGGTGTTATTGGTTATGGTGACACAGTTTTTAGTTTTTTAATGGCCATTAATCTTTTTAATCTGATTTAAGTGTTGGATATTTATTCATTACACCTTTTTAATTGTGGTTTACTTTTCAAAGTCTCAATCTTTAGTTCAATTTGAAATTGGAAAATGGAGAGAACATTAAATAACTCAACACCAGGACTGGAAAGGCCAACTTCAGATGACTAATGCTGCTGTTTAAACTACCCATTAGTCGTCCTGTCGAGTTATTATTACAATTTTGCTTCATATCTTTTAACACTTTTATTACTTTACATTTTGGTACTGGCCATAATAACACAACCTAGAACCAGGACTGGAAAGACCAACTTCAGATGACTGGCAGTGGTTCTTGTACTTACTTGTTCATCTTCCTGGTGGGTTATGATCATTACCATTCTGCTACAGGAAGTCCTTTACAACTTTGTAGACTGGATACCAATATTGGTTTTATGCTATTTTCTGTTTTTATTTGCTGTTTTGTTTTTACCTTTGTTTCCTTTTATGAATTTTACTACATTTACTTTACCTTTTTACTGGACATTTGGCTAATTATTATTACAGTTTTGCTATATGTCTTTTAAAACTTTTATTATTTTACCTTTTGACAATGGCTGTTATGACAACATAACCCGGAACCAGGACTGGAAAGGTCAACTTCAAGTGACTGACGGTGGTTCTTGAACTTACCTGTTAGTCTTCCTGGCGGGTTATGATCATCACCATTTTGCTAGAGAAAGTCCTTTACAACTTCTCTTACTTTGCTTTCTCTTTTAACATTGTAGACTAGGTGTCAATATTGGTTTTATTCTTTTTCTGTTTTTCAATGATGTTTTGTTTTACCTTCATTTCCTTTTATGCATTTTACTACATTTAATTTATTTTTACCTTTTTACTGGATGTTTGTGCAGATAGCCTAGCTGCTTTGTGCCACAGAACACTAAATTAATCAATTATCTATTGCTAGGAACTTAGGTTTCTTATTATACTATTAAAAATAAAGAAATCTGCCCCATAATCCTATGTGCATGAATGAGGGTCAAAGAGCCATACAACATGGTATCATTTATTTGATGTTAAGAGTTATCCATCCAGTATATATTTTACCCTACTTTGTTGATTTAGTAATAGTTTATTTTGGATGAGAGTGAATACCAGTTACAATGTACATTGTAAAGGTTGTGTCATTTAAAGTATAGAAGAATACTGAAACATCTGTAAATGTAAGTTGTGTCAGTCAGTGTAGGATACTAAAACAACTAAATGTACATTGTAAATGTGTCAGTTACACTATAGAAGGATACTAAAAACTCTGTAAATGTGCATTGTAAAGGTTGTACAGTGGATCAAAATATTTTTATTCTTGACGTGAACATCTTTCACTCTGTTCAGGCTGTAATAATTAATTTAACACGTATAGTTTCATGTACACTAAACTTGTACATTTTACTAAAATCTTGACACAATTCTTAAAGATGAATGTAAATTCTGTTATATAAATCTTTTTCTTCAATAATTTAATACTGTCACTGTATTTTTAAAACATTGTAAAAACATCAGTTTCTAATGTTTTTAAAACATCAATACAGCTTTGTATACTTGCTTGCTTTGTTTTTAACTTTATATAATGCATTAATTTTTGTCCACCAGGTGTATGAAGAAGCTGAATCTGTTCTAGCTTCATTTTCTCTCCCTGTCCTGCCTCCATCCAGTGAAAGTAAAGCATAGCAATAATGGAGTTGTTAGATTTATAAAAATTCCTCAGTCTGAAATAAGTTGTTTTAACTGTGTTCAGTATAATAGCAAAAGTTCACATTTGAAACTATTTTAGTTAGGCAGAAGACGATGAGAGACATATTATCAATTTTGAAGTATATCCAGCTTAATGAACAACAGTTGATTACAAGTGAGAAAAATATTCATTGGTTGTATAAAAAAATATATATATCAAACTTAAGTTCCAAACTGTCTAAAAACTGGTGCCTACATTATCTGTGTCAAAACTGAATATTTCAAAGAAACAATACATAGTTTGTAAAAATGAAATAAATAATGCAGAGGGCTCGTGTATATATTATCAAAACAAGAATTGGAGAATTTACGGAGATGTATTGCTTTTCTCCAAATATTTAAAACCTAAGGGTGTAATATTATACAGCTTTATTATTCAATATAGAAATTCATTTGTTACTTGTACACTTTTTTTTTCTTACTAAAAGCTAATATGCAGTCATGTTTATTTTTAACAAAACTTTCATTTATAATGTTGCTCTACTTGTGAACCAGCAAGGTTCAAGAAGTTAAGATTAAGCTGGTCTTTCACTACACACAAGTTTATGTATAAAAGTTCTGTATACTGATTGTTACATGTTTAATTAATCAAAGAAGTTCGTTATTGATGAATATATGTAGATAGCTACTTAATCTATGGTGATATTTTATCTAGTTAAGGAATCTATTCCTTAAATAATTATGTACACTCAGTGATTTTTAACTACAGGTCAAAGGATAACCAATAAATCCAATGTAAATTTGTACAGTCATGAGTCCCTTATTGTAAGTAATTCTGTTAGTTTTGTTTGAAAAAAAATAAAATTCTTTTATTGCTTCTTGATTTTGTATCTTTTTTTTTTCCTACCAGTACAAAATATTTAATGCAACTTTCAGTAATCGTTTCCTTATTAAGAGCAAATTTTCATTAATGATTTTATGAAGTTGTATAATGATCTTTTGTCTGCTCGCAACAGACATAATCATATGCAAGAAAGCACATGATTACTTAAACCTTTAGTTTTTTTTAATCTGTATGATCACCATTTCTATCATTTCTTAGGTTGTGAAATCAATAAACTTAGTTTTTTGTTTCAAAACAAAATATTTCCTGTTATTCTCTTTAAAAACTTGTTTTATATATCCAGTTAGTTTGAACTTCACTTCTATTATAATTTATTTTGGCAATTACAATGATTACCACTTCAAACTAAATGTCAGATTTATTGGTGACCTGAGACCTGACTTTTGTTATGGCAATAGGTCATACTGTGTGATAACATTTTTCATCAAAATAAATTTGTCAAATGTATAAATATACCTTCTCAATAAATTGTATTTTACCGTCTGTATGCTGTTTAAATATAAAACTTAACAGTAATCTGTCTACATACGAAAGCTACTGTGTTGATAAAGATCGAGATGCCTCAATAATTAGTGCCCAAACCTCTATAAGAAGTCTCATTCAAATACCAGTACAAGTGGAATTCTTGTAATACGTTTTGTTAAATAAGTGATGAAGTTTAGAACGAGCTCTGTTACTATTTGTGGAAGTACCAATGATATTTTAAAATTAACATTTATTAATACTGGATTTCAAACAATGGATGTCAAAGTAGCTCTGTGCCTTCTGCACTTAACTTTTATGTGGGAAATTTCACATTCAAATCCAAGTGAAGTTAGATTTTGTTATTTTTATAAATGGTCACTTCAATACCATTAGAGATTAAATCAGGGATTGGAGATGCTGGTTAATTAAAACTGTTACAATTTCAGCATAAAGCCACCTCAGGACTTAACTTCAAATAAACACACCACCATCTATGAAGTAAATTCTAAACTAATATTCTGAATAGCTCATAAACAGTGACAAACAAAACAAACTTAATGGATGGCAAACATTACAACTGAAACAGAGAAAACATATGACATGGTCAAATGAAGTTCCTGAAAAAACAATGAAAATAGAATAATACAAACCTCTGTGTACTAAACGAGCACATCAGCTAGTGCTCAGTAAAAAAAATTACAAGTTATTAGAGTTCTTGTCATCACCTACCATACTCTCTAAAACCAATAAAGATTACTGAATGTCTTATAGTAGAAAATTTCTGCAGCTTTTAAATCAATGACTTAAAACATTTTTATGAAGAAAGATAATAGTTTATCAGATTTTTGGTTTGTTCCTAAGCCTCTGAAAACATCCTACTACAATTTGTTTTCTGTACTAGCTAAATTTTGTTACTTTATCAAAAACCATTTTCTCTTTTCATATTGAGAAAAATAGCTTATAATCTGCTACACTCAATGGTATTCAAACTTTTATTGTAGCCATTTTCAAAGCTGGGTTTGATTAGTAGTTGTTAAATCAGATGCTGTGAGGATATAAAAGAATGTGACCAACGAAGAAAAATTAAAAAGCAAAAAACAAAATATTAATTACAAGAACAATCCTTTTTGAGATTGCATGCACTCATGTTGGATAACTTAAAACTTCATCTTTGGAAACTCAGAAAATTCTCTTCAGATTCAGAATGATCAATGATTCAAATCATTTTCTGTAGTTATGAATTTCATTCCTTAATGTGCCAGTGAAATTTGATAGAAATCCAATCACACTTTGCAAAGTTATGAATGAAAACCACAAAAATGCCATACCTTCTCATTATAAAAAATGCTTCAAAGTGGTCTAGACTGTTTCATACTAACTTCCAATCTTGTGTGAAACTTTCATGTTCATTGATCTATTAAATTTCAAGATATACACGAAAAAATGTGCACCCAATTCCAATTCTAGGATAAAGGTAATTATATTCTTATGGAATGATAGTTTCTTAGCAAATGTGAACCTATGCTTTGGAGTAGACAAAAAACTTGGAAAATAAATTCACAAGTACACTGTTTGTGGATAAATTTCTTTGTAGCTTTGCAGATATTTAAGTTTGAACATTTTCTTTTGGAAGTTGAATAAATGTTATGAAATCTCAGTTGCTTCTTCCGAGAAATCAGATATCCACTTTATACAAATTTGTTCACAGCCTGGAAAGGGTTAATTCATGATTTATGTTATCAATCAAGTCATTTATTATACTGTTACACTGAACAAGTTCATCTTGCTACATTTCTAATATGATGGGGTCTTGATATAGGGTGCCAGAAATTACTAAAATAAAGTCATCTGATATTTTTTTACAACATGACTAAACAATAAAATTGATGTATTTCTAATAGACAACACTACACAATCTGGAGTGCAACTTTAAACCAGTTCCTTTTGAGTGTTTATAGAGATTAATTTTGTTACTTAATCTATTCCTAGAATTTTTTATTATTGTTTAAAAGTATAACTATTTTCATAATTAATGCATTTTATTCAATTGCTTTGACCAGTGCTTCATGGACCTCTATGGCAATCTGAGCTTCTGCTCTGGCCTCGTCAGTAGTTGCAGATCCAAGATCTTGATTGGCCTTGTGCAGCCCTTCCTTACATGCCTGAGATAAAATGTATATGAATTCAAATTAACTCCAAATGAAATAAAATAGTTGCTGTTAAAAAATATTACCTCCAATGATATCAGACATAACCAAGTATATTACCAAAGCTCACTTAACACAATGATCTGTGATAACTTTTAATAATTTACAAAGATGGCTAAATATTCTAAAATTTTTAGAGTACATTAAAACAATTTTAAGTAAACAAAAAAAAAAATTTCAAATGCTACACCAAAGCTAGGAAAAGCTTGATAGCTTAGGTACACTTATATTACACAATGTTTAATTAGATTATACTGGAATGTGGGTTGTTTTTTCAATTTCTTCTAACATTAAACATAGTTTATCACAGATAATCTAATTTGAAATGTGGCTTAAGCAATTTTTAATGGAACCAAATTTTATAATACAACAAATCTATTACAAAATAGCATTTTTTTCAAGCTTAAGAATTTTTGAAAAATATAAGTCATAGTACTTCTTTATATACGTTTCATTTAGTAGCACACACCTGATGATCAAGGTAATCGACTGGAACAACTTCTTCGGCTAAGACTTGAACGGAAGAATCATCATTAATCGTCACAGAGCCACTACTTACTGAAAACATAAGATATTATGTACATTAAATACCAAACTACCAACAATCAATATGATAGGTTTTACTCAACTAAGAAGAACTTCAGTAAAGTTTAATAATCATTGCTAGGTACCAGTTTCTTCAACAATTACAACACTGAAACAGTCACAAATTAATGAAGGTTTTAATTAACTACTACAGATATGCAAATACAATTTAACTGGATATAAAACAAAGAATATTAAATACAAGTATTTCAAAATTGATCAGTTATTTCTTTGTGATACTACTAGAAACATATTCTCAAATACTCTCGTAGCAATCAATTCTGTTTGCAAATATTTTATAAGTATATAAACTTCGATTTTGAAATATGAGTTACATTTCTTAACATTTTGTAAAATATTATGTTACTTTATTTAAGAAATAAACACAAATTTAGTAAGAGTATATCATCATTACAAGTAAGCTTTGAGGCTGATGGTACCAAAAAATGTTGAGAGTTTTGGTACAGGCTTGAAGCTAAAGCTCTTACTGCAGGGATGCTTTACAACCCATTCTTCCCAACATGCTGACTTATAACAAAAAGCAACGTATATTTATACCAATACAACTATTTTTTTTATGTTAAATCCAATGTCTACATATCAGCATATCAGGAACTGATCATAATTATTAATGTCATCTGCAGAATCACCTGTTTAGCAGTTCCTTTCTAACAGCTAAAGTAAAGGAATAACAATAAAACCACTCTAAAAACTCTCCAATAGATTTCTCCCAAATTCCATCATTTTCTGAAAACAATGACAAAGTATTCAATAAATGATTTTACAATGAAAAAATATTATACCTCAATGTTTTCTACTTCATATTCCTATTCTAAAATTATTCAAGTATAGCAGGGAATAGCTGAGACCAACACAGCTACGGGTAATATTTCTAGTCCTTGCTATACTGAATAAATTGTAAGTTTGGATATTAATTAATTAGAGATAAGTAACTGCCTATGCCATAAAAAAGAAAGGAATTTTCATTTAAAATTTAATTTAATTGTTAAATATTATTATTAAATAAATTATTAATTTCAACCAAAATTAATTTCAAGCAAAATCAACCAACAAAAGTAAATATATCTCACGAATCAAAAAATCACGAAACCATATACTGCTGTATACCATATATTCCTGACATCAGCAAACAAATAACCAACATTTGGCAAAAACTAGTAACAAAATATAACATTCCAGTTAACACTAAATTTATTCAAAAACCAGGCACAAAACTAAGGTCTATACTAGGTAAGAACTACACTGACAAACACCACACCAACATTATTTATAAAATACAATGTGATAACTGCCACGACTTCTATATAGGAGAAACAAGTAGAAAAATGGAAACCAGATTCAAAGAACATAAAAAGTCACCTTCACACGTTTTCGAACACTGCAAGTCAAATGGACACAACATAACCATAGAAAACACTAAAATACTAAATAAAGAAACAAACATAAACAAACGAAAAATTAAAGAAGCCTTACTTATACAACAACTCAAACCCAAAATAAACCAATATAAAGGAACACCATTATACCTATATTAATATTATAGACAAAATTATATATTCAAACCGCGCCCTCTACATTGCAACACTCAATTATACAACCCCTCCCAAACACGTGGTCAGCTTCCGACCAGTAACCCTTTCTTTGTGAACCTGACGATGACCGAAGAAGGTCGAAACGTTGTTCGCTCTTCTATTTGAAGTGTTTTCTGGGCCCAGAACAGCCGTTTTTGCATATAAAAGTTCTCAACAAGTGGGTTTCTCGACATCACTGATTGTTAAATTCAGTATTGTTTTATAATGCTGATTTCTACTGGCTGTTTACAACGTAATTAAAATAATAGTTTTGAAGCTGTTTCTTCACTGGAATACACACACATATATATTTAAAGCTGTGATTTACATATGTATTAAATAATACTCTAGTTTTCTAACAGATCTACGATACTAAGACATAGAACATATGAAATACTTTCAAAGTAAAAATATTAATAATAATGATTTACCACTTTGTATTGATTTTTAAAAATATGTTTAGAAACAAACTTTTCTGTCTCAAGGAAAAAGAAAGATAAAACTTCTATATTTTAAAAAAATCAAGCATCTGAAAATTAAACTTCCAACTATTACAACAATCTTTTTTATATAACATATTTAAGTTGAAGAATACTAAAAATTTCATACCAAAGAACTTTTTAGTAGAACCATCTTGTTCATAGACAGCTACAACACCAGGTTTTAACATGGCTATAACTGGAACATGGTTTGGTAAAATACCAAAGCTACCACTGTACGAAGGTATGTCCACTTGCTTTACGTCTACCCGATTATAAAATACCTAAAATAGAAAGGGTAGCATTACACTAATTAATTAAGCCTTAAAAAAAATTAAATCAACTGATTTGAAATAAGTTTTTAACAAAAACCATGCCACATCCTAACATATTAAAAAAATTATTACACAAGAGTCAAAAAAATGTCAAGAGATATGTCACATCAATGAAAATTTGGTTCACATAAAATTTCAAGCAAAAATATTTATATCAATAACTTTAAGCTTATTATTTTGGTATTTTTTAAAATATAAATCAACATGTTACATATCATTCTTCAATCCCATACAGTAAGTTACTTACCAATTTATTGTATTTTTCAGACTGGAAACGGTATCACTTTCTGAACTGTGTACACTAAATCATAGCTTATTAATACTGAAACTTTACCTTTAAGCATTTAGAGAAGAATCAATGAATTTTAACAGTAAACCCATGTTCATTAATCAAACAAATGTTTAAGCTATGCTACATGACTTGGAAAAGAATCTTTTATCTGACTTTCTAAAACTCTTTTTCCATCAGGATTTAGCATTTAACATAATAGTAGCGCAAATACCGATAAAATAATGAAAAGTCTTAGTTTGGCTATTAGTACAAAACTTTAGACACCAGCCCACTATTCAAATACTCAGTGGTAGTAGTAGTAAGAATATAAAATTAATACTACCGTAGCATTGTAATAACTTCTGTAAGAGTAAAAATCAGTAACTGTTAAATGCTTAAAAACATCTACATAATTATCAATTATTATAATTAATAAATAACACCACCTTGGTAGGGGAAGCAAACGTAACAGGCATTTGAGCGTCGGCATATCCACGTGACTTTATTTGTAAAGATTTGTTTCTAATTTGATGTCCAAAAATTCGTGAAAATCTTGAAGACACACGAGCAACCGACATCGTTGAAAAATTATTTAAACTGAATTGTGGAAACCTTACTAACACAGACACGCCGTTACATATGGCGTAGAGTAAGAAGTTAAAAGAAAAATGTCCCTACTAACAATTCAGGTTGTGGTCTCTAGAGGGCAGAAGCATTTGTTAAAATAATAGGCGAAATACGGAAACACAATACATGTGTATATGTATATATATATAATAAGCTTTAGTCTGTCGATTGATACACACACACAAAAAAAGATGCATTAAATATTTTAAACTAGCTAGAGAGCTTGTTCGCTGAACAAAAGTTATGTAAAATCATGATTTATGAAAAGTTATCTTAGGACACAGCACAAGAAAAAGAAAAGGGACCATAAAACTGAGAAACACCAAACTCAAAATTTGTATGTGTGTGTGTGCTTTTTTTCTTATAGCAAAGCCACTTCGGGCTATCTGCTGAACCCACCGAGGAGAATCAAACCCCTGATTTAACGTTGTAAATCCGTAGACATACCGCTGTATATGAACTTAGTGAACGTGCATACTAATTTTGGTAAAGATCCATCCACACTCTGCGAAGTACTTGCATAGGCAGACAAAAGGCAGTACTACTGTATTTACATAGATTAATTTGAAGATGTAGAGAGTTAGTCAAATTATCATTATTTGTCACCAAATTTACTGGGCAGATAAAATAATTTTGGATGACATCCTAAGGAAAATATACGTAGTTGCTTAAAGGTAAGTACCAGTAGTAGCCACACAGATAGCCCATTGTGTATCTTTGTATTTTAGTTCGTCAATAATGCACAAACCGCACACTTATCATATTTAATAATGACCTTTAACACGAAATAAAAATTATAAATCATACCGTGTTCATTAAAACAAAACAGCGTAAATGTAAAAAGAATATAGAAATAAAAAACAAACTCCAGATTAATAAAAACATGCAAAATAAACAATTTAAGTGAATAAAATAAATATACAAAGAATTTACAACTAAGTGAAAGCCCAGTCAAAGTTCCACTACTTTTCAACTTAACCTTGCAAGAACTCATGTAATTCTTGCTAACTGTGGTGTCCATTCTGTAGTAGAACTTCCTACTTCATTGCATTATGGGGCTGTAGTAGAAATGGTTTCAGCTCTTACACAATATTCATGACCAGGGCATTCCATGAATATCCAAGATTTTACCATTTGGTGAGATAGTCTATCCATATATACTCTTGCAACTTTGTTATCCAACATGCTATATATACATACGTATATCATAGATGGGCTACAGCCTGTTAAGAAGACTTGATGGAAGTTGTTGGAATTCTGTTTTAAACAAGAATAGGCATAATGTCTCTTCTGTGTAGCTTCTATAATCGGGGTCAGTTTTTTTCAGTGGCATTATACAGAGACTATGGTATATTTTTCTGACAAATAATGCGCAGGCTAAGAAATAATGGCATGTTACTCTTAAAACTTTTAAATACTTCTCATCTTCTGTTAGATAGATTCCGCCACCTGGGACAAATAAATGTATATTAAAATATAAAACTTCTCAGGTCAGAGCTTGTTTCTGGCTCGAATAAGAGTATTTGCTCAAAACGTCTCCAAGTTAATAAATTATCACTATAGTTTTCGAGAGTGAATTTTTATCTTAAAACCTAATTTAAATGTACATGTAGCTTAAATACATATATATAATCCTTTCTCGGTTTTTAAAGTTTTATTAACTGTATCGGCAAAGCATATTCTACCTGAACAATGAACTACCTACTACACAAGTGGTCGTGATAGTGATTTATAAAGAGCATAGTTGTAAACAGTTTGTTTCTTTATCATAGAGTATCGTGTTTGAGAACCATGAAAATACAATTAGCAAACGTAATTGCACATTGTGCTCCATCCTGCAACTGTGATAACACTACCTGACTCAATTATTGGTGGTATAAATCTCCAGTTGGAACTTCTCATTGATAAGCCAACACTGGAGTATCTGTTAAAGCAAGCGTTAGGATTTAGAATAATTAGTCATATTCCTTACTACATCCAAATTATGTCTCAGTTTTAGTGACCCAACCAAAATATTTTAATCCATCCTGTAGATCTGCTCCCTATAAAAGAAAGATTTTAATGTGAGTTATAAAGTTTACCTCTCTAAAATCAACATGGAACCTTGTTGTGCCTTCCTTATTTCGGAATATTGCTACTGACAACAACCAAGCACTATTCAATGATTATGTGAATATATCTTTCAACAGCAGTTCAGTGGCAGTCATACTATAGTGCTTCAGAGAAGATGTTAATTAGTTGCTTTATCAGACATGTGTCATCAGCTAGAAATACATTGGCATATTCATCACCTGTTACCACCTCATTATTCAGTGGGATAGTCAGTTGTTTGTCATTACTGAACAACATTTGAACTTCAAATAAATGTTCAAATTAATTTTGTCTCCTTTCTGAATGGTGAACAGTTCATTTTGTATTTGGCTTCTATAATAAGGTTGCATGATACCACTGTACAAGCCTTTGTATAGAGCTAACCAAGAATCATTAATTATGTATGCAAAGTTACTCTTATGCTTTTTGTTGTTGTTTTAAATTAAGCACAAAGCTACACAATGAGCTATCTGTGCTCTGTCCACCACGGGTATCGAAAACCGGTTTTTAGCGTTGTAAGTCCGCAGACATACCGCTGAGCCACTTGGGGGGCCTTATTCTTTTTGTTACATGTACTCGTGCAGTCCACTGTTCCAATACCCATTATGGTTAACATCAGGTAACTCTTCCATGGAACACTATTTCCTCTTTTATGCAACCCAAAATGGTTAGATTGTTAATGCGTCCATTCTGAGGATGCCAATGCAAGATCCAAGTCAAAGATAACCACCCGCATTGCATGAATAACAATATATAGACACAAGAGGAGATCTACCCCACCATATGCCATAATCAAGGCAATATCCACTGATTAGAGTCTTCTCTCTGTTTACTTTTTAAACCATTAGCTGGTAATTCTCACCCTTATACCCTCAAAGGAACATACTAAACTCCACCCAATCCTGGGAGAGCAAGTAATCTGCGTAAAGTGGTGTCCAAATCTAAGTGCAATTTTTGTTCCACTAGTTTTCTGTAACAGTTTGCAACAGTGTTACTAAAGAAAACTAAATTAACCCTTCGTATCTTAAAACAAGAAGACACCTTACACTATAAAGAGATTCAAATGTACATTAATAAACATAAAAATGACCATTAAAAATGAGTAAACTGTATTTGATAAAAAGCTAAGTTTCGCCTAAACACATAACAAAATACATGACTTGGATATACGGATATAACAGCAGTTAAAGAAGATAATTTGCAACCTACTAGAAGAAAAAGAAGAATTTGAAATAACTATAAAGTCAACAATTCAGAAAGTAAGAAGATGTACATTCAACCGTAATACTATTATTATTATTATACTATTAGACAAAAAAAAATTGTTTAGAAAAAACCAGTTTCAATGCTGACTTGGGGCAATTATCTCGGTTATTATCTATTTTTATTTCAGGTGCCAAAGTACTTGGGTGTTTCAAATTGGTCACGTGCTAACTTTCATGAAATTACTACATACAGACAGATTATATACTGTTATTCGACCTTTGCTCACTGTGATTAATCAGTGGGTGGTATTTAAATAATGGTGATATACACTGACTATAATAAAATAACTTATTTTTAAACATTTATAGTCCCACTCTGGAGAGGCCAGAATAAATCAAAATGGTCTCAATATAAAGTAAAGTGTTACCATTATTTTAATTATTTAATATTTTCCCAATAGTCATAGCCATGTATCAAAAGTTTTTAAGCATTGTTATTCAAATCTCTTTGTTTAAGCAAACAGATGGTTTGTTTGTTTATTTGTTTTTGAGCACAAAGCTCCGCAATTGGCTATATATGCAAACAAATGGAGTGCAAAGTGTTTGAAATTTAAGAAGACTTTGAGAGAAAATGACTATATCTGGATTTTTAAGAAAGTATTTGTGCTTAATATAGCTTCATGTAAGAGGACATATGCATGTCTTCAAGTTCACTGTTGACTCAGTTGTAAATTTCCGGGCTTACAATGCTTAAATACGTGGTTCGAATCTCCAGAGTGACAAGAAACAGCTCGTTGTGCACAACAAATGCAAGAGCAGCATTATGGGTTAATTAGGTAGTTAACAACTAAACTTGAAAAAATCACAGATATCCCTCAGCATAAAGTATCTGGCCTTCAATGTCATCGATCCAAATGTCTCCTATCTTTGGCTTCAACTTAAATAATTCCTCATGGAAAAGTAAGAAAGAATTTGGTAGAGCGAAAGTTACACAAGTAACTTTATACTACAAAATTAACTCAAACATTTATGCCTTCACCTAAACTTCTGTTTTACAGTTAGTTGCAGAAATTCACTATCCCATCCTACAGCTAGATACCTGTTAGGTATAATAGATAAATCCTCCTCAAGTGCTAATAACTCTATTCTCTTTATAAAGTTTATAAAAATAAGGATAACAATCACACAAGACATAAGTGTTAGCTTCAATAGTATTCTACTTCTTCACCAATGTACCAACCTCTGACAAATCACAAACAATTCTCAAACAGCTTCAAAAATGACGGTACACTAACGGATCTTCCCCACTTACAAACTCCATAACTTTCTCTATTAATAAAGCTTGTTTTCAACATGAAGATAAATACCATTAACTGCAAGAAGTCCCAGCCATGAGTTCACGCCTATCACTAATACTTAATAACTTCTACACGAAATATTTCTAAATGACCTCTAAACGGCTGCTGTATGTCATAACGTTTGACATAAATATGTTGACAATATATTTGTAATTTTGCCACAAATTATCAAACTTTTTCAGCTTGTTACCCAATTTAACATGCCACATTAAGCATGTTACCCCTTTCACAAAATATTTTCAACATTGATATATATCGCTAAATTAAACTAGAGATATATTACACTTTATTTATTTACAATTTATTCATATAATTTAGTTACACTGAATTAGACTTTTAATTATTGTATTTGATCATTGTGCATTTCTAATGAATATTGCCAAAGATGTCAAGAACATCAGTGGGATGGATGGAGTTGCATACTTGAAGCTAGTTCAGGAATTCTTGGCTTTGTGGTTGAAAGTGCCAGCCTGGCATCGTTTGCAACATTCAAGCGAGTCCTCTTTTATGTTTTCATCCCCAGCACGGTTGAGAACCCCTTCTCGCACAGATACGTTGTTGAGAATGATACCAACAACTTCAAGGCTCTCTTGGACAGAGTTACCGAGTCAGCTAGTTGTGAAATCCAAAAGGAATCTGCATTTTGGTTTTGAATTTGACTTTCAAGGCTTCATTTGCTCGCATTGTGATCCACTCCTCCTTTGCAGGGAAATCATCATCATGAATGGCCTCATCAGGTACAGAATTGTTGTTTTGAATTAAGCACAAAGCTACACAATGGGCTATCTGTGCTCTGCCCACCACGGGTATCGAAACCCGGATTGTAGCGTGTAAGTCCGCAGACATACCGCTGAGCCACTGGGGGCAAAAATATGTGTCCTGCGCCGGGCAGGGAGCCCGGGTTTCCTGGGTTTGTGCCAAGTTTCCCCAGGTGTACAATCAGGTACAGAAAAGGGATGAATGATCCACTGAAGACTGACTGTTTTTAGGTCACTCTCTGAAAAGTAGTGCTGCATGCTTGTTTCAAGCCCCTTCAAATGGTCGCTCATCTCTTTGTTGATGGTCTGTAAAAGTGATCCAGTATCATAACTATTCTCCTCAACAAACTGGTCTAGGATGGGAAACTGAGCGATCACTCCTTTCTCCAAACGTCCAATCTAGAGTCTCAGTTTTCCCAGAAATGTAGTCACAGTGTGATGGGCATCAATGACAGTCGTGTTTTGGCCCTGGAGTTGCAGATTATCACTGTTCAGCTCCGCAAATGTGTCAGCCAAGTAACAACGTCGAGGAAGCCACTCATCAGTGAACTTGGTAGAAAAAGGAGATTCTTCTTGTTTCAGAAATTCCTGAAGAGCCGTTCGGAGCTCAATGACTCGACGTACAACCTTGCCTCGTGACAACCAGCGAACATCGGTGTGGTAGAGCAGAACTTGATACTGCTCTCCTATTTCCTTGCACAACTCCCTGAATATGTGCGAATTAACATCCCTGGACTTGATGAAATTGACGATTTTCAACACATCTTCAAACACTAATTTCAGATTCCCAGGCAGGCTTTTTGATCCAAGAGAGTACCGATGAATGATGCAATGATCTACAGAAATTTCTGGATTCGCAGCTTGTATGAGGCCCCGTAATCCACGATTACGACCCATTATTGACGGTGATCCATCGACGGAGACCTAGATTTAAAAAGAAAAACTATTATAGATTGCGTCAGTTAGTCATTCTTACTTATCTTTTGCGTTATAATTATATGGTTTTAATTTAATTTAATTTATTTTGATACTTTAGTATTTCAGTACGACAGGCACGATACTTTTTTGTGAATTATGTATAAAATATCAGCTACACTACAGCTACTTGTACAATAAATATAACTCTATGACTATATGCCATGTAATTCATTGTATTTATACTAATCTAGACTTTATATAAACATCTCTCCCTACCTGTTGAACGCTGTTCCAATCCAATCCATTCGAGGTAAAGAAACTGTTGATGATATTGAAGATATCTTCTCCCTTCGTGGTTGTCAGCAGATCTTCGCATAATAGGAACTCTTCTTTGATCTTGTCCTGGTGGACGTAACGAACGAACCCAAGGAAAACAGCACAACTGGCTACGTCACACGATTCATCAAATTGCAAGGAGAATTTTCTATATGAGCTTTCCTTGATCTCTGTTGTAACTTGGGACAGAATATCTGATGCCATGTCATCGACTCGTCGGCGGATTGTGTTGTTTAATAGAGATATGACACTCAGTTTCTTCGCTTGATCCTCCCCACATACCTTGCTTACCATCTCGTTTGCGCAAGGCATAATCAGATTCTCTGCAATGGTGTGGCATTTTTGTTGTTCGGCAACTTTATATGCAACAAATTAAGATGCTTCGACCGCGGCTTCAAGCTTTTGGGCTTGAATTACAGATGAACCGAACTGAATATTCTTCAGTGCTACAACTCGGCGCTGAAAATAAGCCTGATTCTCATTTTGAAGATTTGGATGGCACTTTGGAGGTGAGCTGAGAATTTTGATGGCTTGAGGCTTTCCTTTGTTGACACTTTGTGACATACTACACATTGTGGCCGATCCTCTCCACCAGAAGGTAAATTCACAAAGCCATAGCGAAGAAAGGCGTCAGAGTAGGTGCGCTTTTTAGACATTTTATTGTTTAATCTGCAGAAAAAGAAAAACTGCATAAAAAAGTGTGAACAATGTGAACTTACTATTTATTTTTTCATGGCATTCTAGATAGCATTAAAAGAGCTTATTAAGCATAGGAATAATGTAATAGTAGGTAAATACTAACTATACTGCACAGGGCAGTACACATACATACCAGGTTTTGTCTACCTCGGCTGATGCTCACATAGAAACTGACAGTGTGAAATAGAGGCAATCTCAGGCAGTGAGTGACGCTTACTGGACACGTCGATGAGTCATCAGGGTTACTGAGTGACTTGTGTTCTGAAGCATACTTGTCAAAATACTTTTAGGTTACCACACACTTAGATACATATTTTTTTCTTTTCAACCACTGTATATTAGTTTTTGATGTTTATTATTATTTGGTTTAACCTTATTACATACTTAAAATAGGTTTAATTTACAACTTTACATACTAAGACTAAGTTAACATTAATCCAAATACCAGCCACCTCAATGTTTTCTTGATTTTCAGAATTTTAACTTTTTTTCTGTCACTCCTCCATTACCCCCGATAAATTGTTAAATTACCCATAGTTTGGGAACCACTGGACTATTGGGTTATGTTTGTTAACCCATGACTCACCTAAAAAGATGACATGCTGTGATACAATTTACAATGGAAATAAAAAAATGAAAACACACTCTCATTCCTGGACGTGATGATTATCAAGATAAGTAACTCATGTACCATGATAATTTACTGGAAACCACGGATACAGGTAAATACCCAATATGCAAATCATCCAACTAACAGAGCAAAAACAGACATTACAGGTAATTACTAAATTGAAAGTTACTTGAAATACCAAAGAATTAAGAAGGAAAAAGAAAGACACATCACTACTAGCATTTTTAAACAGTGAATATACAAAACACATGATAAAGACGAAAGTAATGGTAAGCACCAAGAATAAGCAGAAAGAAATATATAGATATACATCCAAATTCCTTTATGTCAGAAGTATCTCTGAAAATATACACAGAATGTGTAGAAAACAAATAAACATAACAGTATCTAGAAACTACAACACAATATGGTTTAAATTAAACATGTTCAGCCACTTAAAGACACAAAGGAGAGAAGAAATACCTTTGTAATATTTACGATCAAACTAGACTCCTAAACAATGGAGAAACTAAAAGCCTAGAAGTCCGAATTCTACATAATAAACACACAAGACCCTGTAATATCAATTTGTCATTTCCAGCCAGGCCACAATCAATCAGATTCTGTGAATGGACCATCTGGACACCTACATATGTAATTCATGTGCCATGTTTTATGCGTAGTATGGCGTTTTCTAACAGGTAAGGCGCCAATCATGCTCGTTCTTTCAGCCGTAGAGGCGTAATAATATTACGGTCAATCCCACTATTTGTTGGTAAAGGAGTAGCCCAAGAGTTGGCGATAGATAGTGATGACTAGCTGCTTTCTCTCTAGTCTTACACTGCTAAATTAGGGACGGCTAGCGAAGATAGCCCTCGTGTACCTTGGCGCGAAATTGAAAAAACAAATAAACAAGCAGGTAAGAATAAATGATCAAAACGGTTATTGGTAAAAGGGTGCACATACCATACCCAAGACAACAATACGTAACAAAAATAATTATCTCTATCTAAAAAGGCAAAACAAACTGCTTTCATAACATATTTGTTTAACTGTCACATATCTCAAGCAGTTGAAGATTGGTATGGGTATTCCGAATATTCCAAATAAAGCCATACTGATGAAGTCGCCACATGCAATTTTGTACGAATTTATGTGTGATAAGATTGTTAAAACGGGTACCGGGAACTGTTGTTCCGCTATAACAGAGAAGTTATAGAATAAAACAGTTTTACAATTGTGCCTTTTGAAAATATGCAGGAATGTTGTTAAGATTCATTCGTTAGTCGGCAGATATATTATGACCTGTCGTAAAGACTTGGACTATAACGGCAAAGTGATGTTGACAAATCGTCTTAATATAACAAAGCAAAACCTCTGTATATATCATTTATGTATATATTTAAATGCACACAAATTTATTTAAATATTTAGTGCTCTCGTATTTACATATCTTTCATTGTGTATTTATTAATTAATACTGTACACGCGCATTATATAATGTCACTATTCAGTAGCTAGTCTGGTTTCCAAATAAGCTGACCTCACCTTCACTTGTGTTTTTTGTGCATACTAAAGCATAAATTAAAGCTATCAAAGACGATATTTAAGATTAAGAATTACTCAAGTTAAATGATTTCGCAAAAGTAAAAGCAATTAGAGAAGAAAATACAAATAAACATCCATCTAGATCGTATATTCCGCTATCAACTGTAAAATTAAATATATGTATATACGTATACTCTAGTCTAAAAATAGCGTTAGAAAAGAGAGCAAAATTAGTTTTGCCATCATAACACTTTTATCATAGTTGTACTGCGGTAAAAGGTCTTGAAAAACCTGCTACATTAGATGAACACGAAAAATGACTAACACAAAATGATATGCATTTTATATGATCCATACAGACTTTATAAGTGTTTAATGTTGTACTAAATTGTTTGTTTGTTTCTGAATTTCACGGGCTGGCATGGCCAAACGCGTCGGGCATGCGACTCGTAATCCGAGGGTCGCGGGTTTGCGCCCGCGTTGCGCTAAACATGCTCGCCCTCCCAGCCGTGGGGGTGTATAATGTGACGGTCAATCCCACTATTCGTTGGTAAAAGAGTAGCCCAAGAGTTGGCGGTGGGTGGTGATGACTAGCTGCCTTCCCTCTAGTCTTACACTGCTAAATTGGTGACGGCTAGCACAGATAGCCCTCGAGTAGCTTTGTGCGAAATTCTAAACAAAAAAAAAGCCTGAATTTCACGCAAAGCCACATGAAGGCTATCTGCGCTAACCTTCTCTAATTTAGCAGTATAAGACGAGAGGGAAGGCTACAAGTCATTACAACCTATTGTTAACTCTTGGGCTACTTTTTTGCAAATGAATAGTGGAATTGATTGTTGTTATAACGCCCCCACGGCTGAAAGGGCGAGCATGTTTGGTGTAAGGAGGACTCGAACCCGCGACCCTCAGATTACGAGTCGAGCGCCCTAACCACCTGGTCATGCCAGGCCATCCTGTTAGAGTATAACTCTTACTTCACTTTAGAAATATTAGAAATCATCAACCGAGTTGTCAGGCACAATACTGGCATGGTGACACAAAAGAAAGTTTCACTGGCTACATTTAAAATCGTGAATTTACTCAGGAAGTTTTCTTATTAGTCAGTGCTTGCCAATATTTGACACAAAAATCAATTTGAGTGTTCGAAAATTAAGAGTTCCAAAGTTATTCAGCTTATGTGACACAATGTCTGGTTTACTGTTAACAACCTAATGTAATAGCAACAGCAACTTTTCTTTGGATTTTCATCTAACCGTCTCAGCTGTTCTGTTGCATCTGGCAAGCAAGTTAGTCAATTTGATATAAGTTCTTCTACAACTCCCTAGATAGATTAAGCGATTATAGCAAAAATTTCCACACAGAAATGTTATGCCATACAGATGGGATGGCATCTTGTCTCTTGTTGTTACTTGCTGTAATGTTATTTGTATAGTTTTCCTTGGGCAGATGGCTGAGCAAATCCATTGGTGGTTCTCTCTTTGATCCTCTGGAAATATTAGTGACAGGAAGTTCGGGTTCTCACACAGGTTGAATTTGCACTGGCATATTTTTCTCCAGACTTACTCAGTTGGCTATTTTCTCCCTCACATATTTCTAAAGATAATCATTGTGAATGATTTTTTACTTGAGTGTTCTTGTGGATTCTACAAAGCATATTATTGTTTCTGTTCATATAATGTGTGGTTTTTTCGAAAATTTACTTAACTTTGAAATTTGTCTTTTCCTGTCATCATAATTTTTCTGCCATACCATATCACCTTGATGAAATCCAGTCTTGTAAGATTATCTTTTCGTGACTTTTCATTTTATGACAAGCTGATTTAAGTCTTTCCTCGCTAAAGTCTTTTTTGAAAAGTATATTTTTCAAACCCACAAGAGCTCTTTCAGTCATCACGCTTGCAGATGTTGCAGTGTTTGGTTCCACAACGCTCAAGTCACTATATGCATATTTATTTTCAATAATTCCTGGAATAAGTATTTCATTGCTTCACGGTAATGTAATGACCACATTCTCCTTAATCACTGGAAGTACTTCGTCTGTGTAGTAATTGCCGTGTAGTGCAGGTATTTTTTGGTCATACAGAGGGGCGTAGATCCTAGGGTGATGGGGGTTTACACCCTCCTTCATTTTAGGTGAGGGTATGGTGCATACCGTCATCCCCTCTACAGTTTGGCCTGTTGAATTGTTTTATTGCATCACAGGGCTACAAATTGTGTGTTTGTTCTTGTGATTCTCCTTTTCTTACCAATTGAATTACATAATTAGGCCTAGATGTGGGCTTTTTCGGTAGCCGAAATGTTCATCTTTAATATAAGCGTGCTTCTAAGTTTTCGATCTAAGCGATAGTTCGTAAGTATCAGTCAGTAGGCCTAAGTATACATGTAAGGGTTACAAGCACTATCACAGAATCTACCTACGTCTTATACGTAGTGTAAGATTAAGTAAAATTTTCATCACAGCAGATTGAACGGAGCATGAAATTCGAAAATATTACTCCCAAGCGTAAACTCCTGTGATCTAGATCTGGCAGGCCATTTGTAGCTTGTAGCTGCATCAATCTTATGTGTATACTGTGCGATTTTCCTACTCCATTTGTTCTTATGCAAGTCCAGCCAGTTTTATTGTCGAACGCCTTACTCTCAGCTGTCGAAGCCGTTGACTATAGTGTACGTTTAGTGTACAGTTAACGACAGGTTCGGGCCGCTCGGATCCGGACGCGCCCTCTCTCACTCACTTCCGCTCCCTCCTCGATTTTACAACAGGACTCATCAGACCTGTGTTTGTGGCCCTCATTAATCCATGAAATTTCAGATTATCACCGCCTTCTGATGAAGTGCTGGTGCTTTATGATGAAAGAACGATATATTCTCTTATCACAGATAGTAAAAATATTGTGTATTAGAACACAAAAGGAGCAATTTCAACGGCCTGAAGCCTCTACTCGAATTGTATTGCTAGTTTTTGTTTAGGTGTTTATATTTAATAGACGTGTTTAAAGACATTATATCACAACGTGTTTGCCTTTGATGAGCTTAAACAGGAATATAATATATATGTGATTGTTTAAGTATTTTTCGAGAAACTTGCAATTGCTTGTGTTGTAACTAGCACATTATTGTTCCATCGATGCCCAGGCGGTCAGTCGGCTCGGTAGTCACTGTGAGGTTCGCGCGTTTGACTTAAATACATTGTGCAGTTCAGTTCTACTTCCATTCTGTTCTCTCTTCGTTCGTTGTACGTTAGAATTTTTCAAGAAAGAGTGTATTTTAGCCTGTTGAGCCATCTGGGAAATAGATTCCAATTATGACAAGCAAGCGTCTGAAACTTTTCGATATTAAACAGTTCCGCAAGCCAGTTACTAGTTCCACAAGTGTCAATGCAGATGCAGATAATCCAACAACCTCAAGCAAAGGAATAAAAACTTGGCATACAGAGGAAATACCGTGTTCATCAGAGGACGAGTCTGAAAATGCTTGTGCAACAATTGCACATCATGAACCACCAGATACTTGTGAAAGAAGTTTGTGCAGTAATGAAAAATCTGACACTCCACAGATACAGTGTGGAAAGCCACAACATCTAGACGCACAACCACTACCACGACAGAAAGCAAAATATCAAAATATCAACTTCCAGGGCAAGTTCAAATTTGACAATCAAGTTCAAAAAGTCATATGCTTACATTGTGCCAAGGCGGAAAATAGAGGCCTTTTTACAGGGAAATTGGAGAGGCCAGTGGAGTATACCTTGATAACATCGGTTTTTGCAACTGGAAAAAGGCAAAACAGAAATTCCACGAACACTGATCCTCCTCTCAGCACAGTTTCGCCATATCTCTAGAAGTTTCACTTGATGTAACTTCAGTGACTGTCCAGCTACATGATGGGAAAAGAAGCAGCAGGAAGAATGCAAAAGAAGTCTAGCCAAAATATTCAGAAGTTTATGTTTCTTACTGCGTCATGGTTTAGCATTACGTGGACATATTGATACGGAGGAGAACTTTCTGCTGTTAATGAAGCTTCTGGAAGAGGAAGATCCTGAATTAACGGCCAACTTGTCAAAAAAAAACACATTCACATCATCCCAGGCTCAGAATGAAATAATGGAGATGTTCAGCCATCAAATACTGAGGAACATAACATACGAAGTGCAGTAAAGTAAAATATTTGCATTAATGGTTGATGGCACTCAAGGTGTTACAGGTGCCGAACAGGAAGCAATATGTGTACAACATGTAAATAAGAACCTTGACGACCATGAAACATTTATTGGTTTGTACAGTGTTTCCAATACAACTGGTGAAACAATATCCTCGACTATACTTGATGTACTGACTAGACTCAATTTACCACTGTCAAGATTAAGAGCACAAACTTATGATGGATCCGCTAACATGAGTGGTGTGTACAGTGGATGCCAGACAAAAATAAAAGAGAAGCAACCGTCAGCTTTGTTTTTTCACTACTGAGCACACAAGGCTAATTTAATAATGCAATATGCAGTTGAAGCTTGTGAATGTGTTCGAGATTCTATCCAGTGAGTACATGAACTTGGTGTCTTGCTTCACAGGTCAGGTAAATACAAGACAATCTTTAAAAATATTGTATCGTCAGACAGCCGCAACGGTTCAGTTAAATACATCTGCCCACTGTGTACGTCTATTTGCAATTACATGTGATAATGATCACTACAGTGACATTGTTGATTTTTTGTCTGAATTAGCAAATGAAAAATCAGATGTAGCAGTGAAAGCACGAGGTCTGCTGGACAGATTTGACAAAGGAAAAACAGTTTTAGGATTGTTGATGGCTCAGCATTCATTAGCTGCATTAGAGGAACTAAACCGTGTATTCCAGGCAAAATCAGCGACAGTATCTATCATAATTGAAGCATCTGCAATGACAGTTGAGCAATTGCGGGTATTGCGAACATAGGAAAATTACAACAGGACATTTGGTGAGGCTGAGAAAAAGGTACCTTCTCTAGATCTGGTGCCTATTGAACTACCACGCACTCGCAGACCTTTCAGAAAGATCACAGGTGATGGCTAAACACATCATTCTGCAACAGCTAGAGATTACTGCAGAAGCCAATATTTTGAATTTGTGCACACAGTCACAGAACAAAAACATCTGACCATTAGATTTAATGCAGACAACAATGACTTGAGACAATATGTGGCACTTGAGAATATGATCATATCTGGCAGGATTGACAACTAGGTTATAAACTTCTGTCCAGAAATCTCTGTACAACGGCTCGAGTTTCGGTTGCCCATGTTCAAAGGAACAACAAAAGCAGTATCTCTGAAAGGTGCAAATGATGCTTACTATAAAATGCATAAAACAAGCGAGCAGATGTTTAGTGAAATGTTTCTTCTCATGAAATTGTGAACACAGCTTTTCTGCATTAAGATCACTGAAGACATGGTTAAGTTCAACTATGTCTCAGTGCCGCCTCACCTATATGGTAGTTTGTCACACTCACAAAGTTGAGGTCGACAAGATAAATATAGAAGAGCTTATGAAATAATTGATAAACAGATCATAACAAAAGAGGTCTACGTTTGGGAAATGTAGACTAGATGACGAAATGAATCTCACTTCAATGAAAAGCATAAATAATTATGTGCTACATTGTATTGATGTATAAATTTCAAGAGTTCACAAAGACATTTTAATTATTTTTATCAAACAACATGAACAGTTTTTTTTCAGTGGAAAAAAAATTACCAAGGGTAATTACTAATTTTATTAATATTTGAAAATGTAATTCATGCAATGAAAGTTATCAGTAACTGTTACGTATTTTTTATATTTTATGTTCTTCGTAGACTAAACGCAACAGAAAAACGCAGATAACAGCTTGTATAATTTATTACACTAAACTATTAACAAATATAACAGATATAACATAAATTATATGATAACAGTGACAGATATTAAGTTACAACATTCGAAATTAATTACAAAACCAAAATAATACTAGTTTCAAACTTCAAAATTAATCACAATACAAAACGGTACTGGCCTGTATCTAATATAATGATCTAAAATGAAAGTATCAAATTCCAGTCTAGGGTGTGAATTTGGTCCCACGAAGAAATTCCGAAGCTTAAATGAAGAAGTTCAGGAACAGTTCACAGTTCAATAAATTCGCCGACTCTCAGCACAAGCAGTAATTCAGATGAATCGTAGAGATTGACGAAATAAAATCACAGCTTCTGTAGATCTAACTTCAGTCACAAATCCAAGTTGAATAATCACAGCAAACACTTAATCTTTCTCAAATAACTGACTCTCTTCTTTTGAAATAAAACTGATGTCTGAATCTCACTCTTTTTTCTCTCTCGCATCTTCGTCTGTTTATATATATTGTAGGCCTGAACTCCTCGAAAGACCGCGAAAATTCTACAGGTCTCCAGAGCAATCCACGCATGTCCGTTCTTGCACGAGACTACACGTCTAGACACGTAGTCACCAGCACTTCATTTACAAACATATGATTGGTCTACTTAATTCAAGAAAATTCTAAATGTTACCATAAATGAATAACAAAATATTAGTTTAAACTTCGAAACAATAATATCAATATGGAAAAATGAATAATAGAAATGAAAATTTAAACACAACATGACATGTTATCGTTTACAAAATATTTACACATATACATAACAGTAACTTTGTCAAGTATAATGGCCATTTTTCATACTGTGCAGTGTGCAGGATAAATTCATGTGGCAGGTAATTTGTGACACATTTGTTTTTATTCTATTAACATTTTGAAAACTGTTTACAACACCTTACTTGTACAAACCTACATGGAAACCTTGAAGTATCGTGGCAACAAGATTACTCTGTGACTTCATGTTTACAGCTTTCAGGTTCACGTAATCAGAGATTACCAATTTGCAAATTAAACAGTCCACATAAGTGGTTTCAAAAATTATCCCCTCAATCGGGTGTAAAAAATCTACGCCCCTGGTCATATACTGTAAAGCTACTTGAATATTACTTAACCTCACATTTGTAGCTCAACTTGAAGTTAGTTCACAATGTGTAATCTTACTCATTGCCATTTTACCATCACATCATGAGATGTAGATAAATTTCATTTGTAAAAGTGACTTTCAACTTTTCTCTTGCTGTAACTTTGGACTACCTCACTGTTTCAATTAATTTAGTTACTTTCTTCATTGCCGGAAGAAGTTTTATATCTTTCACAATTGAATAAGGTCAGACTACTGTAAGTGTAAAATTATTTTCAACAAAGATACTGCAAGGTTTTTGCATCAATAAAACCATGGACTCATGGATGATTGTTGTTTCAAATAATGAACCTCTTATCTCACTTGGGCAAACGAAGTATTTCTGAATTTCGTGAGAAAAAGTTGGGAAAATCTTGTTTTTTTACTGCCTGATTATTCATTTATTTGATTTGGTTTTTCTCTGAGATACATTCTCAGGGTATTGACTCATAAATTGGTTATATTGCAATGAATCTATCATTTCACGAGAAACAACCACGTAAAATGATTGAGCAAGGCTTTCCAAATCCTCTAGAATTTAGCTAAATCTCTTTTTTCCTCTGTACCTCATTCTTGAATATTTTTCTGTATACCTCTGTCTAGTGTTACCGTTTGACATTTCACTTTCACAACTAACCGATCGAGTAGATGAGTCCACACAATAACTAACGCTGATATAAATACTTTTCTGAATAAGTGGTACGCTATCAACAAATTACAACTAAATATTTTTCGTTCTTTTACATCTTTATGATTTGCTCTCTTCTCTGTGTGCTTCGTGAGTGTATTAGATTCTAAGTGTTTAAAATGAAAAACATTCTAGGCCAACTACTACGAAACTTTCGGTCTTGACGTCAGGCGCTTTTTAATAAACATTTAACTTAAAGTATTAAACAAATAGCTTATAACAGTTTATTATTACATACTATAAACTCTTCTCAATTGTGAGTTTTAAAACTAGTCCAAGTATATTTTGCACGTTTCAACAGTACACAGGATGCGCTTTTTTAATATTCTGATAAATATATCCTTATTGTTGTTGTTGTTGTTTTGAATTAAGCACAAAGCTACACAATGGGCTATCTGTGCTCTGCCCACCACGAGTATCGAAATCCGGATTTTAGCGTGTAAGTTCTCAGACATACCGCTGAGCCACTGGGGGGCAAATATATCCTTAATTTACATTATTCTGATATGTAGTAATAGTAAGGCCTGGCATGGTCAGGTGGTTTATACATTCAACTAGTAATTTGATGGTTGCGGGTTCAAATCCCCGTCACACCCAACATTCTCACCCTTTTAGCCGTGGGGGCGTTATAATGTGACTGTCAATCCTACTATTTGTTGGTAAAAGAGTAGCCTAAGAGTTGGCGGTGGGCGTTGTTGACTAGTTGCCTTCCTTCTTGTTTTACACTGCTAAACTAGGGACGGCTAGCGCAGATAGCCTTTGAGCAGCTTTGCTCAAAATTCAAAACAAACAATTAATGGTAAATATTTCTATTTCCAACAGAGTAATAATATTTTTTGAGAGAAAACAGAAAAAAATGGTTTAAATTATTGTGCTCCCCGCTAGTACAGCGGTATGTCTCCGGATTTACAACGCTAAAATCAGGGGTTCGATTCCCCTTGTGGGGGCTGAGCAGATAGCCCGATGTGGCTTTTCTATAAGAAAAACACACACTTATGTTATTGTAGTATTCTATCTCTTGTCGTAAGATAAACTATTTTCACTTAATAAACTAGTAATTTTCCTATTAGATATATGTTAAGAATATAATGCGTCTTTATTCACTTTAATTCTTAAAACATAACGCTCTTCTACTTCAAATTAGTAATATTAACAAAAATTGTTTGAGAGAATTATGGGATATGAAAGTTTTGCCACATGGACATATGAGATGTACCAACGATGTTAAATATGGTACATCATGGGAAAAATGCTGGGTTGTTTGTGTAAGTGTTCTATGGTAAAGGGCCCGTATATTGTAGAGTAACGTAGGCTTAGTTTGTCTGACGTGCTCTTGTTAGTTAAGCCTAAGGTGTCATCTGCTAGGAGTGACTACTTTAGTAATTTAATAAAGTCCAACATTGGGGAAGTTGAAACAGTAAGATATACCATTTTTAAATGTTGCCGTTACATGTAGATGATGAGGAATATAAAGTTTCAAGAGGTCTTCGTATTTCAGAAAAAGTCCGAGGTTGGTTGAGGTAAGACCAGTCGTAGTATTTGTGTACGTTATAACGTAACAAGTTACCACTTACCGGCACTATGAATACAATTAATTATTGGTGTATTATTATGCTCATAAGTAACTGATGTAAGCATAGTTTTACACCTGTTACTTAACAAGTTGTAAAATGTTATGTTAAAATCTACTTTTAACATCATTAGTATTAGTAACTTAAAAACACCCCCGAAGTCAAATTGTTTAGTTACGTACTGCTGGCACTTGGAGCACAATAATTTATACCATGTAACCTATATGAGTTACTAATGCTAACAGTAACATTAAGTCCATTGCACAGAACTTACAGTTATGTATTAATGTTTTACTTATATTTTGCCCTTGTATTTAGCATCAGTTATCTGTTTATTCATTATGGTGTCGCGTAAGAAACTTCTTGTTATAAGCTTGCTTGATTGGGTGTTTAACATTAGGATGCATATTAAAGTGTTTTTATATTTTAACTCATGATGTCATTAAACCAACTATATTCAATGTATGGCGATGAAATAAGTAGCAAAATAATACTTGAATTTTTAGAAGTAATTCAAAGAAATTGTAATGACAAGAAAAAAATACTATAATGGCTTTAGCTAGAAGTTTAGTTGTGCTATTGAGTGCTGGGATAATTATTACATTTGAAGTTTTTATTAAAACTTGTTATAGACTGAATAACAATTGTCCTTGATTTTCTTGACTGAGTGTGATTGAGTGTTTAATGTTAAAGGAAAGAATATTACCTAATTTATTTTTATTTTCTAAAGTTAGATGTGAAGGAATGTCTGTGCCAGATATTTATATTCTAATGAAAGGCTATTTCTATGGAACTTAGTGAAGAATTAGAAAAGGTTTGAGTATTATTTTCAAGATGGTTAACAATACTAAAATAATTTCTATTGATTGGGTAATTGCCACTAATATCACTAATTTTGAAAAGAAAGTGTCTGTGATCTTGTTAGCAGTGTTAGAATATATTTTCAGAATATTTTGATTTGCAACTTGAATGTTGTCATTTGATTAAAAGATGTTAAGCACATATTTTAAAAGATTATTTTCTTCCCTTATAAATTTGTTGAAACTTTTTCATAGGGTGTCTGATTTTTTTTTCTTAATAATAACATACTAGTTGATGTAGCTATCAGAATGCTTCAAGTGCTATGAGGAAGATTTGAAAATAACTGAATAGAGATTTCATGTGAGAAATTTGGCACTTGTGAAATACTTTCTTTAATAAAGTGCTACAGCTGCTGATGATGGGTGCCTGTCTGAATTAAGTGTTTGATAGTACAGTCCTAAGTGAGTGGTATGCTGTACCTGAAGCTAAATATAGTTACAAGTCTTATAGAACACCCTAAACTCACTGCATTTCATAGGTAACTGAAAGAAATTATGCAAAATCAAGCTTGACCAACAAAGAGGTAGAAAATTGTAGTTGAGACAATCGGTCATCTGTAAATTGGAGGGGATGTGATTGAAGTGTTTAAATTATAATGGTAATTGATAGTGTTGATGTTTTTTTTCATGATTAACCATGAAAATAGTTGGGCCCAGGGTACACAACTATAAACTTTAGCAGGATAGGAGTTATCTTCAACCAAGTTTTATTTTTCTAACAGGCTTTTGAAATGAATTATCTTTAGATGTTGTGGAGACATTAAATTTAAGTGAGTTTAAGAGAGAGCTTGATAAGTATATGAATGATAAGGGTTGAATTTTTTTTTTATAATAGCTTTAGTTTAGTTGAGGTGATTGGATAGCCAAGATGGACCATCATGACCCATGTTATTCCAATGAGACTATGTTATGTTATAAGTAACTTGTAGATAAATTTTTTCATCGTAAATATTGGTAACAGGGAGAGAAAATGTTACTTTAAAAACCTAGTAACAAAAATACTTGATGTTAATTAGTACAATATAATTTTTATTACGTGCAGCATTAAAAATGGCTCGCTGTAGTGTACGAATAAATATATGTATCTGTTGTATGTTGTATGTATAATACAATTATAAAAGTTTCATTATCATTTTGTTTTTTTGTTACAGGTTGATCTTCTCTGACAAGAATTCTAGAAATTTATTTTTGTTTCTGATTCTGAATCTGTCCTTTGCTTTTGTTGAACTTTTGTATGGAGTGTGGACAAACAGGTATTTTTTCTGTGTCATAAGTATATACATTTTTTATCAAACATTACACTTAGAAGTTTTTAATTTAGGAAGCTCAGTTATGTGTATTAAAGTGAATGTTTAGAGAAGCAGCTCAATATTAAATTTTTTTAATCTTTTGTTAACTACTGGGTGCATGTGTGGTTTTTATTAAAGCAAAGTCACAGTGGGCTATCTGCTGAGTCCACTGAGGGGAATTGAACTCCTTATTTTAGAATTTGTAAATCTATACTTACTGCTGTACTAGCAGGGGACACACACTGGGAAATGATAGTGTTTATGAATATGATTTCTGCACTTAAAACACTAATTTGTTTCACATAACAGTATAATAAGCTGTTAAGTAGTATGAAAAGGCATACTGGTCATAAGCTTACATACCGGATATGCAAATTGTCCGTGTAATAACAGGTGATCATGAAGTGTTTAATACAGTTCTCTTTTGAACTTGTGTATTTTACAACACTTTAGTAACAGACTGACAGGAATGATTATTTCCAGAAGTTCTTTGCTTGCATTTTTGTACTTGGAGGTGAAGACAGTATTTCTTCTCTGTGTAATCTGTAAAATGATGGGTAATAAGAAATCTTAATAAATGAAAAACTGCAGATTTGTTTAAAAATTAGTTTTAAGTGTAAACTCCTAGTCCTGATTGGATATAGTTAAACCAAAGCAGTAAAAAATTTAGGGTGATATTAGTTTAAGTGGTCAAGTGTATTTGTCAAATATCACTAAAAGGGAGGGATTTGTCATGCTTCAGAGATTACTATAGATTGCTTCACTTTATAAAGAGAGGGATTAAGAGATGATGAATTGCTCATTCCATAAAGCATGTCTCACAGTTTTCTTCCCGGATTTACTTTTAATGTTAATTTAGACCCAGTTCAAGTAATTTGGTATATATCATATCCTCATGTGATATCATTTCATTTTGAGTGGGACTCTGATAGCAGGGCTGAAGAGAAATAAGTTTCTGAGCACTTCTGGTTGTTTTAGAAGTCCCTTTGGGGCTTGGGAGATAGATAACTAAAACCATTGCCAAATTAGTTTTAGATGATCCACAGTTGAATGAAAGGTCTATTGATTTAACTTTTACTCTTGTTTTAATGGTTTTTTAAAATTTATTTAGTGATAATTTTAATGATTGTTTTGACAGAGAATACTTAGAAGCAATTTGCCAAATCTATTTTTCTTGTCTGTTCTTGCGTGAATTCTTATACTATCTAATTTGCATTTGAGCATCAATTTTTGTCATGGCATAGAGGCTCATAGAATGGCTGAGTTTCTCAAGTACAAAGTTTTATCTCATACCTTCATTT
Source organism: Carcinoscorpius rotundicauda (assembly GCA_011833715.1). Classification (NCBI taxonomy): domain Eukaryota; kingdom Metazoa; phylum Arthropoda; class Merostomata; order Xiphosura; family Limulidae; genus Carcinoscorpius; species Carcinoscorpius rotundicauda. The sequence continues at coordinate 29,711,814 of CM022399.1, read as the reverse complement.
CTTAACTAATTTGAGATATAATTGCAGTTTTGGACTCAGGAGGTCAAACCATTTTGATGTATTTGAACATGTCTGAGAACTCTTAGATTAATTTATTCTGATCCTGCATAAAAGAATTTCAAGTACCCATGGCTATTGAGGGCTCCTTTTTGTATTCTTAAGATGGCTGGTATGGGTATTAGAACTTTAATTAAAATAAAGTACATTATTAATTGAGGTGCTAATACACATGACAGCTGTCTTGAAAATATTTTATGTGCAAAAACGGCTCGTTTGGGTTCAGAAAATATTTTAAATAGAAGAGCGAACGTTTCGACCTTCTTCGGTCATCGTCAGGTTCACAAAGAAAGAGGTAACTGACAGGAAGCTGACCACATGTTTGGAAGGGAATGGAATGGAAACCAGATTCAAAGAACAAAAAGTCACCTTCACAAGTTTTTGAACACTGCAAGTCAAATGGACACAACATAACCATAGAAAACACTAAAATACTAAATAAAGAAACAAAGATAAACAAACGCAAAATTAAAGAAGCCTTACTTATACAACAACTTAAACCCAAAATAAACCAATATAAAAAAATGCCATTATACCTATATTAATATTGTAGATAAAATTATATATTCAAACATCTAACCCCGCCCTCTACATTGCGACACTCAGTTACACAACCCCTTCCAAACATGTGGTCAGCTTCCGGTCAATTACCTCTTTCTTTGTGAACCTGACGATGACCAAAGAAAGTCGAAACTTTGTTCGCTCTTCTATTTAAAATATTTTCTGAACCCAAACGAGCCATTTTTGCATATAAAATTCTCAACAAGTGGGTTTCTCGACATCACTGATTGTCTTGAAAATACATTTTTGCTTCAAGTGCGTTGCTTGTCATCATGAGAGTTCCTTCTTGTTTTACTCAAATTTTGTAAAGCTCATTTGATAAAGTAACACTTAAAAAGTTGACTTTTATTTTAATACTGAAAAAGGTAACTGTCAAAATTGATTTGGTTGTAAAAAGTAGAGGCTAGTTATATATTTATACTTTCCTACGTGATTTAAACTTATTGAGGTTTTTCAGTGACATTTCAAAATCTATGTAAAGTATGTAACATGAACTCAATAGTTTTGATTTTGTTATAAGTAATAATTAGTATAGAAATGCAGCTGTTTCAACAATTTTTACTACTGTCAAGATCTGTGAACATTTAAGAACATGGAAAACAAATATTGAGAAGTATAAATTCATACTCTGAGTATAGAAATTGAGTTGATTAATTATATTACTACATCTTGTTCTGTGAGAAGAATTTTGCTTTTGTTTAGAAAAGAGAGGTTTGAACATAAGATGTAGAAAAACTGGAAGCTTTTTTATTTTTATTTCTGTGGTGACTAGAGATTGGTTTCTTAGGTCTATCTGTCTAGAAATGTATAGATTAATAACAAGAGACTGTGATAACTTTGCATAAGTATCATTTAGAACACTGTTTAGTAAGTCTCATTACAGAAAGAATGTTGATCTACTTGCAATAAGAATAATGCTACCAGATAAATTATTTAAAATATGAGGGTAGGTTTAAATTTCTTTCACTGAAGTTGGTTAGAAAAAAGGTGATTTTAGTTTTACAATCTGTTGGGTGTTGACTTAGACTGTCTATAGTTGTATATATTTGTTTTGTGTACTAACATTTATGCTAACAGGTAATAAGTACAAGTTTTGATAATCTAAATTCATTCTGAGATTGAACTATTTTTCTTTTAAATTAATTACGGTTAAAATGTCATGATAATTTTTACTTCTTTCAATAGGATAAGCATGTTGATATAAGATAATACAATTTCTTGGTTGACATGACAGTGCTTATGTTGTATATTCAGTAATTGCTTTAAAAAGGTATACTGACTAAAGAAAATTATAAATAAACAGTGCTAAAGTAAAATGTTTTTTTCAATTATTATCTAAAAAGAATGCAATCTTACCATATCGGACCTACTGTGTATGTCAGTATCTATCTATCTATATATATACACACATAACCAAAGTTCCTGTGCCATCTGTTGAATGGTACCATGAACAAAAAGCCATAAAATTTTACTCGAGTACTCAATTAGTAAAATAATTACAGTATATAAAACAACCATTTCTTTAAAATGGAACAATTTCAAATAAAAGTACTGTCCTCACAACGAGAACAGGACTTTCAGTAGGAGTCTGTGCATGTTTGATTATATCTTTTATTGATGTAATTTTGAAATGTAGTACTGAAGTACTGGAATTTTTATACAACTAGTATCATTTCAGTAAACAGTACCACTTTTAATGTATAAAAACATTATTGTTTGTCCGTAAAACTTATGAAAGAAGTTTGAGCACTGTACATTAAATAATTTTATTACCAGCATAAATAGTTTCCCATAGGTTGGTGTTTTTGCAAGGGTATATAACTTAAATAAAACTAACAATAATTATTATGTACTTATGTGCTCTGATTTAAACCTTAACAGATGTTTTTTCTGAAAAGTGAACACTGGTATTGGGAAAAGATGTTGTTGGCACTGGATAAGGGCAGATGCAGTGGGATTCATTTAACATATTTGTTTTTACTCATGAGTTATTATAATTTTTTCTGTAAACCTTAGTAATGTATTTATTGTTTCTGTTTGTTTTTTTCTTTATCTTGTATCACTTTGTTTCTTGAATTTTTTAAATTACTGTATATTTACATTTTTTTTCAGCTTAGGTTTGATATCGGATTCCTTTCATATGTTCTTTGACTGTACTGCGTTGTTGGCAGGGCTAGCTGCTTCTGTGATAACCAAGTGGAGAGCCAATGATAGATTTTCCTATGGGTGGGTTTAAAGAGAATGTTTAGATGATCTATAAATACTTGTTTAGGATTACTTAAAATATCTTAATACTGTTATATCACACACTCAGATTAAAATCCAGCATTTTTTGTCTTGAAATAATTACTAGGTAAGTGATTAGGTAATAACATGTTTGCATAATATGTCCTAATAAGAATCTAGTGATCTTAAGTGATGTTCCTGTAATAATAGTAATAATTTTTAGTTTAAAATCTGTTAAGGACTGTTTTTTGATTGGTTATATATACATCATTGTCTTGGAAATTATGATTTATATTGTTTTAGTTATATTAAAGCTACATTTCTGGCTTTTAAAATACAATGGTTTATAAAATGGTATTTTTCCCACTGACTCTTTGAAATGTATTTACATATATTGTATTTATCTCTTACAACAGATGTTAAACTACAAGGATGACAAAGAAAGAGCTTCAAATCTTGTCTATAACTCATCCATAAAAATATCACTTCACATATTGTGTACATTGTGTTCACATTCGACATTTATTCATTATCCAATTTATCAAGAATGCTAATTATTTTTATCTTGAGCACCTTCAGGCAGAGGTTGCATTAATTCTGTTGCTATGGGCAGATCAAAGTATAAATGTCATGACTTTTTAGAGTTTCATTCAAAATCTAATTAAATTACTGTAACATTGTAATATACAAATAAACTTGTAACAAAAGGTGGTTAACAAAACAAATTTAAATATTGTGCAAGTGTTATGTTCTTACTCTTATAAGGAAATAGTTTTAAAAAATACTTAGTTTCACTTGAGTATGGTGATTGTGACATTTGTATCCCCCTCTTCTCTAATTCACTTTCCAACCCTCTGAAATGCACAGAATTTAAATTAAGGTAGTCTTATATTGCTGTTACACGGGTATAACATAATGTGAAGAGTCTTCAATTGTATTTGGTTATTGAGTCATGAAATAGAAAATCAGACTTTTCTTACTACATCAGTCTGTCATGTCCTCTTATTCATTGATTGACAGTAATTATCTTTGACATTCAATACTGCATTATTTATCACTGATAGAAAATTAAAGCTCAAAATATGTCAAATTGCATATTATATTATGTTATGTCTTGTGCAGTGATTAGCATATTTTGCCTCAATTTTGAACTTCATTCCCATGGGAAACTTGTAAGAGTTTACTTAAAATGCTGATACCACTTGGAGTTTTATCTTCGAAAACAAACTAAGATAATTAATAAATAAATAAAAGTCTTAAAGCCATCTGTTATCATTCATATACTTATCAAGCTCTCTCTTAAATTTACTTATGTTTACTGTTTCCATAACATCAAAAAGCAACTCATTCCAGAAACTAACCACCCTACTAGAAAATAAAACTGACTTAGCTGAAGATGACTTCTCTGAAAATTTATATTTTTTCCCATAGTCCTGCTGTTAAGTATGAAAGTGGATGATGCATCAATGTTATCAAATTCCTTTACAATCCCCTCAGTATGGATTCCTGTACATGGTGAGGGGACTTCTCGGGGAAGGTTTTGTTCTTTCAGTTTACCTCCTCTGGGATTTAAACATCTACCCACATGTTTGCCCTGCGTGGCAACCTGTGAAGGGAAGAGAGGATCCTGTTGGTTGAAGGAAATAAGGAAAGTAAGGAAAAAATTCATGGTCATAAACGGAAGGGTTTTCAGCCTGATTCACCTACACGTAAATAAAAATGACCACCATGATACAATGGGACTGTCAAGGTTTAAATTTTAATCTGGATGATATCAAAACACTGGTTGCTTTCTACCATCCTGTTTCTCTTTTCTTATAGAAAACATTTCTGAAACCTGCTGATACTGTCACCTTTTGGTGTTTTCTTTATATAAAATGACAGCCTGTGTGAAGGACGAGTGCATGGAGGGGTGGCACTGTTGGTTGATCAGCATGTGCCCACCCTGTCTTTGCCACTAGATACACCATTGGATGCCATAGTTGTCCGTGTTTCCTTGGGTCACACCATCACTGTTTGTTCTCTTTACCTGTCACCTGGAATGGCATATGATCAATCAGATCTTGATGTTCTCACTGAACAGTTGCCATCTCCCTTTTTCATCCTGGGGGACTTCAATGGACATCATTCCCTCTGGGGAAGTGCTGTTATTGATAGGGAGGGGTCACTCTGTGGAGCATATGCTCTCTGATCACAACCTTTCTCTTTTCAGTACTGGTTCTTCTACTTGTTCCTATGTACCTAGTCAGTCCTTTACTGCTATTGATCTCTCAATTTGTTCCCCTTCATTATTTTTCCATTTTTCTTGGAGGTTTCACAATAATCCACGAGACAATAATCATTTTCCTATAATCTTGAGAGAGACTGGCCATGGTTGATGTCACTTGACCTGTATGCCTTGGTAGAAGCTGGATCAGGCAAACTGGCCCTCTTTCACTGCTCTCGCAGAACTTGATCCTGCCATTGTCTGTAAGCCATCAATAGATGACTGACTGTTTTATACAAGCAGCTGCTCAATGTATTCCTAAAACCTCAGTACTTTTTTCACTATATAGTCATCAATGGTGGAATTCTGTCTGCCAGATGGCATGGAAGGCTCAAAAATGAGCCTGGGATACTTTCCATAGATATCCCACATTCTCGAACCTCATCACTTTCCAGTGAGCCCATGCACGTGCTCGATGGGTAAGACGTCAAAGATAGAAGGAATTTTGGATTAAGTTCACAACTAGCATATCCTCTATCACCAGTTTTAAAAGTCATTTTGGACAAAATTCAAAAGGTCAGTGGGCAATATCACTCTGTCACCTTCTCGATCTGGCTCTCTGATAGCCTGGAAGTAACTGATACCCAGAACATTGCTGATACTCTAGGTTTAAGCTTTTGCCTCTTCTTCCATTTTCTTGGCCATCAAGACTTGGACAGAGCAATCACCTCTTTCCTTTTGAGCTGATCGTTTTTATGACTATAATCATCCCTTTACGCTGGTGGAACTCAAACTGCCTCTTCATTGGTTGGACTTGATGATATACACCATGATTGCTGGACCATCTATCTCCTGCTTCTCTTGCAATCGGATCTGGCAGGAGAATGTTTTTCCTTTGTTTAAAGTCTTGTTTTAATCTTTTGAATGAGATTTTTTACATATTTATTTTGTTAATAATAAAACACATATACAGACTCACTGTGAAATCCATATTTTAAATTTTTGATTGTTACAACCAGTCTAAAGTCAAACTGCTTGTAACACTATATACACAAAAAAATTTTTGTCTTTGAAGTTTAGCTGCCTATGGTTTCTCAGTCTAAGCTCTTGGGGCTTATCTTTTACTGTAAGCTAACTTTTATACCACACATCAAGCAGCCACAGGTCAAATGTACAAGAGCACTGAAAATCCTCCGTGTCCTCTCTACTAGCACTTGGGGAGTGGATCGAAGTTCAGTGCTAAATATCGTGTTCTTATTTGATTGAAACTTGACTATGAATCACTGATCTATGGCTCTACCAGACCATCAGCCTCAAAGATTCTAGACCCTATTCATCATCAAGGACTTCGGCTCTCCTCTGGGGCTTTCCACACTTCCTCAGTTCAGAGCTTTGCACCTCTGTTGTTTGCAACTGTCTTTTACTATATGATACGAAACTTCGTTCCTTACCAAAGCATCCCATCTAGGGTTGTATTTTCCTTCCTTGATGGGCTATGCTTTTTCAGACCACTGCTATTGCTCCTTTTGGTCATCATATCCAGGTGCAGTTAAATGAATTAGGTCTGACCTTTGATAACATTACTGTATTCACTGGTCAGCCCATCCCATCATGGCTTCTTACAGTCCCCAATTGTGACTTATCTTTAAGTCATCTGAGAAAAGTAGACACTCCTGATTAGAAATACTGTTTATTTGCTGAACATCTTTTGAACCATCATTCCATTCCTATTTATACAGATGGTTCGAAATCAGGTGACTATGTGGGCTTTGGCATGGTTTGTTATGGTTCAGTGGTTGCACACAGAATTCTCACTGCAGCTTCTATGTTCACTCCTGAACTGTATGGCATTTCTCTTGCTCTGGACCACATAAAAGCTAAGCAGTACTTAAATTGCACCATTTATACTGATTCGATTAGTTCTCTACTGGTCCTGGAATCACTTTACATTAGTTCACACCCTCTTCTTTCTGATATTCAAAATAGACTGGCCCATTTCTTTTTAACATCTACTTCTATCCACTTTTTCTGGATAATGGGCTGCGTTGGTATTAGTAGGAACGAGCTCACCGACACTCCAGGTAAGTCTATCTGTTCTGGCACTATCACTGCTGTGCCTGTCCCATACATGGACTGTGGTCCTGTATTCAAGGCTCAGCTCTGTGCCAGCTGACAGTCGACCTGGACTGAGCAATGGGAAAGAAGCTTAGCCAAATAAAACCCTATATTGGATTTTGGTCATTTTGTTACCATAAGGATCAGAAAGAGGAAATTGTTCCAACTAGACTATGCATTGGTCACAGTTTTTAACTTTTCTTTTATCTGGAACTGATGCACCACTGTGTAGTTTATGTAACACTCCAATCACAATAAGCCACATTTTACTTTTTTGTCATCGTTATGATTCACAATGACCATACCATTTTAAGCATGTTTTTTTGCAAGGTTTGTCCATAACGTTATTTCAGTGTTATTGGTGATGGTGACACTGTTCACCTTAGAAATATTTTTTAGTTTTTTAAAGGCCATTAATCTTTTTAATGCCATTTAAGTTTTTAAATTTATATATTACACCTTTTTATTGTGGCTCCCTTTGAAAAATCGGAGTTCATCTAGTTCAGTGTGAAATTATAAACTGACCATAACATTAAGTAACTCAAAACCAGGACTGGAAAGGCCAACTTCAGATGACTGATTGTGGTTTTTGTACTTACCTGTTAATCTTCCTGGCAAATTATGATTATTACAGTCATGCTACAGAAAGTCCTTTACAATTTGAATTACACGTATTTTAGTTTTTCTCTTGATGTTGTAGTCCAGATGTAAACATTGGTTTTATGCTCTTCTTTTTTTTTCTTTTTTTAACTTTGTTTTGTTTTACCTTAATTTTCTTTTATGAATTTTACTGAATTTACTTTTACGTTTTTACTGGACGTTTGGTGCATATAGCCTAGCTGCTTTGTGCCAAAACACTAAACTAACCAACCAAACTTTACAGTCTTAAACGCCTCAATGTGAATACCCCTAACTTTTTTTCAAGAAAAAAACAGTTTCAAAAATTTCAAACTCTTCTCATATAACAACCCCTCCATCCAAGGCCCTTTTAGTAATGCTTTTATGAACCATTTCCAACTCTTTCATGCAGTGTGTGTGTGTGTGTGTAAAATTAATGTTCTTGGCTAGATCTGTAATAAATTGATAGAAATAAGCCTTATATTATGATAAAAAATTATAGGTAAATATTCTTATGATTTGTAGCTTAGGTATAGAGGTAATGTTTGAGTCTTTGTTTTTGCATTTTTTTTCTTTGACAGACTAGTCCATTGTTTCTGACAAATCAAGCAAAAAATATTCATATGTCATATGCTTTTTAAAAAGCCAGTTACCATGAGGAAACTTGTAGCTAAGTTGCTTCTTGAAAACTGGACTTCAGTTGATGCAAATTATATCCAATAAACTTTTAATTTAGATATTTTAATCCTTTCTTGATTATGGATATGCCAAAATCACTTTTTATGGTAAAATTTGTTGCTAAAATTAACCAGATTATAACCTATTATAGTATTATTTTTCAGTAATGCATTGGTTTAATATTTCATAATATTGTTTCAAAAAAGCCAGATGTTGATATAGTAAATCAAACATACTTAACTTGAGTATTTTCATTGGTTATCAGTTGCTAAACCCAGTCAAACTAAGTGTTTGAAATAATTAAAGGTCTGAAACAGTTCATGTAATTTGTATTGTCCAAAATGAAAGCTACAAATCTAGGTCAAGCTTCTTGTTTCAAAATTATATTGTACAAAATAAAAGCTGATTTCAGTAAATGTACAAAGATTAAGCCATCAGTTTCTCTTTTTTTGTTGCAAATGTTTTCTGAACAGTAAAATGTACAGATATTAAAAAAAATCGATACAAACACAACTTACAATATTTTTATTTTAACTCGAAGAAATGTCACCAATTGTAATTAATGTTTAAATGGTTTAAATCTACCACTAATTTTCATATTTCAGCCTGTTTCTAACAATAAGGTTAACAAACTTGCTGTTGCATAAGATATACTTCAGGGACCTGTATCGTTTTATATATTATATAATAAATATTTTTCATGTAAGGTACTTAAGTTTGTTCATTTAATCAACTGATGTGATTGTACTCATTACTGGAACTTAAGTGATACACAGTTCAATTATTCTTTAAATGTGATTTAGGATAGTGATTTTTTTTAAAGGTTTAACCATTGTCTGTATGACTGGATTTTTTTTAATATTGCTTTGTGCTTTTGTTTTGATTCTCCATTTTTAATTTCAGATATGTTCGTGCTGAAGTTATTGCAGGATTTGTTAATGGGCTTTTCCTGTTATTTATTGCATTTTTCATATTCTCAGAAGCTGTTGAGGTAAACTGCGAGAAGAAACAACCTTTCTTCGTGTGGTTTTGATGTAAAAACTTTTTTATCTTAGTTTCATTAGGGAAATGTTTTTACATATATGTACACTTAAATATTTTTATCTACATAAAATATACTTGTATTTTAATTTTTTCTTCCTGTAGAATTTAATGGTCAAATATAAATTATAAAATAAATAACAAAGTGTAATGTTGATTTTTGTATTCCATAAGTGACTCTGATATTGTAAAATGTACATTTCCAGAGAGCCATTGAGCCACCAGAAGTCAAGCATGAAAGATTATTTTTGGTGTCTGTTCTTGGATTTTTTGTAAATCTGGTAGGAATATTTGCCTTTCAACATGGCCATGGACATGGACATTCTCATGGAGGTACTAATGGCAGTATTTAAGCTCTTATGAGGTGTTTTTCAAAGTGTGAATAATAGACAAATTTACTTAATATTTGAATGATGTATTCGCACTGACACAAAAACCAATTAAGTAAAAAAGTTCTTGTTCTGGTTTCTTCATAACACTGCTTCCTGCTGTAATGAATGCTGTATTATGTACGTGTGTGTGTGTTGTATATGTATGTTAGCAATTTAAAAACAAACAAAAACTGTCCACTATATCTAACAGTTATCATTCATGACTTGCATCCTTTGTAGAAATGTAACTGGATAATTACCACTTTCAGTATTTATTTTAAATGATGATTTATGGCTCTCTCAACAAAATCATAGTAATTTATAGCAGTCTTTCTATATTATATTTGGGAACAAAATTTATTGACTCTGAATGACTATTAATCTATGATACACTCTTAAATTTGTAATGTGCTGTACAGTTAAGACACTGGTGTATTGAAATCAACAAAGTTTTTTTTGTTTTCTGCTGTCAGTTTGAGGCTCAACATTCAGAATTGTCTATTTGCACGTTGTACTGACTTAATTTTCTTCTTATGTTATTTTGTATCTGTATACCTTCATTGGCGGAGGTAGTGGTTTTAGAATATGATTAGGACACTGCTATCATTGCAGGTAGACATTTGATTTGACAATATATTGAAATATTGTGCTCAGAAAAATAAATACTAAGATTGGAGTAACAGTTGCTTACTTTTCCCTTGTGTAACTCCTTTTCTGCAAGAGCAAATGTAAATAATTCTAGAACACAAATAATCATATTTCATGTTATTTTTATGTTGTGTTACAGATAAGTTGACAATATATAAAGTTTTTCTTGGATAAAAATAGTGCCTGCTTTTGTTTTTATCAAATATGTTTATTAAACACTCATTCTATGCAACAATTTTTTTTTTATTTTGTGTTTTCAGTGACAGTACTGTGAATACTAGGTTTTCAAGATATAATTTTGCAAAATTACAGAATATTATGTAGAGTGCTAAATAGGCCAATTTTATAAATCTGGTATATTCCAAGATTTCTGTATTAAGTTTGGCTATTATTTTGGTTTAAACAAGGATCTCTCATGTAGTTTTTGTTATCAATGTGATTAGCAAGTCACTTGTTTTATGAACTTCAACATATAAAATGTTTCGCAGAAATATTGTTAACAATAATTATTCAGGAAAGTGTACTTGCTATAATTTCTAGATCATCTGACTATTTTTTAAAGAATTCTGCAGCTATTTATAATAAAATTTAATTGCTTTTGAAATCTAAAGATTAATCTGACAGAGTGTCTTCAACATTATAACTAAATTTACATAAAGAAATCACAAAAACAACTGTTTATTGCCCAATTATAGCATGTGCATGTATACACATCCTTGTTGTTTTTTTTTCAAGAGTTCAAAAACTTGACTTAAAATAATTTGTTCATAAGTGAGTAGTAACAGTTTGGTCATAATGCAAAATGTGGTTCAGTTTTACCAATTTTTGCTTCAAACATTGCAAATACTTGCTGTAAAGTAATGATACTAAATTTAAAAAAAAATGGATCTGATAACATAACACTAGGATTTATTAGTATAGTGTGTAAAAGTGTACATAAGTGAGAACAAATAATGCAGAACCAATATGTCACCAGGGGGCAGTGATTTGTGTTCTAACCGTTACTTTGAAATTTTGTACTGAAATATGAAGTTAATATGTGAAGATCAAAGTTATAAGAAAATTTCAGTTATTAAAATGTGTAATTGAGCTACTAATGTAAGTCACTCTGATTGTTCAGTAATATAAATCTGTAGACCTTTAGTGCTAAAATCAGTGAGCAGAACAATTCATTGTGTAACTTTGTTCTAACTCATTGACATCAACTTTATATAAAAGTCCTCTTGTTGTACAGTGAGAATGATAATTGTAACACAATGTTGTTGAGTGAGAAAAGTCTTTTTTTTTTTCAACCAACTTTGCACCATATAATATAGCTGAAAAATATTTGATTATGCCAAAAAAACTTTAATATGTAAAATTAAATGGGTATCAAAAAATAATTTGGGGAACAACTGAAATATTGTATACTATTAATTTATTTCATCACAGAAGATAAAAAAAAAATTAAATATTTTATAATATAAGAGATGTGATCAAAATGTTCTAAAACTTCTATTCCAAAGAATAATATATATACATCTGTATCATATGCTATGCCCTTCGAAGTAATCTTCCCCCAGCTGATACACACTTCGGCCAAAGTTTCTGGCATTTTTGGAAGCAGTGCTGGAAGTCTTTAACTGTTATGCAACTAAATTCTGCTTTCATATTATTATTGATGGTTGGAATTTTTTCAAATCTTTCCTTTCAACTTTAATTTAGATTTTTGGGAACAGAAAAAAAGTCGCATGGGGCAAGATTGGGAGAATACAGGGGGTTGTGGTATCATGGGAATGTTTTTTTCTGCCAACAATTCTTGAACAAATGCAGCAGTTTGTGAAGGTGAGTTGTCGTGATGAAGACTCATGCAGAGGTTTTCAGTTAAAATCACCTGACACGATCCAAAACAAATGACCAGCTCATCTGTAATTTTGCAGATAGTTAATTATCGATCACTTCGAATTTTTCTTTCACCTTGGTGATTGTTTAATCAGTAGAAGATTTCAATTGTTGCCCAAAATGTGGGTTATCTTAACAGATTCCCAGTCCTCTTGGAAGCATGTTATTCACTGATAAACTACAGCCTTGCTTAAGCAGTCATCACCAAAGGCAGTTCTTAAAATTTCAAGGATTTCTGTCCCTCCTTTACCATTTTTTCACACAACTTTTGCAAACTGCAAACATGTTACTCTTCTTTTATGACCATTTTTATTACAACAGAAGCAAGAGATACGTTTATCTTTAGAACATGTTTTATGCAACACAAGTATAAGGTCTAGAGAAATGGCTTGCTCATGGGGTAAATCACTATTTATTCCTTCTGCACACCTTGGTAAAGCTCAATACCTCTGTACTGTCACCTGTAACAAAAGAAGTCATAGAACTATTTGATTACACCTTGTAGATGTGACTTTTTTTTTTACAGTGCCACTATGCTGTAACTTAAGGAACAAGAATTTAGTAGTATTGTACTGAGTTTTTAGCACCTGCATAGTGAAGCCTACTACCTCAAGGAAGTTTTCAGATTTTGGAATAACATACCCTTTATAAAAAGTTTTTAATGATATTTAAGTGTTCAAGGTTTTTTCTAAAGTAAATATAACTGTACAGACATATTCATGTACAAGCCAAATGGTTTTCTCTTATTTTATAATTTAGTTTAAATTGTTTTAATGTAGATTAAGAAAAGATCTTTTGTAAAATATGGAAACACTTTTCATGAAAAACTATTTTATGTAGGGTTTTAGTCTATATTGTCATACCCTAATGCTTTCATTGTAAAACAATATATTCTGTATTAAATACAAACATTTTTAATTTTGTGGATATTATTCAATTTTTTTTTTTGCATCTTAGGAGGACATACACACGACCACTCGCACTCACATTCCCACAGTCATGGACACGGACATACTCATGGACATGGACATAGTCATGGTTTTGGTATGTACCGTGTTAGTGTATGAAAATTTTTTTTTTTCATTCCCTGCATCAAACAATTGTATGCATATGGTACTTTGGTGATAAAGTTTACCTTCATGAATGTCTATGTGTTATAAACATTTTTGTCTCAACAATTCTGATATTGACCATACAGAAATAAGATATTTATTCTCCTAGTTTAGTGCTTCTCAACTTTGTGAATGATTCACTTAATGAGATCAGAATCGCAGACAATGATGGAATGAATGGCAAGATGAAAGGTGAATGAGTATTATCAATTATACAACAAATTCAAGAGCAAAAACATCATTAGTTCTTATTATTTTAGTTGTAATTTGATAAATGCATATATTTTTTATGTGGTATTTATTCCAGTTCAGTGTATATTAAGGTTAAAGTAAAGGATTTTGCTTTTCAACTTTTTTTCAACTAAGATGAGTAAGCTGTTGTGAAAAACTTGCAGGGGTGAATGATACCAGAAAATGTTGAAGGACTGTTCTAGCTTGTGAAATATTTCTTCTTTCAAAAATATATAATGACTAATGAATGATGGGCCTTTCACATTGTTTAGGATTGGAGGATGATAAACTTCAGGATGATCACAAGTCAACTGAAACCCCACAAAATCAAATTATGGAAGGTAGGCTTTGTGGAGTTTAACATGTCCATGTAATTGGTAAGCTTATGTGAAATTAAATCATAAATGTTATGGAGTTGAGTGACATCTGAATATTATTTAGTTTTTTGAGTTGTACTATATCAATTATAAAATTAAGTATTAAGTAAACTGTATGAGTATGGTTATGTTTTTATATTTTATTGGAATAGGTTTGGGAATTAACTAATCTTTTGTTTAAAAGTATCTGTTCCATACCCACAAACTGACATTTTTAGATTATTGATATTAAAAGTCCTTTGTTTATTGTAAGAAGTAATCTCTTGTTTTGACAAGTTGGCTTATAACATAATTTTTTACCATATCTATGTGTTAATTCTAGGAGAATTTTTCTAATTGTTATGAAGTGACTTATAACTGTAATTATTAATCTGTTAACCTGAAAATATTTACAGTTTTCCCGGTCTTTTTCACAATACTTAGAGTTATTCTTGATTGGAAATGTTCTGTTTAATGTAGGTGTATTTCTTCACATTCTGGCTGATACCTTGGGCAGTGTGGGGGTTATTGTGTCTGCTATTCTGATGAATCAGTTTGGGTGGATGATTGCTGATCCTATCTGCTCAATGTTTATAGCTACATTGATTGGTTTTAGGCAAGTATAACATGTTTCTGCTCTGTTATGAGAGTAGCTCCATAACACTGATATTTAAAGGACAAACTCAACATGAATTGCCAGTTGTATAAAGTTTTATAAATAAATGGACTTCTTACATTTTAAAGAGTAGAATTTGTAAAGTTAATATTAAGAAGCAACTGGATATTTTGTTTAAGTGAATGTGAATTGTTTCATTTAAAAAAAAAGAATCCCATATGTGGTTGTTATGTATATTTGTGTATGTATATTGAATAAGAACCTTTCTTATGTTAGTCAATTAACTTTGGATATTCTGTATTATCAGTCATGGTTTTCAAATAATAATTCCAATTATTTATGTTCTATGATATACTCAAAGGAAACTTGAAGGCTATATTAAAATTCTAGAGAATCTGATGTGATGTTTAGTTTTAATTTCTTTAAAAACGAAAATCTATATTTAATAAATCTATTTTGCATTATTATTTTTGTTTAAATTTTCAGTGTTTTACCTCTATTGAAAAATTCAGTTTGTGTTCTGATGCAAAGAACTCCCTTTGAACTGGACAAAGTACTCCCATCCTGTTATCAGAAAGTAAGTGATATTTCACTATGAAAACTAATCGGGAATGCATGATCATATATCACCAATAATAATATCAAAATATTGATTGTTAGGCAAGTGATATGCCATGTTTGTTTATTCTTATCTCATCCACGAAACTTGCTCTTTTGTCAGTTACATGTGAGCAATAAATTTTCTTTGTTCAGGTTAAAGATTTAAAATGCCTTTAAGTAGGAAAATCTGTGTATCATATTATTAACATATAATAGAAAAATAAGCCACATATTTAGATCAGAACTAAAAAGTGACTGGTGTATTGAAGTCAATACAATTAATGTCAGAAATCAATGCATAGAAAAGCTAAAAATTATAATTATTACATGTCTGTGTAGGTAACCTAGCAAAAGTATTTAAAGCCTGCACATTCTGATATCTAGCTAATGTTGTTGATTGCAGTAACAGTTTTATATCTTGAATTTGTGGGTAATATAGTTAGTTAATGATAATTTTAATTAATGTGAAAACAGTGATCTCCTTAGCGTAGTTAAAGTTATCATTATTTTATCTAATATAATAAAAAGATTTTATGAAACACACACACACACACACACACTGGTTCTTGAGGAACATGCTTCTTGCATTATTCCATCATATCACCTTACAGAATTGATTTACAACTTCTATTGGAATGAATAATAGGTAGACATGGTTCAAAGAGTAATGAAGCAATAAATAATAATTATATATGTGGTGTTAAAAGTTTAAACTTGTAGGATAAACAACTGAAGTTCTGTTACATTTGAAATCATTCTGGAAAGAGTAATAATTTTATGTTGATATACAGGTAATGCAGTTAGAAGGAGTGTACAGTGTACAAGAACCTCACTTTTGGACCTTGTGCAGTGATGTTTTTATTGGAACTTTGAAGTTAGAGGTTGCCACTAATGCAGATGCAAAGTATATTCTTAGTCATACTCACAATATCTTCACCCAGGTGAGTAGGAATTGTCCTTTTTGTTAGGTTTAAAACAATAAACTTGTTAAATTTCCCTGCTCATAAGGTATTTTAAATGCTATGAGTAGTTTGCTACATTAAGTACACTTTTGTAAGTATTTAGCACCAAATTGCATTATTTAAGCAGTAAATCATAGCACTTACTAAATTATTATTATTCTGTTCTAATGTGCATGTTATTGCTCAATTATACACAACTAATAATTGACTTGTATTTTATACAAAGAATTGTGTGTTTCTTGAAACCTAGTTTGTGAGACTTGTCTCTTTCATAGTTTGTATTTAAAATGATTGGATTGTGCTGCTTTCAAAATCCCTAAGAGTTACAACATTGTTTTCTCTTTCCTAAAAACAAACAAAAACACATTAAATTAATTATGGTTTAGCACAAGAGTCCCACAAAATTGTTCCCAATAATTGATGGCAACCATTCAAAGTGCTGTAATTTTAGTTGGCTAAAGCATCTGCCCAGTAAATAGTTTCTGGTTTAACTTCTTTATAAGAAAACATTTAATGTGGTTTCCAGATTTTCTATGAGCAGTTGTGTACATAAACATATAGTTCAGTTGGAATATTCTGTAGTGAAAATTTGTATTATATAATATCCACTACAAAATAAAATGTAAATGGTAATAATGTTGATTACTCTTCCACAGGTTGGGGTTCGACAACTGTATGTACAGATAGATTATGCACCCATGTAAGGATAAGCTTTATACATGATGGAATATTCTCTGGTAAACTCTGGTGCTTCCAGTCTCTTTTTTATAGAAAAAAAATCATTCCAATCTGGGATCTTTATTTTTTGTGAATTTCATCTTTTTTCTCTTAACTCTGAGATTAGCAATATCTTGATATAAAAGGATTAAGTTTTGTGAAACTGAGGAAAGAAACATGAATTTTACAAGAAACTCGGTTGTTAGTTGTAAAAGAAAAATAGTATGAAACTGAAGAAATAAGATTTCCTTGTATAGTATGTTTTTAATTGATTTTTTTTGTCTGCCTGGACAAGTTGTTGCATATATATCTATATGTATAAATGTATGCTTGTTATGGAAATTTTCATATTGTTTGTAAGGTTTTTAGATGAAACAGGATATGGTGTACAAAAGTTTGAATATTGTTTTGTTTTACAATCTCTTGCCTTTAACGTTATATTACTTAAGATGCTTCAAAATATGTTAATACTTTTACAAATTACTGAAAAACAACAAATAGTTACTGTAAAACATTTATACCACTTGAATAGTTCCATGATCACTGCTTCTGCTTGCTCTGTATTCTTGGACATAAGACAAGAGTATGAATGTCCAGTTTTGAAGAAAATATATTGAACTATGATTATGAAAAACTGCACTGTCTAAGACTAGACAAAGCAGAAGCAGCTATACAATAGTATAAAACTTGTCAACATACAATTGAAAACTATCCTTGAAATAACATCTGTAATCATTTATGACTGAACTAATTGGTATGCATTTTATAATTTCAAAAATAACTGCATGTTTTTCTTTCAAAGTAATTTTGTATCTTGTGCACTATTGACCAGAATAACTCAGTCTACTTCAACAATTTACTCTCATTTGGTTCTCCAAAATTTATAGTTTTTAATTGTTCTTTTTGCCTAAAGAACATGTAGAGAATGTATCAAGTGTCGATCACTTAACTTGATAAACAAGTTATGTTCATTGAACCTGCCAGAACAAAATTAATGTAGTTGTTTCACTAGTGAAACAAATTCAGTGTGAGAGTTCAATATATTCATTAATCATGGCCCTAGCTGAAAATAATAATTTTAAATGCTGAATTTTATGGTTTTGTGGTATAAATTACTTTATATTAGATGGTTACATAGTTTAAACACTAGAAATATTTGAAAACTTTCCTCAAGTTCATATTTATTTAAATTTCTTTTTTTATTAAAGCTAAGTCTTTGATATATTGTTCATATCCAGTATTCATATATTAAACATTGTAAATTCAGTTATAATTTTTAATTTTAACAGGTAACTTTCTTTTGCTCTAATTGTGATAATGTGAGCAGTTATAAAATATAACAACATTGCTGAGAATATTAAAAATATTAAACGTAACAGTTGCAGTAACATGATGATTCCTTTTAATTAGTAACAACTTATGATGTCTTTTTTTTTTTTTTTAAAAAAAACATTTGTCATTACATGAACAATACTCACCACTGTAGACATACTGTATGTTGTACACCCTCTTTTCCAGAGTTTAACTTCATCCTTCATACAATATATCAAGTACTAAGTGAAAGGCGTTCTTCAAAAAATAAATATTTCTTGCTGCAATAATGGTTTTTGATTTTTTTTCCCATTTCTTGAAGTTAAATTTGTATTGAGAGTAATTTATTAATCACTGTATTAAAAATAAAATTATTTTTTAAGCTGAAGTAGTTTAAGTAAGATGTATGAAAATAATTTGACTTGTTTCAAATCAGTATACTTCAGAGGTTACAAATGTTCTGGACTTGTTAGGAAAACAGTTAAGTGTTGTTCAAAAGTATGTCAATACTGCTCATTCTCATATATGTAAAATCATCAGTATTTTATCACAGTATTACTTTAAAATTTAATATACTGACCAACTTAAACAGGATTGTCTTTCAGACATCACTGATATGACGGAAATAAAATAAACAAAAGCTTGCTTTTTATATTAGTGATGTTTTATGAGCATGAGGTTTAATTTCTGAGAAATTTTAAAATAAAGATTTTATTATTTATAAGGTCTCTCATTAGGTTCCTAAATTGATAGAACCAAGAATCACAATCAAGAACCATTAAAAATTTGTCATTCGTTATACATCATATTCAGGATCAGCAAAATTTTCAGAGATGGTTCAAGAAAATATGACCACGTATTCAAATTAGACCAACAGAATGAAGCCTATTATATATATATTAGGCAGATGGGTTTATGGAATCCTTATCTATCCAATATGTTAAGAAAATTAAAATTAGCAATTGTTTAATTTGTTTTTCATTTATATGTGTTCTGTTGTAAGTCCCTCAAATGATTTATTCACAAACTAATTAGGAAAATATCTTTCATCTGAAAACTGTATACACTGTAAATTCAAGAAAAAAACTGGTAACAGAAATGTTATTTTATAATGTAATAATTAAAAGAAACAAATACTTTTAATTTTACATTATATCAACCTAATCTAGCTAAGCACAAATAACTTTATTATTGTTCTTCAGAGTCACAACTAACTACAATAGTGGTTCTTAAACATACTTCCAGTGTAATTTGTAATGCTTAGAACCATGCCAGATGTATTTGATAAAGAATTAACATCTGAATTTTCTTAATTCTGATCATTTCTGAACTGGCCTGAAACAGTAAAAGTTTTGATTGATGAATACAGATGTCATTTACATGATGGCTTTAATTTTGAAATTTGTTAATATGTATATTTTGAAGTAACAAAATCATCAGTTTACTGCCAAAAACATAGGAGTGAGAGTGTGTTATTTTTAGGTCCACTAAGTAAGCTTCCAGATGGAGTAACTTCAAATAGCTGAAAAAGTATTAAGAAAAGTGTTGCAACTTAAAATTGTAATTAAGAGGAAGAACAGAGACTGGATAAAATGTTGAACAAATTAGAATGTTTTTATTCACAACAGAACCATCAATGAAACTGCTTTTAGATCACCAAGAAAGTTTTCACTTAACATTATATGAATATGTTCAGTTCTAGACTAAGAGATTATGACATTATATACACAAAAACAACTCCATGACTGAGTGTTGGTGCTATGTGTGTCACTGGTCATCTCAGTAGTGAAAATAAAGAGGTCGTAACTTCCAGACAGTTTTAAAAATAAACATGGTAATATGGCTATAGAATTTACATACAAGATCAAAACTAGATCTTTAGCTGATAGCCCAAAAACATCCATGCAGGACACACTTCTTAACCACGTGTAATAGAATACATTAGTTATTACTTTATAAAATGGATTTTCTATATTTGAAGGTCCATGTGCATTGTAGAAGCATGTTTATCTGAAAATTCTAAGATAAATTAATGTTTACCTTTGTAAATCCTAAAAAGAAGGAAACACTGTGCTTTCTTAAGTACCACAAGGATCCAGTAACATTTTAAATTTTAGTTTTGTTGTATGTTGAGTTATAACTACATTTTAGTAGTAAAACTACTGCACATGATTACATTTTGTGCAAAGCTACTCGAGGGTTATCTGTGGTAGCCATCCCTAATTTAGCAGTGTAAGATTAGAAGGAAGGCATCTAATCATTGCCACCCACTGCCAACTCTTGGTCTACTCTTTTACCAACAAATAGTGGAATTGACCATCAAATTATAATGCCCCCCACAACTGAAAAGGAAGAGCATGTATGTGATGGAGATTTGAACTACTGCACATAACTTTTTATTACAAGAGTTGCTACTTTTAACTTATTGTAATACTGATATATAAGTTGGTTACTGTGAAATAAAAGTTCTTATCTTTAGAACCAAAGTCACATTTATAAAATATAAAATTGTTATTTTTGTATACTAGTATATTAACAACCACTTCAGTCTCATTTATTATTAACTTTACTTTCAACCATATACACTGTAGCACTGAAAGTTATCTCACTACAGTTTACACATCTTACCTATACATTTTAATTGTGTTCATATGGAAGAAACAAATGAAAATTAAACCCAGTGTTACAAACTCTGAACTTTGCTCAGAGTTCTTTATCTTATAGTAAGCTGTTTGTCCAGTAAAATGAGCTCCAATTTTAGTGAAAGTTTTTCACAGAATATATTTGAAAATTGATGTTACAAATTTTGAGTGGAGAGTCTGCATCTGTGTTGATGTAATTGGAGAAAATTTCTTCAGTTAGTCTTAAGACAAACTTTTTAATTACAAATAAATAGTGAAAAGTTACTTCAAGATGCGAGTATACAGGTAATTTTGGTGTTGGCTTAAGGTACCAAGTTATCCTTTAAACCTTTGTTTTCATTTTATTTTTCAATTTTTTCTCGTTGAGAATGAGGCATCGATAACATGCCAGGAAAATTATATGTTAGAATCAAAGTTGTGACCAGCAGAAAGAATGGTAACAATAAATATTGGTCCAAGAAAACCTATTAATAATGTGACGAGAAAGCATGATATTGGAAGTACAAAACAAAGACGTGATGAAAGGAAACGCGTTTGGAAAAGTGAAACAAGAACAACAAAGTTGAAGTGCTCTTCACAAATAAGAAATAGGCCAAAGCTTGGACCAAAAGTTGTTTTGGAAAATTAAGGACATTACTATAAACTTTGGCGTTATAAATACCAACTCGCAATATATCCGAAACAGGAGAGAAGGATCAAAATCGTGTATTAGTCAGCTTAAGAAAGTTGTATTTAAAATTGACGTAGTGGCACATAAATTTCTACAAAGTCGCACTGAATGGTTATCTCGTCTTTATCAGTAATGTACAGAATCTTTGTTGGAGGAATCGCGAAGAAAATGGTATATAAGTTTGTATGTATAATAGTATTACAACCTTTTGATATTTTTCTCATCCTAATAAACTGCATTCACGAGGTTATCTAACTAACATGATTTGCGAGCATGTTTAAATTGTCAAAAAGAAAGCTGACTATTGAGCTTGGTTTCTAACAACTTCATGATTTGCGATCTTGTAAATGAAAGATTTTAAAATTATACGATGTACAGTTTATGTCGGAAAAACACATCCAAGATCAAAGTATAGCTTAGGGTTTTTGTTGTTTTTTTAGTAAGAGATTCATATTGTTCAGAAGACGATTCTTAACAGTATTATCATACGGAGTCTTCCAACAGGTTACACTTAATTGACCAGAGAGGGATTATAAAACGATTGTAAATTTATAAATAGTGAACTTAGAAATTCAGGAAAAGCATGCTCTACACAGAGGGAGAGTAGTTCACAATTTTCATGGAGGGGGGGAAATTCATAAACTACTTATACAGAATTGTTTGTTTGTTTTGGAATTTCGCACAAAGCTACACGAGGGCTATCTGTGCTAGCCGTCCCTAATTTAGCAGTGTAAGACTAGAGGGAAAGCAGCTAGTCATCACCACCCACCGCCAACTCTTGGGCTATTCTTTTACCAACGAATAGTGGGATTGACCGTCACATTATACACCCTCACGGCTGGGAGGGCGAGCATGTTTAGCGGGCGCGAACCCGCGACCCTCGGATTACGAGTCGCACGCCTTACGCGCTTGGCCATGCCAGACTTATACAGAATTAATAGGGTTAATACTGTAAACGTAAGCGTGTAAAGTTAGCTTTGTTTCGCCTCCTTTATAATTTTATAAAGCTATACATTTGGAAATGATAAGTTCGTTTATGAAATTTAGACCTCAACAGGAAGCTTCGAACTATTACTATACGTGACCAAGATATGATATATTGTGTTTTTTGTGTGTGTGTGTTGTTGTTTTTTGCTGTGTTTTTAGCACTTGTATATTCAGCTATCTAATGTATAAGCAAAACAAATTAGTATTAGTTGGTTCTGTGTATCAGGTGAAACTGGTAGCGATGACTTTGATGAAATTTATAAAATGCTTTTATGGTTTGGTTTCGCCTTTCACAGTTGGAGAAATTTTAAAAAATTAACACGGTCGATCTCGAATTAGATTCTGCGCCAATAAATTTGAAATATTAAATATATTTAAGGTAATTTTACAGCCCGCCACCTTTTTCCATGTCTTACTTGATCTATTCAATAAATAAACTTTGGGAATTTGAAAAGAAAAAAAAATCGAATAATTTGACGTGGTGTGGTAAGACATTGAAGAAAGATTATGGACGATCTCGCACACGCACATACATGTGTAACATTTTTAATCAACAGATATTCCCAAAACAAAGCATACAAAAGAAAAAGCATTATTTATGTCATAATCTACTTTGATCATTGTCAGTTATAACAGGGGAGAATCCATATGGTGTTGTACTACAGCTTTAACATACTGTTCAAGTCAAATAAACAGCTTGAAGAAATACTTGTTTAAAAAATGATTTATACATAGTTTTCATAGCAGTTCATAAGAAGGCTAGTTAATCATTTTAAGTTGGAGACAACGAATCATCAAAATATTAGGATTACAAACAGATACACAACTTGAAAACACCACACAAAATGCTGAAACATGAGATAGCTTGAGTTGGTAAAAAGAATCAAATCACTGTGTACTAAAGGGCTACTCCTATAGCTCAAATGGCAATGCACTTGGTTGGAGCACAGGAGATCTCATGTTCGACGAAATTCAAGCAAGGAAATAATAATAATAAAAGAGTTGTGTTTGTTTTTTTAATTAAGCACAAAGTTACACAATGGGCTATCTGTGCTCTGCCCACCACGGCTATCAAAACCCGGATTTTAGCGTGTAAGTCCGCAGACATACCGCTGAGCCACTGGGGAAGGGGGCATTAATAAAAAAGCATTTCAAGTTTATACTAGGATAAACTCTGAATGCAATCTGCTCTTATGATCGTTTACGTCTACAAAAAATAGTTTGTTATAAATTCGCATCCTGGATAATTTCAGAGACACCTTTGGACTTTTCAAGCCTCGCAGTGGTTCAGCGGTAAGTCAGACGGCTTATAATGCTAAAAATATGGTTTTGATACCAGTGGTTGGCAGAACGAAGATAGCCTATTATGTAGTTCTGTATTTAAAAACAAAGTTTTTAGTGTTTCGCAAACCAAAGATCGAAATTACGTTGTTTCAGGGAATTCTATCTCATTTCGGACAAAAGACGGAAATTAAAAACCCGGATTATCAGTCTCCGTTGTTTAAAAGTTAACAGATAAACAGTGCTCAGTGAGATCATCATACGGCTTCATTGGTTATTTAATGGTTGTGATAGCTTTGTTTAAAAATCACAACGAAAGTTATTTTGAATGTAAAATTGAAAAAGTAAATTTGTGCACGAAGATATCACGCTAGTTTTCTACAGTTCAGGGTATTTTATTTCTGGAACTTGCTTCCAAAATTCAATTGTAGAATGGGATTTATGGATCATCTTTAGACGCAGGTGCTTTTGTTGTTCTATTAGTTTCATTTCCACAGCAGATGATTCTGTAACCAGAGGTTCAAGAATTGGACAACCATCACTGACCACATCAACCATGAATGGATTTTCAAGAAAGGTAAAGCAGGGCTTCAGCTTCTGCAAGTCCACAAACCTGTCTAGGAAATTATTAATGAGTCCCTTTCATTTATCTTTGTATTATTCCAGTTTGAGGTATTTTACTTCAATATCAGGGAATGTATTTACTCTCCTTTTGAGATTGGGAAAGTAACTGAAGTTTCTTGACAATATATCTCTTTTAAAAGTCTTATTTTATCCAGAAAGCTGAAAATTTTCTGAGTAAGATTGTTTGGTTTGTTTTTGGAATTTCGCACAAAGCTACTCGAGGGCTATCTGTGCTAGCCGTCCCTAATTTAGCAGTGTAAGACTATAGGGAAGGCAGCTAGTCATCACCACCCACCGCCAACTCTTGGGCTACTCTTTTACCAACAAATAGTGGGATTGACCGTCACATTATACACCCCCACGGCTGGGAGGGCGAGCATGTTTAGCGCGACGCGTGCGCGAACCCGGGACCCTCGGATTACGAGTCGCACGCCTTACGCGCTCGGCCATGCCGGGCCTGAGTAAGATTGAAAATAATCTTATCCTTCCCCTGGAGTGTCAAGTTGAGAGTGTGTAGATGATTTATTATATCAGTAAGGAATATTAGATATTTCATTCATTCATCATTTCCTAGTTGAGGACAGAATCTTTTTTTTTCTTCAAGAAAAGTAATAATAGGCTCCAACAGATCCACAAACCTACTTAAGACATTGCTGATTGACAGCCACCTCACACTGCAGTGAAAAGAAACATCACTGGGTTTATCTTCAAGCTCCAGCTCATTAATACAATTTTTGAACTGTCAGTAGGTCTTCCCATTTAAATGTAAGAAATTGGCAATTTCAAGAACAAATTTCATACTTGAAGAATCTCGCTGCCAGGTGCTCACGATGAATAATGCAATGAACGTGGAGAAACTCTGGAAAGCTGAGATCACTTTTCATAAGTGCAATTAATCCTGTATATTCCTCCACCATTGCAGGTGCCCCATCTGTTGCAACACTAGTGAGTTCATCCAGTGGAATATCAGAATTTGTTAAGGCTCTGTCAAGCGCATTTTTAATTTTAACACCACGAATTGTTTCTTTTAATGCCACTACGTCCAATATCTCCTCTTTCGCAATTACATCAGAGGAAATACAACTAACAAATACCGCCAGTTGTGGGTTGTCTTGTATGTCTGTAAATTCGTCAAGAGCTAAGATGAATGCAAGAAAATTCTTAAAATCATTTTGCATTTTGCCTGTAACATCAGCACTGATTTGGGGGATACGTCTCTCTGTATTGTGGCGTAGGGCTGGCGTTTATGTTATAAGTCACTGAAGTTTTGTGTTATTTGAATCTAACACTGCAAACAACTTCAGCTATATTCTTCTTAACAAACTGACCATCAAAATATTGACGTTTCGAACGAGAAATATTCCACGATATGACAAAACTAGCTTCGGTCGTTGTATGAACTTCCTTACTGAGCGTTGGCAACAGTGTCTAATGGCTATTTAGTGACGAATTTAACACAGTTAACTTGTCTTTTTCGTAACTCTGATTTAGGTGGATAATCAAACGAAAGCGTTTCAAGTTTGCTTGTTTATTTGTTTTTGAATTTCGTGGAAAACCACACGAGGGCTATATGTGCTAGTCGTCCCTAAATGAGGGAAGGCAGCTAGTCATAACCACCCACTGCCAACTCTTGGGCTACTCTTTTATTAACGAATAGTGGGATTGACTGTAACATTATGACACCCTTACGGTTGAAATGGCGAGCATGTTTGGTGAGACGGGGATTCGAACCCGCGACCATCAGGTTAAGAGTCGAACGCCTTAACACACCTGGTCAAGCCGGGCACATTTGAAGTTACTGGCTTTGTAATGACTGAGTAACACATTGCATAAAAGACACAAAGGTTTATCTTCTTGGACGGTGAATGTAAAATCCACTTCACACTTTGGCTTAAAATTTTTGTTTTCATCTTCATACTTTAACTTTTAACAATTTGATGACGCCACGTTTCTTCACAAAATTTTCAGAGATGCTTCTTAAAAAATTAAAGTGAAAAGAAACAACAAGCTTCAACACGCGCAATGCAATCAAACTCTACAGTGCCCAGTATCACACTAACACTCTGCTAATTTCATTGCCCGCAACACAGCTACACACGTCATAATGGCGATCGCAAGCCACGCCCACTAAAACTAACATTGTCAACATCGGCTTGTACGATTACTGATTCTCCAGCACAATTTCTTCGTAGTCCTTGCTGATCCGAAATTTCTTTACTTTCTGATTCAAGTCTAGCATTAAAATTAGGATTTAAATTATTAACTATATTTACTCACCATGAACATTAAATTTACGTTTTAATCCAGTGGACTCTCAGTTCATACCCAGTAAATAATTATAAAGTTTGAAATTTTTTTTTATTTTATCTTTTATATGAATTGTGATGCAAAATGGAGCTTGGCCAATGTATTTTTGCGAGCCGCGACTTTGCCACCCCTTATTATGTACTTATGGGTTGTTGTTTTGAATTAAGTACAGAGCTACACAGTGGGCTATCTGTGCTCCGCCCACCACGGGTATCGAAACCCGGATTTTAGCGTGTAAGTCCGCAGACATACCGCTGAGCCACTGGTGGCATGCTTATGGGGACTCGTCTGTATTGCCTATGAATAATGCTTGACCTACTTTCAATATTGCTTTCCATCGTTGTCATTGCCATAATAATAATTACCCTGGAAGTCAACTACATTTCTTTCACTACTATCTTGCTATTATACAAATAAAGGAAAGAATAGGGCGAGGCTTCATACGCTGGTTCCTTCTCCAGTAACCAAAATAGGCCAGTCTCTAACCTTTGTTTTCTGGCGATAGGAATTCTTTAACACATTAATATCTCATTTTCTATCCATCTTCTTTCGTGTACAAAATCAGTACAGGGTAAATGTGACAAAGAAGTACATTTATACACAAGAAGTAACGCCCATATAATGCTAAGAAGTAGCATCACATGAGTTTTATTTCTTATGTCAGGCTGTGCTCTCCTAATTTTATATCCATGCTTTTTAATTACACCTTATAGAAACAATGTAAAGAAAACATTTGGTAAAACTATATGCTTATTAAAATACTTTAATGTATATGATTGCAAATATTTGACGATAAACAAAATACTGCATATCTAGCTTAAATGTAGTATGGTAATACTTGAGCTATTGTTTGTAGATTTCACTTTATACAAACAATTTCGCTTACCCATGAATACATGTATCTTTATTCGAGTCAATCGACATATTAGTCACTACTTCTAGCCAAAACAGAGGCTAAGTTTCTTTGACTCCAAGAATAGTGTGAGCTGAGTCTAATCATAACTTTTATTCCTTCTATGAAAATTCACTATTTGGTGAATATTTTAGAGTCAAAAGCAAAATTTTCATTATCAATATCAATGAAAATATCAGGTACATTGTATATTCAAATAATGTTTCACAGGTTAGTAATGACTGTTAACTTCATACCTCAAAGTCTTAATATCCAGCTCAACTTATTTGTTGTCATTAATATGTTGCTTGATAATTGTGTTCTCAGTGTAACTGAATCATTTATGCTACACAACATTCATGAATAACTTTATGTAATATCCATTTATGGAAGCAACATTACACGAAAACAATATATGTATTTAGACACAGATGTTACCATGTATTTTTTCTTGACATACACATCATCAAACAAACTACTAAACTTAGACAGACTGTCTCAAACTCTTTCATTGTTACCACTGTAATTTACATGAGCTACCATTACTAATCATGTTTCTCTAGGTGTGGTTTCATAATGTGCTGTCAATGTTGAGCTGCTCTTCGGCATCACAAAGCAAATAATCACCAATGGAATTTGGCCAAACAAAAACTTCAATTAGTTCATAGTCCCCCGCTAGGGCAGCAGAAAGTCTGCGGATTTACACCGCTAATATCAGGAGTTCAATTTCCTTTGGTGGACATAGAAAATAGCCCGATATGGCTTTGCTCTAAGAAAAACACACACACACACAATTAGTTCAGCTAGGATGACTTAATATTCATGCTGTTACTATAGTTTATATTTATCCACAATAAGTCCAGGCTAATCTAGGCTAAATTCAGTATCCTACAGTAAAACACATGTATTGTCATAGATGGCTACAACACCAGGAGCTGAGCTATCACGAAGCACAGTATTGCTTAATATGTAAAGATGGACCGAGAACAAAATTGCTGCTACAACCAATCTATTTTGCGACGAGGCTTACAAATAGCTGCTAAAGTTGAGTTATAGCGTTATTTAAACATCTAATCGCCATTATCGAATGTGTCACATTTTGTGAGACTTCCAGTGGCATTGATTGAAAAGTGTTGCTAAAGTGGAGAACTCAAAACTAGTTAAAAAGCCGAAGTATTCATCTTTATATTTCCTTCTCCCACGCTGACCAAATAACGAGTGAAGTTTTTGTACGACAGAAAAGCATTTTAACAGCAATTGGAGACAAGTGTCATTAGCCATGATACTGCTTAATATGTAGAGATGGGCTAAATAAATAATGACTTCTACATTCAATCCATTACTCTATGATGGTTACAAGTATTACAGTAATATTATTCTTTTCTTCTATCACATATAGCTTTGGGGGTAAATGATAAAAAGGAAAATTATTATTTAGCAGTGAGTTTAGTTTATAAGCTTATTTTATTTCCATATCAATCTTATAAATAGCAGTTTCATTTCTGGTCGCTAGACTGCGGTACAAATTCTTCTTATACAACGTCTGTTTGTGACTTTTTCATTTCACAAATGTATCTACCAAAACAACTTCAATAAATGTAAATAAATAAAAAACGAATAATTTAAATTAATATTCAAGGTATTAAGGATATAAAGTATTTATGCATCTAAAATACTTGTGGACATGTTATTGACATCTGAGTTTAAATACATCAGCTTGTTTACTATCAAAATAATATTTTATATAGTAGTCTACTTTGTTTTAAAACATTTCAGTAGAGCCAAGTTTGCTAGCTGTCTGCGAATGCTTGATGTTATACTTTATAGGATGGGATCTGTACGATTTTCTTCCTGTTTATCAACATGACCCTAGTGTATGGTTGAGTCGATTGTATGCACATGCAGAGAGTGCCATAAATATCCCTTTAAATGTTGGTCTGGCGCGCTCAAGTGTGACACAAATTAGAGAAACAGACAAAACTAAAATAAATGTCCGCTTCTTATCAACGTACCTCAACGAAATTGTTTTTTCTAAGAGATGAAACAAGTAATTTTTTGTAAAAGTTAAATGTGGTGTGATTATTGCAATGCCAAAAGTACAGAAATAAGGTAGATGTGGATAAACAAAACACTATAAAAATCACTACATAAGTTGCTAAATCTTTTCTTTACAACTAAATGTTGAATTCCTGTCAATTGCATGTATTAATGTTTAAATAAAATCACATAAACTGAATAGTGCTATACAGTCTTACAGTGGCTAATAACCATAAGCTTGTAAGATTGATTCAGTACTTATTGGTTACTTATGTAGGGAATTTTGTATAGTTTTATGGATTAGTTTCTACCTTTTTCTGTATGTTTTGGTACTGCCATTCTACATCATCATAGTTAATATTTTGTATTTTTATCATTCCTAAAGATATCATACTACTATAGGTGAGTTGACCCTCTCTAGCTGGCATCACAGAAAAATAGATATAAGTGAATCCAATTAAATGAAAACTATTCTACTGAAGCCCCCCGCTAGTCCAGCGATATGTCTCCGAATTTACAACGCTAAAATCATGGGTTCAATTCCCCCCGGTGGGCTGAAAAATTGTCCTCCTAGTTGGGGGTTGGGCTGTAGACTAACAACCTACTCACTTAAAAACCAGTCTGTTACAGAAACCGCAAGTGATTGCGGCCCTATGTTTCTTACGGAATTTAGTGGCACTATTATTATTATTCCATTGAGACTCACAACAAACTAATTTATACCCTATATAAAAAAAAAGAACGCAACTCTCTAACTGCACAGGAAGGAATGTTATTTGTACAGTTAAGTATAATGAAAATATTTTAATAAGTATTACGCTGTTGTTGTTTTGAATTAAGCACAAAGCTACACAATGGGCTATTTGTGCTCTGCCCACCACGGGTATCGAAACCCGGATTTTAGCGTGTAAGTCAGCAGACATACCGCTGAGCCACTGGGGGGCAAGTATTACGCAGTAAGCTCCATAGAAACTATATCTACTGCTTAGTTAGACTAGATAAGTGATTCCTATAGAAAACTGACCAATAGACCAGAAAGCAAGGATTGTAACCTTCTTTCAGATGTGTCTTTAAACTTCTAGTGATCAGTTACGAAAATTGCCGATTTTCTAGGCATTGCATCTATTGATACCAGCTCTCCTGATTGTGTAATAATCCATGAACTAAAATATAATATCTTTCAGATATATCAAAGTGAAACTTTGCTCAATAACTTGAATAAGAGCAGCAATGTCTTTTCAGTTCTGTTGATCGCAATATTAACAAAATGTCATATATTTGCAATAATCAAGTGATAATCATATAAGGTAGGGCATAGATTTCACTTAGAAATACCACTTGAAGTTTTTAAAGAAATGTCACTTCCTTTCAGTTATTAATTTTACAATCAATGACTGTCATAGCTGTTGATCCAGCATTTAAGTTCAGTTGTAGCAAACAGTAGATTATTGTATACATCTCAGCCTACCACCATAGGTATCACAGGTGGTTTTCATCTGGCTCATCTTTTACAAGTTGATAAATTATTTCAATTTCTTTCTCCTCATCAGCTGAAACAATATGAAATGAAGTAGTACTTCAGTCATCCCGTGAATCGTTAGTTTTTACCCCTGTTTCTTGGACTAGGCAATACATAAGAGATTTGTTAGTAATATTTCGTCTTATGCACACCATTTGACTGTTGTAACTCGTATTTCAACGGACTGATCTGTTTGAATATGAAATAACGGTATGTGTTTTCATGCCAGTTGCATACTGTGATATATATTCTTTAATTTTTCTACTGTAACGTCTCTTTTTTGATGTAGTGGTCTTTTACTGTTAGCATACAAATTATTCTATATCAGCCAATGTAGATCTTGTCCATTTCATACATTCCTGCGGCTCATGTGACATATCCGCTCTCGGTGTAGACCATACATCACCACAAGGATCAGTATTCCAAACCAAATACGAGAATATTCAACAAACAACCATTTTTTCTTTGATTAGTTGCACAGTATACCATTATGATGTTTAGAAGTTGTTCATCTGCAAACAAATGAATCCAGGATTAGTAAACCTTACAAACATCTGCTTGATAGTTTGTATAACTCATTCTACTGAACTACCAGACTGTAACTATTAAGGCAAAGTGCATGTCTTCACCACACCTAACACTTTATATAATAATTGGATATTAAAATTAGCCCAAGTTTAAAGCATCACACAAAAATCCAAACACCAAGACATCATCAACACAGACCAGATATCTTTTTAGTACAAGCTCTATTTTTGAAAGTGGAGGAGATATGGTACAGATTGAGTAGCATCTCACATAAACCACCTTGAATGCGGAAAGCAGTTTTAAAGATGATCTAGTCATCCACTTCGACTTGTCAGTGTCTGGATGTCGCTTCTAAAATATTGAACCACAGGGATTCTTCTGATGTATTAAGATGCAAATTTATCTCTAGAAGTGTAAAGGCATTAATGTGAGCTACTGCTTTCACCTTTCTGAAATCAACACAAAACCTTGGTGCATTATCCTTCTTCTTGACAATCGTTATTGGAGATGGCAATAATATACGTTGGGAAACATGAATTTAGAATATCGATTCTTTTTTTCTAAACATGAGGGATGGAGATAAGCCACAGCTCATGCAGTTACCGTGAAAGCAGCTACTTTCAAGAAAAATATAAATTTCCCACATATATGATTTGATTTTGTATAAAATAAGTATGCTATGAAATCATACAGAATTATATCTCCGTGGCCCACCTGAAATTTGCTGTGGCCCACTTTGGCCATGTGGCCATAGGTTGGGAACCACTGATCTAAAGAAGCTTGCTTGGTGGTTAATTAAGCATCAGCTTTGTTCGATCCAGTCACCTACCTGGTCGACATATAATTGGCATACACAATCAATAAGTTATACTTCTGCTACCATGTTCAGTCAAGATTGCTTGCAGAATCTTCAATTTGTGACTGCAAGTATATTAGCAATCATATGTTCTCTCTTTGGCATGGCATCATGAAAACAACATTGTCAATACTGCTAGTTTTGGTACTTTCACTTTGCTCATATTATTAATGACCATTTCATTCAAAAACTTAATGGCTGACTACCCATAATTTCAGAACGTCTCTAATACTTCATCCCTCCTTGGATGGACCATAGTTTGGGCTAATGCTACTTGATTTTTAGACTAAAATGTAATATTTCATTGTTGAATCTTTCACCATAATGTATGATATCAATGCACTAAGGCCCGGCATGGCCAAGCGTGTTAAGGCGTGTGACTCGTAATCTGAGGGTCGCGGGTTCGCATCCCGGTCGCGCCAAACATGCTCACCCTTTCAGCCGTGGGGGTGTTATAATGTGACGGTCAATCCCACTATTCGTTGGTAAAAGAGTAGCCCAAGAGTTGACGGTGGGTGGCAATGACTAGCAGCCTTCCCTCTAGACTTACACTGCTAATTTGGGGACGGCTAGCACAGATAGCCCTCGAGTAGCTTTGTGCGAAATTCCAAAACAAACAAACAAACAAAACAATGCACTAAACTTGATCCATAGCAAATTATAGAACATCATCTACGTATAAGATACCACGACTCTCTCCACAGCATATCTTCATGTTGCCCAAATTTCCTGGACCTATTATTTTTACAAAAATGCAGTTTACTTTTTGTAAGGCAAAACTTACTCACAATTTTTACATCATATCTTTTGTTCTGTGATTGATCTTACACAGACATAGTGTGTAAGATATAATTGAAGATATAAATCTTCAATCATATCTAGTCTATTACCATTTATCAAAGCAAAATCAGTATTAATTTATTAGAGTGGTGGTATAATTCAGGGTGCCTGATACACAAATAAATCAACATATATTTTTATGAACACGAATTTAATGCCATCCAGTCATGAGAGAGTTAGGCTTATCATCAAACCTTTTACAGAGGACTCTTTACTGTATTCCCCTAATGCTAGTGAGTGCCAGACTCGACTAGGGTCCTGTTAGTTCTTGAAGCTGAAGTAACACCATTTACAGCTCATTGACAATTCTCCTTCATCTAACGTGCAGTTGGTCAAAGTTATTAGATTAACCTATCGTGTTGCACTCAAGGTATGATAATTTTATTTTAAAGTAACTCAGCTGTTCACACTCAAAACTTCGTTCCTCTATTCCAAAGCAATATCTGGAAAGAGGCACCACTGGCATAAGCTACAACTTGCTCAAGTGCCTTAAAGAATTAAGGGGTGGATCTTCTAAACTCAGGGTTGACAATGAACCTTCTGTTCCCAACTCTACCCATTTCAAGTAATAACTGATTTAAAATTATCTTGGAAATGGTCTAGATTCTCTTTTGCTGGACCATTAAATTTTTGGGGTGTAACCTGTTTAACTTCTATCACAGCAATCCGTAGTTTGAAATTTAAACCTTTCCCTCACAGACTCTCAACCAGTCCTAGGCTGAGCCATTCTAAATGTTTGTTTGTTTGTTTGTTTTGGAATTTCGCACAAAGCTACTTGAGGGCTATCTGTGCTAGCCGTCCCTAATTTAGCAGTGTAAGACTAGAGGGAAGGCAGCTAGTCATCACCACCCGCCGCCAACTCTTGGGCTACTCTTTTACCAACGAAAAGTGGAATTGACCGTCACATTATATACCCCCACGGCTGGGAGGGCGAGCATGTTTGGCGCGACTCGGGCGCGAACCCGCGACCCTCAGATTACGAAGCGCACGCCTTAACGCGCCAGGCCATGCCAGGCCCGTTTCTAAATGTTAGGGAGTGTGGTGTAGTAGGTTTAAACAAATGTGAGATCCCTGTTCTTAGGTGCATAATGACCAGATTTCACTAAGACCCACGTCACAGAGATGATTACCACTGCCTCGTGGATCATTAGCTTCACCAGTTTGATCCTGGGGTCTCACTTTATAGCAGCAAGAACAAAAAAGTTTAATCTGTTGAACGCCATTCACTTCACTCACCTAATGTCTCTCAACATATTTTGAATTACATTAAACAGATTTTAGGTTGAGTCGCTCTGGCAGTCCTGTAAAGACTACTTCATTCAGTTTCAGACTCGTCAAATTATATAACACTATTAATTTCAAACCTAAATCAATCTGTAATACCAGAAAGCCAGAGAATAAAAATGACATTATATAAATGAAATGATAATGCCATTATCCCCAGAAATCTATCACTCCTACTGCAAATTAATGAAAATTGTATCATTAGCTATCATCTAACCTGACAGTGCAAACAAGTACGTATTTCTACTTATATGTTCCACTTTACTGCAGAGGCATCATTTCGCAAAAGTTGGGGGAGTGATGCAAAGGAAACTAACCTATTGAGGACCCACAATTCAACCGGAGGCCCTGCATTATGGCATAATTTGGGTATATGTGTTAAATCAGCCTGGCAAGAAATGTCTCACAAAAACTGTCATTTGGAGCTTTTTCCGAATTTGAAGAGGCAGATCCCCAAATCGTGTTTGAGACACTCTAATCTAGTTGAATAATTCAGTCTAGTGGGTAACTAGGGAGGTTGAAACTTAGTGACTTCCTGAGAAGATATTTAATATTAAGATTTTATATATAATATGTACTAGCATTTTGAAACTTTGTATTTAAGTAAGAGAGTAGAAAACATGTAATATATCGTCATACTATGCTATTAACAGTAAAATCATAAGCACATTTTGAGCTATATGAAAATTTAGAAACAATTATCTGAAAAGAACTGAATAAATATATGTTCCAAATAAATTATGGAAGGGTGAATATTGTTGCTATTTCGGATGTAACAAAAATAACTGTAAATATTTTTAAATAATCAACCACTTTCATGATTTTGAAGCTGTGTCACTCTGAAATATTCAGTTTTCACGTAGCAAAAATTGTAAAGAACTGTTGCATAACAAACATTATTTATAATTATGGATCGCTAGAAAATTAATTTAGGAGCAACTTGTGTGTTTGGGTTTTCTTTTGGAATTCCCCACTAATTCGTGACGTAGACGAAAGAGCAGAGACATTCCAGAAAGTTTCTTGGAATTTAAAACAGGTTGGCTTGTGGTTACGTGTGGGAGCGATTTGACGAACTGATGCAAGTATAATGTAGTACCGTTAGTACTACTATTAGGCTCATACTCGTAGACAACAAAAGATTAAATGAAATAGACAATTTTGATCAATATATTGCATTTATTTGAGTAACATTAATAATAATAAACTATACATTTTAACGTCTGAGATATAGACTTAAATGGAAATTAGCAACTGAAGTAAGAATTAGTGCCATCATAACGTGAGTAATATTGCTCAATATTTTTCATGTGTATATAATTATTAGTTCTAGAGTGAATTTGAAGGTAATCAAACATTTCACAGTTGAAGCAAACAAACGTTTTTCAAGGTTTCTTATCCACATTTGTTGCAGATTCTATTTTAAAGTTTTAACCTGTAAATCTTCTTTATCAAAAGTTATTTTTGAAATTGTTGCATCTGTGTGTAAATAATAATGACCAAACTAAATTATTTTATCTTTTAAACAAGTTTATATTATGCCTTTTATATATCTTTTAACGGTGTATACCTCTACATCTACATATTAATATACGTTATGATTAATGCTGATACAAGTAAAAGTTGTGTTTTAGACAGTGGGAAGTTACGTTATGACTACTTCACACCCGACTGTGATTGACCTAAATAAACTGGCACGAGTGATCTTGCTTAAAGTTTATAGCAACAATATATGTTTTGCAATTTTATGGAGTTAATCTACTGAGTTGTATCAACAAGCGTCAATTTTGGCTATTCATATATGATCACCATGAAATTTCCCATAATCCATAATATCCAGTTCATTTCTGAATGCTGATCTGAAAATATAAATTATCCTTTAACATTCAAAAGCTTTAAACATTGGAAAAATTAGTTGTTCTTAAAGTGGAATACACAAAGAAAGGTTTTTAAAGGATATTAAGGTGTATAATGAAAGGGTTTGTGGAGAAGTTCTAAAGTAATTAAATGATTAACTCGGTTACCTTGTGATTAGTTGACTGACATTCTTCAGTCTTGTTCACAATTATACAAATGCTACTAAAATAACAAGAGTAGGCTTGCATTTTTCTCAAACGACCTTGTAATTTTCGTGCATTTTGTCCGATATATTTTATTATGGTCAAACTTTAGTTTACCATGTTTATGTACTTTGAGAGTATTCATAATTATAGCACTAGTAACTGATTTTTGCTTCAACATTCTTACTTCTGTTTCATTTTAGTCATGTTAAAAATTTAAGAGTTATGAAATTATTATTGTTCTTATATTGGGCTACAAAGTTAAACTTAATGTTTATTAATCATTATGCCTACAGGCTACACGTACCATGGTATTAATATTGATGTTCTGTGCACAGGTGGATGTCTCATGTCAATCTTAAGACATTTATACATAGCAACTACAGAATTTATTGAGGAAAATACTAAAAAAAAAAAAATGAAGGTAGGATTTACTACCTGATTAGCAAAATAAATTCTTATGTATAGTTCATTTATTTAAGATTGTAATCTTCTGAAGATTAATAAATCTTATTAACTTGTGTAAACATTTATTTTTATAGATATTAATAGAATAAGAGATGCATTAGAAATAGGAATTAACCCAAAATTATGAGTGGCATAAAATATTCAGCCATGTTATTTTTTTACATGTATTTTGGTTCTGTATACTTTTGAAAAAGCAATGCAACTTTTCAACTCTGTTTTCACATTGATTACTTTACAGAACTATTGAAAAATGCTATAGAAAAGAAAAAGCAAAGTAGTAGAAAGACATTCATCCCATCAAGGTAATCTCCTCACTTACAAATGACATGCAACCAGAACATGTAGTCAGTAATTAACACTGATATATCTAGCCATTTAAATTATGGAAATTTCAAATAAACCCTGCATTATCAGGCATGGGTTCCCACAGCAGGGGCAAGGGAAACTTCACCCTGGAAAAAGAAAAACATACTTTTTTCTTTATTTGTTCAACTTGTAAACATGAATTAACATGTTTTCATATTAATTTCATAATTTCAGACTACTCTATCCCCCTGGAACTATTTTTGCAGACATCCATGTGATGTCAGGCAAACTATTCCATAACATTTTTCATATGATCATCAGTGAAAATCATATTAATCCTTTTAATGAGAAAACTAACAGTTTTTTTTTTTGTGAAATCAAAATGTTTTTTTTTAAGTTTTCTAGTCACTATCAAGGCTAAGACAGCCAGTTGGATGACTCTGACAAATGCCTAATAGCAGATTATTGGTTCATTAATGTATTTAAAAGGTTGTGGCATATTATAACCTAATGTTTTCTTAATAGTTATTGATAAATTACATAATTTCTAAGCTTGTTACTATTTTAAAACATTTCTTACTTAGTATTTCTTCAAAATAGACAAAATTAAAATTATGTAGTACAAGGCATTTGCCAGAGTGTTATTTCTGGGACAGTTATTAAGACATTTGATAGTTATCTACTCTCATGTTTAATTATTTTTTAGGTTATTAGAAGCTAATAATGCAGAGACAGAATTAAATGAATAAAACTGACTTTGGAACTGCATTGTAAAAATTTCAAAATTTTATTTTTGGATACAAGTTTTATTTTAGGAATACATCGTAAATTGTTTGTTGTATGGTTGTAATATTTTGATAAGAAAATATCCTACCTAGAGTGTTCACGAGTTGGAGTACGAGAGATTTTTCTGCAAATCTTATCTCTCTTCATCAAAATACTAAAGATTGATTATTGTTTAGGAAATTCATAAAACTTGTATGTAATATTACTTTCTTAAAAAGTACTTATATATTAAACAAATAAAATGATCTAATGAGCAACTTGTGGAGCTGCAAGGAAGAACTGATTAAAGAGAAAGTGTTATGGAGCACTTATTAGGGCCAAGTTATTTTGTTGTTTTATTTCCTGCCACATTTGTACTTTCATATATTAATATTTGTATTCATACTTGTCTGGTAATTAAGGTTAAACACAAGTTAGTTTTTAATGTATCTCTGTGGGATTGTATTAAATATATTAGATAAAGAATAAGAAATAATTGGTTAGGTACTATATCATTTCAACAATGTTTATCATGATAAATCTAATATAAAACATTATGTTTGATGACTGTAGGATTAATATTGTAAACTGTGGGCCTATTAATACTCCAGTAAGAATATTCCTTACTTAATTTTCCATCCTAATTTAATTTCCATTTTCTTGGTAATCTTTAGGAAAAGTTATTTAAATACCGCTGAAAAGCCTTTATAAACAAAACTAAATGTAAATACTTGATTCTAGTATTGGTTGTGATACTTTGTATTTAACAACATGGTGCATATTCTAATTTTTAAATTTTTTTTCCAAGCCATGTTGGAACTAAAGTCTTATTTTTTCCATAATTTCAGTATCACAACAAACTTGCTATTCTATTTTTGTTCTAGTTGCTGTATCAAATTACACTAAAAATTATAATCCCAAACCTTGAATAGACCTTATCCCACACTCTTGTTGTTTAATAGTACACATACATTCTTAATCTTATATTATTCAAACCATTATTTCCAAACTACTGAAGACATTAACCTCATCTTATTCTAATTAGAATTTCACAAGAAGAACACACTAATTTTTATAGTGCAAATATACACTTTTTCAGGACCACTGAAAACATTATTCTTTGTATCTTACTACATTATTGTTTCTTTATTTTATAAGGTATTTGACAAGTATAACAAGCAATGGTATTCTGTTATAGCTAAGATAATATTTCAATACTTAAATAAGCAATTTAAGCCCTATAATACATTTTCTTCTAATAGGGTTATGGGTAATATATTGGTCTTTTTTACTCCAGGCATAATTAGCTCCCTGATATTCTATAAATTTAGATAGCATATTGGTTCTTAGGATAGTAACATCAATGCCTCATAAGGAGAACAGGTTTTCAATTGTAGTAGATTGTAAATTTATCTTTAAGGGCATTTTTCTAGTTCATGGACATAACTTGTATCAATTACTAACATTTTTAATATTCATTACACCTGTCATTTTGTTATTGTTGTCAGAAAAATAACAAGGAATAATTGAACTGTTGCTTGATTACATAGCAAACAAACTGTGAATTAGTTGTAAAATACCCTACATGTGTCATTTCAAAGTGTATAAATGTCTCTTGTATATTGTGCCAAGTTTGACCTGGATCAATCAACTCATTTAAGAGGAGATGCAACCACAGACTGACAGAAAATTCCCTTAATATTGGATAGGTATTGCACTGGTATAAAGCATATATAAAAACACTTGTACACACATTTTTATACTTTGCTCTGCCGAGAGCTGAATGATAAAAAGTATGTAATTGTACATATTTTAAAATGAAAAATAATTTAATCATATGCGATTGCTTAGGGCAGCGATTTCAAATTCTTTGTTGCAAAACAACCACAGTAAAAACTTGGATTTGAAAGCTACTTATAAGAGTTTACTAAAGTGTATTAGAGAGGTGATTCCTCTCCCCCATGGGCATGGGCTTCAGAAAATTGTTTGAATACTCTGATAGTTATAAGTTTGAAAAGTTTAGGAACTCCTGATTTATTATTTTTTGAACAATACAACGGATACTATAATAAAAACTTACCAGTGTAAAACGTTCAGCTTAAACATTGACATAAGTATTCCCAAGCCCTCAATACTGTGGTGGGATCCAAGCCAAAAAAAGGACTGAAGGGCCTGACAATCTTGAGAATTGCCAACATGTGAGATAATTCTAGGGGAAGACTTAATTGTTTTATGTGGGGCACCCAACCTAAAAATAAACCAGTGATGCATGGTACTGTACAGTAGACCTGTTATTGACAAGTCTGACATAGCCAGGTGGTGAGGACACTTGGCTCTCAACCACTAAGTTGTAAGTTGGAATCCCCATCCCATCAAACATGCTTACCCTTTCAGCTGTAGTGGCATTATAATGTTATGGTAAATCCCATTATACATTGGTAAAATAATCTTCCAAAAGATGGCATTGGGTGGTAATGATTAGCTGCCTTTCCTCTAGTCTTTTTATTACTAAATTAGGGACAGCTATTGCAGATGACCCTCATGTAGCTTTGCTTGAACTTCCAAACAAACAAACCAAACTATTATTGATAAAAAGTGCATTTTGAAAGACTTTTAGAAGTCAATAAGAATATGGAATCAGTTTACATACGTAGATTATAATGTATTGTTTTTTTCAAATAATGTGATTTAAGTAGTTTGTTTGTTCAATATATGCATTTATTAAGCTATTTTTAGGTATATCCCGAAAAAATTATACCACACACACACACGAAGGCAGACACACAGTAACATAGTATAATGTTTGTTTTTAACTACTTCGATGACTTTTCGCTAACAACTGAAGTTCTGAGAATAATATAAAACGTGCATCTTGCAGGTTGTAGAGAATAACCGGTTTCTTACAATACACTGAGCTTGTAGACATTTGGTTGGTACAGTTAACTTTCGCTGAACAGATATTATTGGTTTAAGTTTACAGAAATATTCGCCCAACCAAGATATTACCCAGACATTAATAACATCTCAAAATATTTGTCTTTAGTCGCCTTGCTAAAAACTATTTAAGAAAACTGATTAACATATAAACTGTATGGTTGTTACAGGTGCGGTTTTGTTATTAGGACCCATGATGTAGAAATACTAAACAATTATATAAATCCCTGAGACTTCTTTCTATTTGTCCTAGAAAATAGTTCTATGGAAAAAGATTTACCTCTAGAAATTTCCTATCATTGTTTTCTATTTATGTTTAACATTTCAACTGATATAGCTGTGTACAAATCTTATTATAGACCCGAGGTTCGTCATCTAATTGGTGCCAAAATGTAAAAAGTAAAGCAGAAATTTAAAAAAAAAATCGCACGACAGATGTTGGGTTCGTGGGTGCATTATAAAAGTGACGGCCAATCTCATTATTTCGTCCGTTTGATTGTTGTGTGTATTTATCCGACCTGCTTCTCGTCGTATTTCTCCGCCTCTCTTCTTGGGTTGGGGTTTGCTTTGCCTTCGCCATGTTGCATGCGACGCTTATCAGACAAGTATTTACGTGAATTAATCAATCTATTAATCGGTATGTCAGTTTGATCCAATAACGTTATTATTTTTCAAACTCCCACCAAGTGCGGGGTTGAAGGAGGACTAGTTAATCTTCGAGCACCCCAGGGGATTAATGTTTCTTAGGGAACAGTACAGTGTTCCCTCGCCACTTCGCGGGCTCGGCCGACCCCCATATATATATATATACATATATATAAAGTAATAAACATTAAATCTAAAATATAGCATTAAATACTATTAAAATATTAAAAATAAATATAATTAATAGCGTAAAGAAAAAAAACAGGTATATTTTGAGATATAAACATATATTTGAGTTTATAACAGCGTAAAAATGGAAACAGAACCAACTGGAAAGGCTATAGATGAACGCATTGTGCGTCTGCGAAGGCTACGCGAAATCAGCTTCATGGCGTAGCGATGTGCAAGACGGGCTATGATTGGTGCAGAAATGAAAGACGGCCAATGACAGCTACCCATTTTGATTGTCTTTCACCATTGCTACATGTCTTCAAAATGTTCATAAGGCATTGCAAGAGATGAAGCCCTACACCGTTAATGCAAGCTGGAAGAAGTTGTGGCCTGAGGTTGTGCACAACGACAAGGGATTCACGCCTGAAGAAATCCAACTTTCGGCTGTTCAAAAAGCTGTGCAGTTAGCTTCGTTAATCAAAGGTGAAGGATTTGCCGATATGACGAAGGAAGACGTAGATGAACTGATTGACTTAGAATCCGAACCACTCGCCGACCAAGACTTAGAAGCACTGACGAAGTGTGCTGCCGAGGAAGACGACGAAGAGGAAACACCGAAAGAAGCCGAGGAAACAATCGAGCAAAGTGGATGGTCGTTAGATCGGTTAGGTAAACTAATGAAACTAATTAACGAAGTGAAGGAGTGCTCACAGGAATGGAACAACGATATGGTTCGATCAGTACAATTTTGCAATAAAATAGAAGAACTGATGACTCCTTATCAAATGATTTTCGATAGGCTAAAGAGGCAGAGAAAACAACTGCCAATAACAATGTTTTTCCAGCCGAGCAAGAAAGAAAGGGTACCGGTAGCAAGTACTGTTCCTGAAGTTGTAACGACCGACGAAGAAATTGCCGATTCACCTTCCACAGAAGAGGAAGTGGTGTCCCCCGAAAAGACACCACCTGCTGAAGATATGTAATTTTTAATTTTAAGGCTTAATATCTTAATAATTGATCTTATTATTTCAGCAATAATGAACAGTATTGTAATGGGAGGGTTTTAAAAGTCTAAATGCACATAAATATATACGTAAAAATCGGCGATCCCACTTTGCGGAAAATCTCCTTTTGCGGGGGGTTTTGGAACGCATCTACCGCGATACACGAGGGAACAATGTAATCTTATACCCAGAAACCTGCAGATATAGAGAAAGATTATTTCGTCTTACAAGAATAAGCCAAAAGTTCGCAGTGAGAGGTGTTGCTGCCACCCTTCTAGTCTTTCATTTGAAAATTAGTGACGGTTACAGCGCAAATAGCGCTTTTGCATTTTGCTTGAAAACCAAACGAGTAATGTACATTTTATGGTATTTGAAATGTATTTTTACGTGCATGTTCTTAAAATAAAAATGAAGTTATAGTAGGATATATTCATACAAAAAAAAACAAAAAACAAAAACGTGTTCAATTGTGTTTAAATTCTTGGGTAAAATTTCCAAAAATGTTTATGCGTGAAAGCTGAGTACTTTTGGTGTGTTAACCCTTTAACAGTGTTAATTGTAAGAGTAATCTGCAAGAACAAACTCAGCTTAAACATAACGCAAATTCTATAAACTTATCTATTCAGACTCCAAGTAAATAGCATTAAGGTCAGATTATTTCAGCTTTACATAAATTTAATTATTTGGTTAGTGACTAATCTCTTAGATTTTACTTTTCATATTTTTATGTAGTTTTATTTCTACGACTTTTTGGCGTTATGTAATTTCTTTTATTTTGTTAAAAGAAAGTTTTGTTTGTTTATCTGTATGATGTTTGAATGTTGTTAATGTTGTTGTTTTGTTTGTTTATCTGTATGATATTTGAATGTTGTTAATGTTGTTGTTTTGTTTGTTTATCTGTATGATGTTTGAATGTTGTTAATGTTTTGTTTGTTTATCTGTATGATGTTTGAATGTTGTTAATGTTTTGTTTGTTTATCTGCATGATGTTTGAATGTTGTTAATGTTGTTTTGTTTGTTTATCTGTATGATGTTTGAATGTTTTTAATGTTGTTTGTTTATCTGTATGATGTTTGAATGTTGTTAATGTTGTTTTGTTTGTTTATCTGTATGATATTTGAATGTTGTTAATGTTGTTGTTTTGTTTGTTTATCTGTATGATATTTGAATGTTGTTAATGTTGTTGTTTTATTTGTTTATCTGTATGATGTTTGAATGTTGTTAATGTTGTTGTTTTGTTTGTTTATCTGTATGATGTTTGAATGTTTTTAATGTTGTTTTGTTTGTTTATCTGTATGATGTTTGAATGTTTTTAATGTTGTTTTGTTTGTTTATCTGTATGATATTTGAATGTTGTTAATGTTGTTGTTTTATTTGTTTATCTGTATGATGTTTGAATGTTTTTAATGTTGTTTTGTTTGTTTATCTGTATGATATTTGAATGTTGTTAATGTTGTTGTTTTATTTGTTTATCTGTAT
The DNA here is from genome assembly GCA_011833715.1 of Carcinoscorpius rotundicauda. Taxonomy (NCBI): domain Eukaryota; kingdom Metazoa; phylum Arthropoda; class Merostomata; order Xiphosura; family Limulidae; genus Carcinoscorpius; species Carcinoscorpius rotundicauda. The sequence continues at coordinate 29,667,211 of CM022399.1, read as the reverse complement.
GATGTTTGAATGTTGTTAATGATGTTCTGTTTGTATGATGTTTGAATGTTGTTAATGATGTTCTGTTTGTATGATGTTTGAATGTTGTTAATGTTGTTTTGTTTGTATGATGTTTGAATGTTAATGTTGTTATTGTTGTTTTGTTTGTGTGATATTTGAATGTTGTTAATGACATTTTGGAATTCAGGATGGGAGTAACTTTACCAAGTTGAATTTGTTTTCTAATTTCCCATCAAGCACTGAAGAGCTTAAAAACTAGTTTGCGTATCTTTTATTTTTTGTATGGACTTTTTTTTTTACAGAAACTAATTACAAAACGTCGTTATAATTTATACACTGCTGGTCACTTCATTAGGACTTGTACACCCTTTCAGACTTGGGCTTAACCTAAGCTAAAATGCAATTATTGTTGACTAAATAATCTGTGTGATGATCGCTGCAGTGCATTTGTAGTCAGTCAAATGACCTGAGAGCAAATGCATTGCAAGATTCAAAAGAGGCCCATCACAGAGTGTGTATCAAACAGGATTATAGTGGCTAAGACAGTTTTCTTAGACTGCTCCAAGACGTCGGCCATTCAAGTTTATTGGCACAAGGTGAAAAAATATTAGTGTTTGCTGCAAGGGTATGTGGGTGGGACTAAACACGTAGTGAAAGAATGAGGAAAAGTCGATTTGACAGGATGGTAAAGTCTAATCGTTATCAAACAATAGATTAACTTAAAGACACCCAGTTCAGGGCAATCCGTACTTATATCCAACCGTGTTCTGTGAACGTTGCAGCGTATGATTTACACTGCGACTTCTGTTAACAACACGAAAATAATGCTTTGAGTGGTGTTCGGAATGCAGATATTGGGTTGATGAGGATTGGCGCAAAGTGATTTGGTCTGACAAGTCACACTTTATCTTTCATTTTACTTTCTGCACTATGGGAGGAGACACATTTGGAAAAAGCCACGTGAATCCCTCGACTACTCCTGTATGGCCTCGACTATTCAGGAGGCTTCATATAATAGTCATTATTTGGAACGTGTTTTCATGTCATACCCTACATTCCTTGGTTTCTTTAGAAAGCAGAATGTCACAGCCAACATCAGCATAATTTCTGATCACGTACATATAGCGCTACTTCCAAAACGTTAATGTTCCTATATAACGTCTGAATTGTGAGTGCATGGCTTGAGGAACACGATAGTGGCTTTAGGTGCCTCACATGACTAAAACAATTCCCAGATCTCAAATGTAGCATCTGTGGGAAAAATATAAAAGGAACATTTGTCATCGCCATCCTGTGTCTATCTCACAGCATGAATTAGGTATAGTGTTCATGATTGAACTGATAATTCCTCGGGACGCCATACAATTCTCTGTACCATAGATATTATTTTTTAAAAAAGATAGATCAACCTATTATTAGATGTAGGGCCTAATAAAGTAACCAGCCAGTTTACATTCTAGGTCGGTACGATGCACTACCCAATAATGTAACATCTTTTAAAGCTGATTTGGGAAACGTATTTGATACATGAGTTTTCTTCGTATGAGAATCTGGCATGGCACTGAATTCGCAGCTTTCAGGTTCGAATCTCCGTCACACCAAACATGCTCACCCTTTTAGCTGTAGGGGGATGTGATAATGTGACAGCCATTCCCACTATTGGTAAAAGAGTAGTCCAAGAGTTGGCGGTTGGTGGTGATGATAAGCTACCTAACTTCGTCTTTTACTGTTAAATTAGGAACGGCTAGCGCAGATAGTCTTCATGTGGATTTGCGCGAAATTCAACATAACCCAAACTTTGTTTGGGTTTATTTTTCTTTAGTTTTGTCTTCAAAAAAATTCATAATGAGTATCGAAACATCTCCATCGTAAAGTCTACGGGCATATCCTCCATTACAATATACATTTATAATTTTGATGTTTGTGAAAGTGTCGAGACTGTGTATATCATACTTGCATATTTATAGTATAGTTTGATTTGTTTAGGTCAGTTCTGATACCTAAGATAGTATTAGTATGTACTTTTATATATATGTTCACTCTTACACACAAGTATAGATGGTGACAAGTAAGTTATTAAATAAATAAGAAATCTATCTTGAAACAAATGATTTGTCATGCAAACTTGTGGTGTCTTTAGGATCTTATATACTTCGAACAACTTAATATCATAGATACAAAGTTGGATGAATTCAAGTTATGGGAATGTTTATTCTGTAATATCCCCTGAATTATGTTAAAATCATAAATAAACCATATGCATGAATAGTGTTGCGTAAATATTGTATAGTTACATTAGCTGATGGTGTGAACAAAACAGCAACAAAAACAGGCTATTTTGAAGATCTGGTGAGGTCTAACTGTAAATATTGTATAGTTACATTCGCTGATGGTGTGAACAAAACAGCAACAAAAACAGGCTATTTTGAAGATCTGGTAAGGTCATAACTGTAATAACCAATTTAAACATGTACAACGAAGGGAAAAATTAACGAAACTATTATTCTGCGTCATCTATTTTCCTGAGAAAATAGAAATATTAATAAACGTTCATTGCAGTGAAATAGACATTTTTTTGACAGAAATGTCTTCGGTGTTAATTGCTACATAAGCTTTTCGTTTGTTTTGAATTTCGCGCAAAGCTCCTCGAGGGCTATCTGCGCTAACCGTCCCTAATTTAGCAGTGTAAGACTAGAGGGAAGGCAGCTAATCATCACCACCCACCGTCAGCTCTTGGGCTACTCTTTTACCAATAAATAGTGGCATTGACCGTCACTTTATAACGGTCGTGGCTGAGAGGTAGAGCATGGTAAGCTTTTCCAATTTTTGATGGAAGCGAGTCTTCGGAAGCAAAAACAAACGAGCTGATTGACTGTTTTGCTCTTTAAGATTAACATAGAAAATTTTTATACTATTTCCAAGAGGACTCAGCATCAGGAGTTGTTCTGTTGTATGTCGTAAACATGGTTTTTAAAAAATGGTTGCACAATGTGAGTATGAATCAATCCATCTATACTAGGACTAAAGGCAGTTTGTTTTCCCGCAATTCGTCCTAATACATGCTCCATACTTCTGTGATTTATGCATATGCTCAAAACTGTCTTATTATGTATTTGCCTGTTAATATAAGTTGTATGAAAGATCGAATATCAACTACTCGCGTGTATAAATAAGGTAAGACAGAATTTTTGTATATCTGTGAAGTGTGAATACACGACTAAACGAAAACACATTTGAAGCAACTTGTTTTTAAGGCAAAGGACAACATTTACAGTCTAGGTAAGACGGAGAATTCGCTCGTTACCTATGATTAATATGCAGTACTGTGGATCTG